>CM031244.1:325452697-325555073 GCA_018340775.1 Taxus wallichiana var. yunnanensis
AATCCTCTCAAGGAGAAAAGGATCTGTCTCTCGACAGATTATACCGTGACCCAAGTCACAATGGGGACGCCTTCTCAAAGCCTTTAGGGGAGGCCCTTTCTGCGCAGCTGACACCCTCTCGTAAGAAGCTTCAGAAACAAAAGAGGAGAAAAGGCAATCAAAGAGAAAAATAAATATCTGCTCTAAGCCTTACGTAAAATGGGCAAGCAAGGCCTCCCGTAATCGCCGCCGAGACTTCGAGCTTTTGAGCCAGAGAAAATTAATGAATATGCAAAGATCGGTAAGTTGGTATGGCAAGCTTTCCGCTTGGAGGAGCCAGATCCTCAAAGATAGCGAAAAAGTAATCACCAAGTTATCTGACTTGTATTTGAACATCAACAAGGCAAATAAAGAGCTCCAAGCATTAGTGGGACCCATATCGGAAGAGCTGGAACATGCTAGACTGTAGCACGAGACCTTTCAACAAATGTTTGACTGTTCAGTCGAAGATCTGGTCAAGTTCGGCGTCTTCGGCCATCCCAGGGCCCTCAACAAAATCATGTCCACTCTGATTACCAGGTGGATCAGCTGGAATTTGTCCTAGAAAAGATCGACAAGGTGAAGGAAGAAGCCCTGGACGCGATGCACCAAATGGAACGGATCATTCTCAACATGACGCCAGGGTTGCTTACTCCTTCCTTCACTTTAAGAAAAGCTGATGAAACCATCCAGATCTTCAAGGAGATCGTTTCTCAAGGGATGGGGCCAGAGGTCACTTTTGACGCAGAGTCTATCAACAACCTGCTGGCCTGTCGGGACTTCATTGGGTTACTCATTGAAGCGGAAAAAGACTATTCCAAACTCCCCGAGAAACTCATAGATGAGCGGGAGACTTGTGAGGTGATCAGTGAGCGGCACAAGGATCCTTCCCAGGATCAACTAGGGCCCATGATCAACAAGTTTATGGAATACCGCTCTCAATTCCACATCTCGTCACCTGAGCAGCAACAAAAGCAAGCTACTCCCTTTCGGCCACAGGATGACGACGACGAGTAGCTTCTCCTCCTTCTTCTTCCTCTCTCTCTCTCTTCTTTGACTTTCTTGTTGGGAATATCTAAAGTATGTTGGCACAAATGATGACATCATCCATGTTGCACCATGGGATGATGTCATCCATCAAGTTGTCAAAAGTCAACATGACTTTTAGATATTTTGTAAATATCTTTGTAAATAAGTGGTTGGCTCCTTTTTGCCTTCTTTTCTCTCCTTCTTCTATAAATACCCCAATACTTGTTGTATTGGGCATGAGTGAATATCTTTCAGATGAAAAATAGGAGTGAGGAGAAAAGACTTTGAGCTTTTTGTAACAGAAGGATTATTAATACAATATTTAGACTTTGTGCTGAATACGTGTGTTATTTGCATCAGATCTTTCTTATGTCTGATCTATGTGTTTATTCTGTTAAATCTGCTTCTATTTTATTGTCATTTATTCATCATCAGTATTGCTTTGCTCGTTTATGCAAGTAGGTTTGGCTCTGTTTACTACCAATCCCAAAACATAAACCTTCTGACCTTTCTGCTTTGGAATTCATTTCTTTTCTCCCTTCGGACCTGCTCTTTCTTCATCCCCTCTTCCTTTCCTTTCTTTTCGCAGTCGGAAACACCCCTACTGGGATGAGATCCCAAACCCCCGAAGGTAGAATTTGTGAGACTTGCATAGATTCCTGCTGGTAGAATAGCAATAAACCAGTTTCGCTTTGCTGACTCAAAGAGGGGCTATGCCCTGCACACTGTTGGCTCGTTTATCCATAGATCTGCCCAAGCGACAGATTTTCGGACCAACACTTTCTCCTCAAGAGAATAGCATTTTCTCGATGTTTACCATCCATGGTTGGTTAGAAGAGCCTAGATTAACTTGATCTACCTTTGACGAGGAAACACTTTCACCTTGCCTTTTCCCTTCATAAAAAGGTCATACTTGTCAAACAAAATTTCTAGAGAAACTAATCCCTTCGAAATCTTATTTCCTTTGAGTTGGATGAATTCACCATCAATCTCTTGATATGAATTCAAGACAGACTCATGGAAAGTTGATTCTAATCCTTCAAAATAAAGCTTGCTAAAATTATCAAACTTTCTTGAGAAAAGACAATACTTGTTGATCATCATTAAACACTTGCCAATGTGTTGAATTATCTAGAACACTTGGATGATACACAATCTCAATGGTATACTTGTCCTATTTGAACTTTGGGTGAGGAAGGAGAAGAGATGCAGACACAACTAAAGAATCAAATTTATCATTGTAATCTCTCAAAACTACCTTGATAGAAAAAGCATCAAAGCATTCTATGTTGTCCCACACCTTGTTCCTGTAATGCCTTAGGCGATCATTTTTTACCTGATAGATCCCCTTACTTGATTTATAATCAACTTAGCATCTCCCTACACTTTAAGATTTCGGATTCCCTTTTTCCTTTCCATTTCTAATCCTAATAACAAGGCTTTGTATTCGGCCGTGTTATTAGTATTGTCAAACTATAGCTTGAAAGCGAAGGGAAAGATCTCAAAATATAGAGATATAAGAACCACACCGCACCGATCTAGTAGTTGAATAGCTCCCATCAAACTCGAGGGTCCAAATAGCATTAGGATATTCTTCCTTAATACCTACAGAAGGCACCTCTGATGTCATGAAATAATTTCCCAAGCTTGCATCTTCAAAGAGAATTTGAGCTTTGGGGTCATCTGATTTAGTGACCAGTACTTCCTCTTGTGCTTCAAAGGGAGGACACGAGGAACTCGCTCACCGGAATATTAGCTTTGGTCTAGTCCATATTGATTTCTCCTCCGACATCTTTGCAAAAACCTCTTCCTAAGAGAATACCATAAGCAACTAGGATATCAACAACTAGGATAGTCATTTTTACTCTCTTTTCTGGGAATGCGACAAATGCAAACTGTGCATCCTTGATTTGGCCAATCAAGGGGACTTGTTTGGTTTCCATGGAGTAACACCGCCCATAAGATTTATTCAAAGTAAGTCCAAGGGCATGGGCTACTTTGGGCATCATGTTATCAGAGGCTCTTGAGTCAATTATGTAATTGCTAAGTTTAAACCCGTTTATAAGGACAAATAAAATGGTTCAATCTTTCCCGAAGAAGCAACAGAGGTCATATTATTCTGAGGTAAAGGATGAGTGGGATTAGGAAACATGCCTTTTGAAGATGAAGGGATAGCAGCCTTGCTTCTAATGAATTTGGAAAGTTTCTCAAATTGCTCAGGATTTGACTAAAGGTACTCGGCTTCTGACATTTGGATTTTAGTTTTCTTTGCATGATCAATAATGTCAAAAGTGGTATATGAAGGAATGATGGTGGGCTCGGGCTTTGGTTACGCTTTGTTTGAGCTAAGGCACTAGTCTTGGGGGAAGGAGAAAGAGAGTTAGAAGAATAAGTTACCTTTTTAGTCATCTCCTTTTCAATTTACACTGAGATAGGAGAGCCTCTTTTAGCCATAAGCACAGAAATTATTTACCCTTCTCCTTAGAGCCTTTGGCTTGACTTTCTAGGTTTTTAAGATTGAGCTCTGAGTGAAGACTAAAAATGACTCGACCATTATGTTTGTATTGGTCTTCCTCGTATTCCAAGTACCCAATGTTGGAGTCGTTTACCGGATCGTCAAAAGACTCATAACCATATCCCAAGCTTCAAAAGATTCGAGAGAATATTGATCTTCTCGGTTCTTCATCTTCCTCAACTATTTCCACTGTTAGCATTGACAGGAGGAGCTTCAATGGCCAGCCTTGTTGAGCAGCAGTCAACCGATTCCTATCTCTTGTAGGAGCACCATTGGTATTGTTGAAATTCTATCTAGGAATATCTCGATAAGGAATGTTGGTCACCTATTGAGACATTTTCTTCTTCAAAGTAATCAAGTCATTGGCCATCTTCTGAATCATAGGTTCAAGTAGTACTTTGAGAAGAACTCTAATTTTTAGGCTTAGATGACTCTCTTCTGATCTTTCCAGATGTAATGAGATCATCTTCTATTTCAAAGGGTTGTAGTTTGAGCAAGATTCAAATCAAGGACAGAAAACCTTTTTAATAATAATCTCACATCGTGGGCCGAGCGTTGATGAAGAAACACTTTTGATTCTCAAGAGTGGGAATGGTTAGCACCAATCTTCCGAATCAGCGCATTGAATTTTTCCATGAAGTCCCGCATGGGCTCATGAGACTCCTTCTTCATATGTGTAAGTTGTGCTAACAAGTCATGAGAATCTTCAGCTGGTTTGAACCTTGCTTCAAATATAGATCTCATGGTAGCCCAGTTGGTAATGCATGCATTCAGAAGATGGTAGAACCATTCTGCTGCCACACCATGCAATGTTTCAACGAAAATTCAAATAGAGACATCTTCATGAGCCACCCCAAGGACACCGCATGCAACAAAGAATGAAGCGATGTGTTCATCAGTTGCTTCCCATCGCCATTGAACTTAGGAATATTCTTACGAGATCCATGTGGTAGATCATGCAATGGCAGAGTTAGGGAAAGAGGACCAATAGCTGCACCCCAAGGCACAAGTTGTGCTACCATCCTTCTGAATGAAGTGTGCACAGGAATCCAAGTATCAGACAAGAATAATGCATGATAGGTTACATACGCTTCTTATTCTTGAGGAACTCAAGTTCTTCAGATAGGTGAAGAACTTCTTGCTCGGCTAGATACAACACTATTGGGGGAAAGTCCAAATTGTGTCGCTCAAGTAGATCAAAGAACGAATCAGTTTCACTCCTAGCTCGGCTTGACCGAGTGAAGATATTTCTATCCAAATTGAACCGGGAAAATGGATCCACCAAAAATAAGGCAAATACAGAGTCACCAGACACCAATAGGATAAGCTTAGTCTTATCAATTCGTATTCCCAATGTGAGTCGCAAAAATCATTGGTTGGATATTTTTCAAGCCAAAATATGAGTTAAGTACATGGGATTAAATCCCTCCTCAAAGATAAGTGGGGCAACCTATTTATTATTGATCTAAAACACAACAAAATAATATGCACAATATTCACACTAATCTAAACATTAGGGTTTGGATATAATCCCAAAACCCACATCAACTAGAGATGGAGATGTTACAACTTTAGAAATAGAATGGATTATAAAGGAAACTCAAGTATAGATGAAACAGAGTGGGAAGGGAATGAGAGGAACATATTTTATTTCAAGCAAACATAGATCAAGAAATACTTATACGAGTTTTAGATAATGAGTGTAATATTTGAAATGATTAAAATAATCAAGAACACTAAACAAAGAATAGCTTAAGATCTTGGACATAAGAACAATCTCTCAAGATAGATGAATCCCACAACACAAAGTTTGTAAAATAACACCTATTTCTATTCCTCAATGATTAAAAAGAAAATACAAAGTTTTTCTTCTTCTTCACAATAGCTCTTAATATTCTAAAAATATCTCTCTTTGGAATGCACAAGCATCCCTTATTTATAATAGAAAGAGCAGAGATAAAATAGGATAAATCCTAGAAAATAGTCATTTAACAAGAATCCTATTTTTCTTGACTCTCACGTAGGAGAACAAGTCAAAATTTGCTTCCTATGTGACAAAATGAAAATGAAAAAGACATGTCAATCTCTGGATGGAAATGACATGAAACATTATGCTTATTCTATTTCGTCATCCTTTTCTTCCTCCAATGAATCCTACTTTTCTTGAAATTCTTGGAACTTCCAGATTATGCCCTACATCTCAGCCTCATCCAAGGCAATGGAATAGTCGCTAGAACCTCGCAAGTTTCCCGAGTATTGCTTGTGTTGTCGAATTTTCTTCAATCATTATTTAGTTTCCTTAGTGATTCCAAAAAATTCTCAATCCGTCTAAACTTATCAATTGTTGTCAAATTGAATACAAAAGTTGGTTCATGCTAAATTGATTCTTGGATTTGTTTATAGAAATCATCAGTAGGTAGAATATTCGAGCTTTCATCGAACACCTTGGTGAAGATCCTGGACAGCTCCTCTTTTATGTTGTTGGTGGCATCAACCAACTGATCTCTAGATTCCCTCAACTTGCTACAAGCTTCACTGAGAATCTTTATCTTGAATCTGATGGATTTGGTTAGCTAGAAATGCTTATCCCCATGTGAAATGATTCCTTCTTCCATTAAGATACAGATGGAAACTTTTTCAAAGACATTGAGAGCCTCACAGGAGTTAACTTGAGGTTCCCGACTTCTTGTGAAAATTCATCATCCATTTTGTCACCATCCTTATTTATCTCCTCCAAGGATTTATAAACCTCCACTGTTTCATCAATGACCTCTCTTCCTTGTAGGAGTAGCCTCTAAATCTATTCATCAACCTGCTCTCTCCTTCTCATTGATCTTTTCAATCATAGGTACCAAGGAGAAATTGAACTCCGATAGGAGTAGGGGTAGAAAATGACGGTGTTGACCGAGAAGGCTTTGAAATCTTGAGAAATACCTCTCATCAACTATTCAACTTTCTCATTTAGCTCATCTCTGCTCACCTTTATTTCCCTTAGCTTTTGGCATAGCACGTTCATGGCATCCTCGGCATCATGTTGTACTCCTTCATTGTTACCTTTCCCGTGATCAACCCTTGTAATTTGATAATCAAAGTGACCATTATATCCTCCTTTGTTTTGTTGGCCACGGAGTGGAAATATCTCAGCAAACTTATGCCTTGAGGCATCCACTAAAATCCTTGAAACCATTTTGGGTTTCTTGGAAGATTTGGCAGGAGAGGCCCTTAGGGAACTAAAGTCGAAGGCTGGTAGAGGAACTACCACCTTCCTCTTCCTTGGGTCTTGATCAACTAACCATTGAGGTATAGTGGAAGAAGTTGCTCCTATTGGAGGTGTTATGGTTGTATCTACAGGTGGAGGAATGTTTACTTGTGGAGTAGTGATGACTGCAAGTGTGGTGACTATGGGGATAGACTTAGTGAATGAAGGTGCAGAAGGAGGAGGCATATCTATGGCCATCTTAGGTCTAGCAGAGAGAGGTGAGAGGTTAGAGAAGATGTTGGCCATGGCTGATGAAAGTGGCATAGAAATATGAGGTGAGGAAGATTGGGAGAGAGGAGGTAAAGATTCTAAAGCCAAAGCTTGAGAAGCAAGAGAGAGACTTACTTCTGATGAGAAATCAACAAAAGGAGAAACAAGAGGTTGACCAACCTCATCTTCTGAAGGAATTTTCTTTTTCGGTGTGGAGGTGAACCAAGACTTCAACCAAGTTTGTGAAGGAGTGGTAGATGATGTGGCTCCTTGCTTTTCTCCTTCTGACAAACTTAAATTTTATCTACCTCTTGGTAGGGATTTTATCCTCTTCCCTCTCTCCCTTAGAGGGTCCGCTTCTAAAGTAGCTATTTTTGAAAATATCTTTTCCTTATAACTCATTCCCCAAGAAATGAGCCATGCCTTAGTATGGATAAGAGAGTCCGAGCAGCTCTTCTTTCGTGATAGAAGCTTTTTCAAGAATGTAGATCAATCAATGGCTTGGAATCCATGTTGGTCTCCATCCGATTGTTCATACATAGTGTCTAAGACACTTTCATTGTCCACGGTGCCTTCAGGGATATCAGCTAGATCTAACATCTGAATTTCTTCAAGCATCAGTCTATTGTTGTCTTTTCTTTGGATGGAAACTTCATCCCAAAGATCAACCTAGATGTCTTCCACATTGGGCACATGCAGATACAAGGTTCCATATGACTTGAGGACTCCTCGAATGTTGAATCCCTCCCTGAGCTTCATATGTTTCTTCAATTTTTCCTAAATCTCATGCACCATGTTCTTGGCCTTAACCACTATAGAGCATGTATACCTTCCAATAGAAATAGGGAAGGAGATGGTGGCTTTCTGCCTGCTTTGTTGGAATTTTTGAAAATCCAACAATTATCTGACTAACTCCATAAGGATCAGTTTGTCACTTGGGAACCTGGGAAAACAGAAAGGGTTACCATAGAACCTTACCACCCGAAGATAAGTAAACTTCTTGAATTGCAAGAAGATGCAACCCCATTTTGACACTTCGGCCCATGCTTCATCAGAAACCCTTCTTTTCCTCATATCATAATCCAACCTGCAAATGTTTTCATAGAAGAAGGCATCGTTCACTCTTCTATATTGGTCTTCAGACCCTTTTATTGTCAGCTGAGGGAAGTACCGATATATGTGTTCCGTTTCTGGTTTCCCTTTGCATCTAGCCCTGGTAGTTTCTCATGCCTGCTGCTGCATAGGTGACGTATGACATCATATAGAACTTGCCTGGTAGACAATACTATTTTCATTAGGAGTATATCTCGTCACCTATTAGGCTACCCCAATCAATCCCTTTGGTTGTTATTCTTTATGAAAACCATGAACCGGTACATCCACCCTTGAAAATCTTTTGACTCGGGAGTCTAAATAATTGACTCAAGCAAGGTGATGATATCACCGATTTCGAGAATAAAATCACTTCTAGTGGACCGACTTGGAAACCTAGAAATGGTCGGCTTAGCCTTGATCAAGAAATTCTTGTTTACATGCTTGATGTAGTCTTCCTGATCTTTGTCCTGGGCTTTTGTGCTAAGTTAAGGTTTAAATCAACATACTCCACAAAGTTCGGAAACTTTAGGAGTTGATCAAAGTAAGCTTTCACTATAGACTCTCCTACTTGATTTCTTACTGAGCGGGAGGCTAAGTCGTAGTTGGAAGTGCATGCTAAGATGAATTTAGGGCATTGAGCTGATATTAGAAATCCTGCTACAAGAGGGAGACTGCCACTGCTAGGTTATGGAATTCATCCAGAATTCCGAGAAGAATCCTTGATTCTCTTCCGTAAGTCCTCCATATCTATATTGCCGAGCTCTGTGTCTTGAATGTCATAATTACAGCTTATGTAAGAAGAAGACTCCATATTCTGATACTAATACTTCATCTTTCCCGACTTATCCTTAGATTGGCCGAGGTCTCGTATGAGGAGTATCGAAAAGAAATGCCTTGATGATTTCTAGAAGAGCAATTGGGCTTGAAAGTTTGTTGAAAAGTGCATAGACCCACCACACTGCTGCTCCAGATTTTGAGACTCGTAAAACATATTCGTAAACCCAACACAATGGAGTGTATGTTAGAAGTCAGGACATGCTGAGCATCAATGAAAACCCAACACACTCATGGGAAGTGAGGAAGTGTCAGACAAGTAGGAAAACATGATGTAGACACGGCGGAACATAGAGGATGTCGAGCAGTGCAAAAATTATCGACACAATCGTGGATCTTGATGGATGTCGATCACCTTTAACTAGCTTGCAAAATGATTAAAAACGGATGGAAAAATCGATCGGGAAGCTCAATCAGTTCGGAGGTAGAAGAAGCATCAACGAAAATCCAACGCAACAAAAATGATAAGGTAACAAATGACGTGGAAAAACTAACTATTTATAATAACCTAGCATTAATTACACCTCATTTGACGTTAATTACACCTCATTTGACGTGTGTGCCTACCGCCAAACAACTAGACATTAATGACATGTCATCATGCTTGGAGCATCCAAAAACCTGATACAAAGGATTTGATTCAATTCAGGTTTCAGTTTCGAGAAACAAGTGACATGAAACATGCATTGGGAAAAGCATGTTCTCGATGCTTGGAAGTTCCGAAAACCCGACACAATGCTTAGGAAATCGGGTTTCGGGTTTTGGGAAACATGAGACATGTAACATGCAAGAAACATGTTTTCATGCAATGAAAACCCGAAAACCCAAAAATCTCTTTCAAAGGGAATTTTAAGAGATTTTCCAAAATTTCTATGGTTATCTCAATTTTAGTTGAAATCACTAAAATGAGATAACAGTCAAACTATCCTCTTCTATCACAATGGTGAACTTACGACTAAGCATTTCACTACAAAATCAGACCCAATATAATTATGTGTTTGTGTGTGCAATAGTGCTCCTAGGTCCCCTCGCACAAATGAAACCAAGATAACGGGTCATAGCTAGATAAAATGCAAATGTGTGGATGGAATATAATAAAATCCCCTTCCTATGTAGTGTGTATGTAGAGTAATGTGCCCAAATGTAGTCCCTTTCTCTATGTAGATAGCTAGCCCTTGATAAGAATTGTTTTCCCTTATAATGGTATGTATGTTGTGTTTATATAGGGATCTCTTATTCAAATTTCAACACTAATGACCCAACATGCCAACTAGTACCTTGGGAGATGAGAGGGAAAATTGAAAATATTGACCTCAAATGTAAAAAATAAGATCAAACATAAAGAGGACATGGGTGCCCAGGATGGATAAGAGCATGTGACGCTAGTGTCCAACCCTAGGCGCTAGTGTCTAGAGACAAGTGATGACAAATGAGTGAGAAATGACAGACATGGATCCCTATGACCTGACCAAAACTGTGTGTATGAGTGACAAGTGTGAAAGATAAAAGAAAATAAAGACCAACAAGACAAGTAGATGGACTATGGAATGGGTCATCAAGTGAATACTTTTCTTATGCAAGATCCATATATAAAACAACATACTTGGTGGTATAATAATAGTAGTAAGTGCATGATTTTGTGTCTACATTTTCCCCCACTTTATGTTGGTGAGTAGAAGCTTGGTAACATAAATTAGATAGAGATTCATACTTAAGAGAATTCTAGAGAATTCTATGTCTTTGAAGTATGCAAAGAGTATAATAGAAGTGTGTCAGTAGTAAGACATATAGTGTGGTGAACCACGATCAACACGTTGATCCATGCGGCAACAGTAACGAGAGATGTGGGACCATTATGAGGAGTGATAAGAGAGATTGATGATTGTGGTGTTGAATGATATGAGATTTTCTTTTTTTTATGGAGATGTGATGGGGTAGGGAGTGATTAGTTCCCAACCCAATTACGTGTGTGTGAAAATTGAGGATTTGGGCATCTTATCGCCAGAGGAAGAGTGTAGGGAGAGAGGTCTAGTTTTACCCTCAAAATTTAACTACATCCTAAAAAGATCTAGCTGCTGTAGATGAACAAAGATCATATTTTTTTGATTTGGATCTAATTTTGATCAAACGTGATAACCCATATAGGATTAGTATAGGAAAGGCAATGACGTATCATTTCCCCCACTCCACGGGTGTCACCGCAATGTGTATGTGGTGGCTTCCATGTTAGGTCATTTGGAAGCAGTCATAAAATGTAGAATAACTTCTCATGTTAGGTCATCTAGGAAAGTGGTGATATAACTCCCAAGTTAGGTCATCTGGGAGGATAAATACGTTCTATTCGTATTGATTAATTGAATAGTTGAAGATTTGTGTTGTCAATATTTGAATGTATGTGATTGATTGATTGGTTACTCATGGAGATATTTTACACTTGTTTCCCTTGGGTTAGGTCATTAGGGGGAATTGATAGAAAGTGATATGAAATATCGCATGGTGTATGAGAAAATGTTTTATAATGATGGGTTATAAATGTATATTGATCATGTAATGGTGTAAGGGGAATTATAAGATGACCCCAATTGTATGCCCCCTTTTGGTGAAAGGGGGAGTGGTGATGAAAATGAACGTTGAGCCAAAAGTAAGTGCGCAATGATATAATGGAGAATGTATGATAGATATCGCAAAAGTATGTGTATATTGAATGTGAATGATGTCAAGGAGGAATATTATGTGTGAAATGTGTACAATATGGTAGTAGGTGGAATTCTGAAAAGAATGACGTGAATGGGATAGAAATCGAGTAAGTATGCTCAAGATATGATTAAAACTATGTAATATATATTAGTTAAGAAGGTGATCACAAATAATGAGTATAGTAGGGTAGGTAATGGAGAGTTACTATAAATAGTAATGTGAAAAAGTGAATATGAAATTCATTTGATTATTGTGCTAGTGTGATTGTGAGCTCTGGATGCGTGAAGTCGCCTCAAGTGAGAACACCGTGATTGATTCGGTTCGAGATGGTGGCAATGATGTGGCATCGCTTACGATAAGCGGAGATAGTAAGTGTGATTTTTTCAAAAAATGTGTTGGTATTAGTCATTTTTGATGAATTTTCGTAAAATTTTAATTTTAATTTTTTTAGCAAGCTTTAAACCTCGGAAAAGAGCATTAAAGGCGTTAATGACCCTCAGACACTAGCACCCAGGAATGGGTGCTAGTGACTTGCTCCTAGGTGCCCCAATCCTACTTCCGGGTGATGGTGTCTCGAAGGCTTGGGTTGGGCCCAAAGTGTTTTAGATGTGAAAATTTATGTGTGTTGATGTTGTTGGTGGTTGCATTTGCATATGTATGATGTTCTAACGTTGTGTTTGTTTTTGTTTTGTGGTGTGTAAAGGGATATCCATTCGAGAGAGTTTCGTGGTGGCTGCCATTTGAGTACATTGCTAGGATTAGGGTTGTTAGATGATGAGTGGGATGTTCTAGACTATGCCAGCCTATGACACATAGCAAGGATGGGGATGTGCCCCATAATATTCCTATGATCACAACTTTGTGTGAGAGGTGGTGTGTGGATACTTGCACCTTTTGGTTACCTACAGGGGAGATGATAGTTACTCTAGAGGATGTGTATCACATATTGCGATTTCCTATCGTTGGTGAGAGGGTTTAGGTTATGGCCATGGATGATGCATAAAGGAAGATGAGGGTTACTATGCAAGATTTTACAAGGACACGAGTTCACACCGAGGTCCATATTAGTCTGGATGTTATTTTTAGATCGGGGATCCGTGATTGTAGAATTTTATTACCATGGTAATTGCATCGTCGATTATAGTGGAGGGTGGTGGTGTAGGCATCTTGTATAATATGCATGACATCTACCATCGATAGAGGAGGAGAGTATGAGGTATGCCTGGAATGATGTGTATTGGCCCACCTGTATAAGGATCTATACATATTTAAACAAGAGGAGCATGGGGGTGGTATTAGAGCTACCACATTGTTATATGTATGGGCCTATGAGCATATTGTGGTACTGAGGCCAATTGGTGGACCATGAGGAGAGTGGGATAGGTTGGATATATTTGCAAGGAGATGGGTAGGTGTTCGTGGCAGGAAGATGGATACAAATACCTATAGAGATATGTTAGATTGTATGGGACCGAGGCCTTGATATGGAGGCCATACCGAGAGTATGGGGATGTCTAGAAGATGTAGTAGATCTACATTGCATTTGACAGAGACTATGTGCCTAGAGGATCGGTTTCTAGGGGTGGCCAAGCTATTTCGAGTGGAGCACATATCACGATAGTTCAAGATGGCCCGGGATGTGCCCCTAGAGCCATATATATTTTTGAGATCCATTAGGGCACCAAGGAGGGCCGGATCTAGACTAGGGCCCACATGGGCGCAATTAGTACCTCTAGGGATGACAAGGCTAATGTGGTAGTAAAACCAAGTAGATGTGGATGACCCGGGGTGTACAGAGTCCTACCATGTATGGTGGGAGTCACATCGGTGGGATTTTTTGTTTCTAGTGTTTGTAGATGCAACGTGAGCACCACCGGTGGAGGAGCAAAGGGTCAAGCACATGCCCCTTATAGCATAATGACATCGATAGCGAGCATGAGTATTTGTATAATAGTGTTTGATATTTCGTTATTTGGTTGAGTAATTTTTGTTGTTGTCTAATGCATTGATCTATGGGTGTAGGTGATGCATATTGGTCACTAATTGTGGACACATCCATCCACACATTGACACGGAATGTGCCAACTGATGTACTTGTGCATGAAGGTATGCTATATTGTGTAGATGATATTATAGGTGAGCATGCCCATTTGTTTGAACCAATGGTGATAAGAACAACAATGTGTACCGTACTCTTGAGTGGACAGGGGATGAGGAGCATGAGGAGACATAAAAATATAGAGAGGCCGCGGGTGGTGATCCCCAGCACAATATGTATTTACACGGTTGCGTCGAGTTATAGGGACATTTTGTAAATCGGTTGATTGAGCTTACTCTATTACATAGGAAAGTAGAGATATATAGGGGTCACGATCTGCAACGTAGAGTGAGTGGTGAAGCTTCTAGTTCTAGCACTCTCGCGGTGGCCAATAGTGATAGTGATGATGAGATATGATATGTATTGATGTATTGATGTAGAGTAGTTTTCCCCACGTTGAGATATTTTATAACTATGATATATATATATATATCATAGTTATAAAATATCTCAACGTTGGGGAAACTACTCTACATCAATACATCATCGATATATATTGCTTGAGGTTACCTAGGGAGAGGGCCCTAGCCCTTTGTGGCATCACTAGCCCACACCGCCATGGAACCATCTAAGGATGGAAGTTTAAGCTCTCGGCTAGCCCACGATTAAACCACATTATCATGGTGCCCCATCACCGGGGTATCCAAACCGTCGGTAGTAGGCCACCTTAACACGGAGCCGAGATTTGAACCTTGAACCTCCCAATTACTAGGAGACCCAAGAACTGTTACACCACTACTCGTTGGATGACCGATATATATATATATATATATATATATATATATATATATATATATATATATATATGGATTTATTGGTGTATGATCATTGTATTTGGTTTTATTGATGTGATGATGATGTATGATTCATTGATTATTGTTGTTATATGTGATGTGTGATGTGTTGAATATTGTTTGTATTTGTTGAATTGATTTACATTAGATAGGTGTTATTGCTGATTAATGTGATTATGATGAGACACCGTATATGATGATAGATGATGTATGTAATGTGATTATGAAAAAGTGTATTATATGTATGAATAAAGTTGTGATGAATGATAAAGTAAAAATGAATAATGTGTAAGAGTATGAGATGGTCGTAATAGTGTAGTGAAGCACATGTTAGTATGATGAAGATGGGGGAAGAATAGAGATTTCCCCCAGTGTATAGATGATAAGATTCATTTATATAAGACCCCTCGAGTCAATAATGAATGGTAAAACAAGAGTGCATCATCGGAAATGATATTATTGTGTGCACGAGATAGATTAATTGCTAAAGCGTATAGTACAAGATTGAAGAGATGTTCTTATTATAACATATCCCTCAAGTAGTTATGTAAGAACCGTAAGAACACAAGTGCCTCATCAGGAATGATATGATTATTTTCACGAGATAGATTTACTTGATAAAGTGTATAACACAAGAGTGAAGAGAGGTTCTTATTAGAGCAAATACCTCAACAAATCATGTAAGAACTATAATTTGATGAAAAACAACTTGTATCTATGTTTCAATGCTTTTAGTTATTCATTTTTCTCCATTCTTACACCATTTTGAGGAATCTCTAATTTTACCCTATGTTTTACCCTAATTTTTCCCATTCAAACGCCTTTGCACGTTTTTTCCTTTTTCCTACCTTTGGAGCTCGAAAGTGTTCGATTTATACTTATTTTCCCTCAAAATCCTTTTCTATGGTTGTAAATTTCTTTGAATCACTTTGCATTTGTCCTTTGATCAAAATTTCTTCACCCACAAAAAAATCAATTTTGGGCTTCAAATTTCCCTTTTGGCATCAAGGAATTTTAGCTCAAAAAAAACCTTCTCCTAATGGAAATTTGAAAGCATTTTTGTGTTTTTGGCAAAGGAGTTAAAGTATGAAATGAGAGCAAGGTGACACGTGGACAGAAAACCTCGGCCTTAGTGAAAAGGAGTTAAAGTTTGAGAGCGCAGGCCCTTTTGACCAATCAACGCAAGATCGCATGCCTAAGCATCGAAGGTGACACGTGACATGTGGTAGGGAAAGGCAGAGGTGCGGGAGTGTAGAGGAAATGGTGAAAATTTTCCTTTGTGGAAAATGTTGTTAAAATATAAATAAGAGCACTACCCCAGCCAATCAGGTGAGGACACGTGTCCCGTGGGGAGGGCGGAGCCATGGAGGAAAAATGGAAAATTTTCCTTTTTCCAAAAAGAGGCAAAATGTTTAAAATTGAGCCACGACTCCGTATCCAGTCATATTGCACCACGTGTCAGGCCCAAATCTCAATGGCGGAGCGGCGGAGGAAATCGAGAAATTTTGCAAATTTTCAAAAAGGTTGGAAAAAGGTAGAAAGGCACCCCCGGGCCCATTTTGGCTTATTTGTGCCACATGGAGGGCTCAGATTAAAGGGAGAAAGGAAAATCGATGGCAACTATACATTTTGTCATTTTTACGCCATTTTGGCTCCAGGAAGTGTGGAAATGTGTTTTTGCATCAATTTTGATCAATTTTTTGCCAATTCATGTGTCGTTTTGGCTTGCAGGGTCCAAATCGATCATTTTGGAGGGTCAATTTGTAGATCCAAGGCACATTTCAAAATGCTTTTTTGCTCTAGTTCATGCAAAATGTGAAATATCAAATCCAAATTGCAGAGCAAAGTTAAAATGGAAATTTGAAGGGGAAAAGGATGAAATGATGGAAGAGGAAGATGTTATGGGTGCCAAAGGAAGAATACATGCTCCCATGACAAGGAATGATGAAGATTTGTAATAATTTTCTTTTTTGAATGCCTGACATCTCCTCCTCACAAAATTGGTTAAGTGTCACTTTCAGAAAGTCATGAGTGAATTTGTAACAAACTAAGATGCCATAGGATATTCTTTTCTTGGGAAAGAAGGATCAATTGTAATGGAATGTTATATATTGCATAGCTTTTACATGTAAAAGGTCGGAGAAACTTAGAATTTCATGGGAAAATCTGGGAAGAAGCCCATTCTCTGAGAAACCACCTGAGAACCATTTCTAATTCCTTTTTGCATCAGATTTGTATCATGTTGAGTTGGTTTCAGTTGTAAAGCCATCAACAAGCTCTGAGATTGTTCTTGAAACATTCCCCTGTTGATAAATTTGATCATTTCTAGATTATTTTGTGTTGTCTCTTGGAAAAATTTGCATACACTTATGTTTCAGAATGTTTTCAATTTGTGTTTCTTGCTCCTATTGCAATCTAGTGTTTGGAGTTTCTTTTGATCATGTAGATCTCATTCTTGTGATAGCTTAGTGGTATTTTCAATTCCAAGATCAGAAGAGCTTTCATCTGATGAAGGGATAAACAAATTTAAACTCACTTTTCCTTCCTTGATATAGAGATTGTTTGTAAACCTATGGGTGCACCTTAGGTATGATAAAATAGAAATTTCTAGATACTTTGTTGGTTCATCTACTTCAAGATTTTGTGGTAGGTTGTCAAAGATTGTGTGGAAGAGTGAAAATATGGGCCTCCATTTGGTGCACATATCCTAGTTGAAGGAATACCTTAACCTCTTTGAAGCATTCTATTGTTTAGGTCTTACAAGTTTTTTTTGAAAGGTCCTCAAAGAATTTGGAAAATTCTGGTTAGTCTTGTCTAAAATCTCCCACCCAAAATTCATTCAAACAAACTAATCCTACCCATACTACCCCTGTTTTTCCCTATGTATCAACAAAAGAATCTAATCCATTTACAAAAATGCACAATGCAATCAGGATCACACCATGTCTCTAGTAGCCTCAGCCTTGTCTTGAAAGCATTTCCATCATTTAGTAGTGACAACTCTATTGAGTTTGAATAATGGAAAATTGATCATGTTTTCTCAAGGCTCTCTCCATACAATATGCATAGTATAAGGATATCTCCACCTCCTTCACAAAAATAGAGGCTGCAATATAGGTTCTCTTACCTTGGTTGAAAGGCACAACCTAAAATAGTGAGGATTAGATCAAATCCTTTCAAGGTGCTACCCACTTCTTCAAAACCTGAATGCTAAAAAGTCAGATAGATTGCTTCCCAGCTATAAAATGACATACAAAATCATCTATCTACCTCTGAGTATCTTGTAGAATCCATGATGTTTCTCAAGTTGTGAAGGAGATTAAATTTGGGTACCAACACCCCAATGGCATTGTCCATTTGATTTAAGTTTGGGGACATTCTTAGTTCAATCTGATCCATGTGCATTTATACATATTTGAGTATTTGAATGCATATCAAACATTATTCATTTTAATGTCTCTTATGTAAGTTCTAATCTACAAATATATTGTTAAAGAGCATCATTCTATAATTAGATTTATAAGGCTGGAATGAAGAGTAGAGTTCTTAGTTTGATATTTTCAAGTGTCTCCAATTTTTGCCTCAAACTTTGCACCATAGTTGAAAATTTGAGTAAAGAAGATCAGATCTATTAAAACTTTGCATAGTGCTGATATTTGTAGTCATTTGATAAATCTTCATAGTGCATTTGCACAAACTAGGGTGAAAGTCCTTAGTGGTGACTCCTTGCTATTATAATTTTGATAAATACCAGTACCTTATCATACATTAAGTGAAGTTTGTCACATAAAATCTGCAAACCTGGAAGGAAGAAGATCTCTCTTCAGGAGGGACCCAAGTAGAAAGTTATTTCAAGAATTGGGAAAGATAGTTTTAGAGGAAAGAAAAGTTTGGAAGGTTGTTGAAGGTCAGACATCAGGAAAAGGTATATCCATTGGTGAGAGAGATCAACCTTTAGTAGAGGATTATCACTCTTCTTCCAGTGATTCTGATTCAAGCAATCTTCTCACAAATTTGTTTACTTCAACTAGTGAAGGTCCTTCTATTTGTACTTGTAAGTTCTCTTCTCAATCTACACCTGTGTGCTTCAATTCAAATAAAACTTTCCAAGAAAATCAGCACCTAGAGAGTACCAATTTTGTGAATCACATTCTTGTGCCCCAAAGACCTTGCACTCCTCATCATCTTGTGTCACCCCCAAGATCACCTCCACCAAACAACATGGCTCAGCCTCCACCTAGGCCTCCATTTGTGGTCAACACCTTTGGCCCAATAAATTTTAGGGGAATGGTTGGTTATCCTAATGTTGTGCCTCAAGATGTTAGAAGTAGATTGCCAAAGTTCCAAGGGAACAATGCCATAACAGGTGATCAACATTTGAAATTATTCACTAATATGATGGAGGACTTTGAAATTGAATTTGAGGATGTGTACATTAAATTGTTTGTCCACACTTTAGAGGAGGATGCTAGGGATTGGTACAAGGCCCTACTTGCTGATAATTCTATTGATTCTTGGACTGAAATGAAAATGCATTTAGGTTACAATATGGTGACAAGACTGATCCTAGATTCCTTTTATCAGAGTTTGAAAATATCAAGAAGAACCCAAATGAATCAGTTCATGACTTCAACACAAGATTCAATAAGACCTTAAGGAGATTTCCGGTGAATTTAAGACCATGTGATGAATCTTGTTTGATAAAATATTCTGATGCATTTGACAAGAAGGCTGCATATTACTTGAGGGACAAGAACCCTGGCAATCTAAGGTAGGCTTTCACCATGGCACTTCAAATTGAAAACAATATCAAGGCTGTTGGGAAACCTCCTAAGAGAGATGGAGTTAAATTGGTAAACCCTGACAAGCCTCAAGCAAGAAAGAGTGTTGACTTAGAGGAAGTGGTGAAAACTTTGGTAGGGGCTGTCAAGGAGATTTCCTACAAGTTGGCAAGAGCTGAGAAAGGAATTGGGTAGTCCTCACAAGGACAACCTAGGCAAAACACAAGATAGATTCAAAATCACCATAGGAATGAGTAGAGATTTGATGACAAAGGTAAAGGGCCTATTGGATTTGGAAATAGGAAATCTCAGGCCAAGGAAAATAAGGTAGTGCCTGATCCATTAAATGCTCGAGTGGCTGTTGTTGATGATGCAAATCAGATTGACTAGTGTGATAGATGTTTTTTTACCCCATCCTCCATGTGGAATAGATCAAAAAATTGAAGAGGAAGTTGATGATGAAATTGATGATGATGCCTGCATGATGGAGATCCCTACAAGTTCACCAAGGGGAGAAACTTCAATGGATGTCATAAGTGCTAGGACTGCTGCTATTTTTTGGGATTGTATCCAATGGGTACATCTTCTTCCTCCTTCTCATGTTTTAGAAATTGATAATGTACAAGCCTTTGAGCTGCCCAATAATGATTTTGAATACTTGAGGGCATTGATGATTGAGAAGTATGATGGAGGGGTTCCTTCAGAGGAGGATAGGTAGCTTGCTTATGAATGTTGTAGTTGCCCAAGAGAAGGAGCACAATACTAGAAGTAAAGCTGCCAAGGGGCAACAAGCCAAGTCAAAATTTCCATTGCTTACTAAAGAAACTCCAAAGAAAAATACATCTGGTAAAGGCCCTATTCCCCCAAAAAAACTTGTGATCCTCCCCATGCCCAAACTAAAAATACTTCCATACCATCTGATGAATTTTCCAATCTTTCCCCTAGTGTTGCTTTACCCAAGAATGCTCCATATGATATTGCCCAAGTCTTGAGTCAGATCAAGATTCCTATCCCAATTGCTTGAGTTGCTTAGGATTCCTGAGCACAAGAAGAGGGCTTTTGAATATTTAGGATTTAGAGAGGAAGAGAGTACCCAAGGCAGAGTTGGAAACAAGGTTGGGATTCCTATTGCCATTGCAGAATTGGAACAACCACAAGTGTTGGAAGAGTTGGGGGAACCACCTGAGGTTTACTTAGGAACTTCTTTGGTTAAATCTCAGCTGAACGTGGATCCATTTTTCACTACCTTGGTTATCAAAGACAAGTTGTTACATAACTATATGTTTGACTCTGGGGCATCATGCAATGTCATGCCTTTGGAGGTCATGAATGAATTGGGAATCAAAGTGACAATAGTGTATGACAAGTGTACTACTATGGATTCTAGGAAGTGCCAGTTGTTGGGTGTGTCAAAGATCTGGTGGTGTAACTTGCATCTTATCCTGGGAGGAATTTAAAATTGGATGTTGTGATTGTTGATTGCCCTACCAAATGGGGTATGTTATTATCAAGGAAATGGGCTGCAAGTGTTGGTGGGAGTGTCCAAATGGACATGTCTTATGCCACTATCCCCATTGAAGGAAACTTAGTAAAGTTATATGGAGAGAAAAAGATGTTGTACCTTATTGAAGACCCAAACAATGCATCTTATGAAGTTTTGTAGGTAGATGCTAGTACTGATCACTTTGTGAGTTTTGTGGATTTCAGGGAGTATGAAGTTGTTGAAAACATATCTCCTAAGTATGTTATTTTTTCTAGAAATTTGGTCCTTGATTCAGCCTTGAAAAATGTTAAAAGGTTTGACCTAACACAATGGAGGAGCTTCAAAGAAACTAGATGGTTTACAAATTAAACAAAGAAGAAAAAGAGGTATATTTCTAGTTGCTAAAAACATATCAGAACCTCTTGGCATGGTCATATCCAACATGGAGGACATTTGGGGTTTCCCCTTGATTTGTTTTCTTTGAATCAAGGTTTTCTTACCAACTTGTACAATGTATAGTGTTTGGCTTTTGCTCTGTTTTTGGTGTTTTGTCGGTTCGTGGTTTGCCTTGGTGTGTGGCAGCCATTTTTGTTGGTTTCTCAACTAGTTTTTGGTGGCTTTGGCTCATGACTCCATTTTCCCAATGGATTATTTTGGCACTTGGTCTACTTTTGTTCTTGTGGCACTCACTGGGAGTGCCCATCCCCGAGCTAGAGCCAATGTTGGTGCCCAATGTTGCACATGCCATGCTTTGCTAAGGAGAAATGTGTTTTTCCCTATTTCTGGAAAAAAAATGGCTTTGGATCTTCCCATCCTTTGAATTTGATGAAAAACAACTTGTATCTGTGTTTAAATGCTTTGAGTTGTTCATTTTTTCTCCATTCTTGCACCATTTTGAGGAATCTCTAAGTTTTCCCTGCGTTTTGCCCTAATTTTTCCCATTCAAACACCTTTGCCATTTTTTCCATTTTTCCCAGCCTTTGGAGCTCAAAATTGTTCAATTTATACTTATTTTCCCTCAAAAATCCCTTTCCATGGTCATAAATTGCTTTGAATCACTTTCCATTTGTCCTTTGATCAAAATTTCTTCACCCACGAAGGAAAAATTGATTTTGGGCATCATTGGCAATTTTCTATTTTTTTTGGTCATACGGGCATCCTTTTCCCATCAAATTTTAGCTCAAAAATCTTCTCCTACGTGGCCATTTGTGATTGGACAAGGTTCATGGGTCTTTGAAGCAACTTAGCATTTTTGTGTTTTTGGAAAAAGGTCTAAATTGTCCCCACAAGTCCGCAGGCCCTCAATCGCCCAATGATCGAAAAGGGGTGACATGGCGGCAAATTAGAAAAGTCAAAATAGTGGAGGGGCGGAGCTATGGAGGCATGGTGGAAAAAATTTTCCTTTGGTGAAAAGGAGTTAAAGTATGAAATGAGAGCACAGTGCGGCCCTCAAATCAAGGCCCAATCAAAAAGGTGACATGTGACAATGGTATCCTTTAAAAGGAAAGGTGGGGCGGGGAAAGTGGAGGTGCGGGAGTGCGGAGGAAATGGTGAAAATTTTCCTTTGTGGAAAATGTTGTTAAAATATAAATAAGAGCGAAGCCCCATAGCCAATCAAGTGAGGACACGTGTCTCAGGGAGGGCGGAGCCGTGGAGGAAAAATGAAAAATTTCCTTTTTCCAAAAAGAGGAAAAATGTTTAAAATTGAGCCGTGACTCCAGTATCCAGTCATATTGTGCCACGTGTCAGGCCCAAATCTCAACGGGAGCGGTGGAGGAAATCGAGAAATTTTGCAAATTTTCAAAAAGGTTGGAAAAAGGTAGAAAGGCACCCCCGGGCCCATTTTGGCTTATTTGTGCCACGTGGAGGGCTCAGATTAAAGGGAGAAAGGAAAATCATGGCAACTATACATTTTGTCATTTTTACCACCATTTTGGCTCCAGAAGTGTGGAAATGCATTTTTTGCATCGATTTTGATCATTTTTTTGCCAATTCATGTGTCATTTTGGCTTGCAGGTCTAATCGATCATTTTGAGGGTCAATTTGTAGATCCAAGGCACATTTCAAAATGATTTTTTTCTCTAGTTCGTGTAAAACATGTGAAATATCAAATCCAAATTGCAGAGCAAAGTTACAGAATGGAAATTTGAAGGGGAAAAGGATGAAATGATGGAAGAGGAAGATGTTGTGGGTGCCAAAGGAAGAATACATGCTCCCATGACAAGGAATGATGAAGATTTGTAATAATTTTCTTTTTTGAATGCCTGGCATCTCCTCCTCGCAAAATTGGTTAAGTGTCACTTTCAAAAAGTCATGAGTGAATTTGTAACAAACTAAGATGCCATAGGATATTATTTTCTTGGGAAAGAAGGATCAATTGTAATGGAATGTTATATATTGCATAGATTTTACATGTAAAAGTCGGAGAAACTTAGAATTTCATGGGAAAATATGGGAAGAAGCCCATTCTCTGAGAAACCACCTGAGAACCATTTCTAATTCCTTTTTTGCATCAAATTTGTATCATGTTGAGTTGGTTTTAGTTGTAAATCCATCAACAAGCTCTAAGATTGTTCTTGAAACATTCCCCTGCTGATAAATTTGATCATTTCTGGATTATTTTGTGTTGTCTCTTGGAAAAATTTGCATACACTTATGTTTCAAAATGTTTTCAATTTGTGTTTCTTGCTCCTATTGCAATCTGGTGTTTGGAGTTTCTTTTGATCATGCAGATCTCATTCTTGTGATAGCTTAGTGGTATTTGTAATTCCAAGATCAGAAGAGCTTTCATCTGATGAAGGGATAAACAAATTTAAACTCACTTTTCCTTCCTTGATATAGATATTGTTTGTAAACCTATGGGTGCACCTTAGGTATGATAAAATAGAAATTTCTAGATACTTTGTTGGTTCATCTGCTTCAAGCTTTTGTGGTAGGTTGTCAAATATTGTGTGGAAGAGTGCAAATCTGGGCCTCCATTTGGTGCACATATCCTAGTTGAAGGAATACCTTAACCTCTTTGAAGCATTCTATTGTTTAGGTCTTACAAGTTTTTGCAAAGGTCCTCAAAGAATTTGGCAAATTCTGGTTAGTCTTGTCTAAAATCTCCCACCCAAAATTCATTCAAACAAACTAATCCTACCCATACTACCCCTATTTTCCTTGTGTATCAACAAAAGAATCTAATCCATTTACAAAAATGCACAATGCAATCAGGATCACACCATGTCTCTAGTAGCCTCAGCCTTGTCTTGAAAGCATTTCCATCATTTAGTAGTGACAACTCATTGAGTTTGAATAATGGAAAATTGATCATGTTTTCTCAAGGCTCTCTCCATACAATATGCATAGTATAAGGATATCTCCACCTCCTTCACAAAAATAGAGGCTACAATATAGGTTCTCTTACCTTGGTTTTGTTTTCCTAACTTGGATCTAAGTGTTGATCTAGTTTGAAGTGTCCAAATTAACTAAGATGAAACTAACAATCTATGCTACTACTAAAGGGAAACTAATCTAAACAAATCACAAAACTGAAATATTACAATCACAAACAACAATTTTCTTATATTCTAAATAATTAAAATATTTCTACACTAAAACTAAACAAGCAAAATAACCCGGTGTGGTTATTCACCTATGTTGAGTGTATTGAAACTAAACTAACTTAAAACAAGAACTTTTCCAAATGATCTATGATATGTAGACAACCTCCTACAATATATTCTCTCCTTCAGATCCACAGGATGGGAAGAAGAGGATCCATCACCGGGAGCTGCTATTAATGATTTAAACCCTCTTGGAAATTAACTAATTACTTGCAAATGAAAGGAAATTGATTTCTACTCTATTTGATATGATGTAACAATGATAAATTAAGAATGAAGGAAATCAAACAACAAATCCAACCTGAAATTCATAGAAAAGGGTAAATCCAGTTGTGTAATTTTCCCCTCAGTTTATCCTTTCTTTCTTTGTGTCCATATGAGTCCAAGGAATTGGGAATGCAAAGGAAAAAAGAGAGAAGGTGCTTGAGCAATGGTAGCAACTTGAAGGCAATCTTGTTTGCAATGCAAGTGGAAGAGAGATAACACAAGTGAACAGAGCTTGGCTATGCAATTTCAACAGATTGTGGCAGCAATACTATGCAAGATACACAAAAATTCTCAGGCCATTTTCTTGAATACAAGCATGAATATATAGGAATTGGCTGGGATGTGCCTTCATGCACAAGGCAGCCTTGGAGTGCCAAATCATTGGGTGAAGAGGTAGTTCAAACTAATTAAATCTATTTAAAAATAGAAGAGGGAAGGAATACCAAGAAATCAAGACTATTTTTAGGCAATTTGGTTCACAAACACACCCTAAAAGTCAAGTTAAGTGAAATCACGTCAATGTTAAAAATCACACATGAAGAGTTCTAAAAAGTGCATGATGACCACCCCCTACATAAGGAGGTGGTCACAGACCACCACCCTACTGCTGGGTGGTGGTTTCAAAACCACCACCCAAAGGGGTGGTCGGTCACAACACTAAAGGCCAAAACATGCACAAAATGAAGCAAAGTCAAAACATGGAAAAATGAAAGTGTGAAAAGCTAAAGTAAGTAAGGATGTCTAGGCACAAATATATACACTGAAATGGGTTTAGGAACTCGAACACCTTCTGAAAGGACATGAATCATCATTGGGGACTTTTGTAACCATTTTTCAACAATGTAGCACATGTAATTTTGGGTGCATATATATTTCCCCCTTGGAGAAGCATCTTAGCCATGAAAAAGGTGTAAACGTAGAGTCCGAGTATGGCATTCCCAAAATGGGGAGTTAGAAGCTATACCTGACATGCCCGTGTGTCAAATGTCATCATCCAAACTCCCACTACCTACAAAAAATGAAAAGAAGACTCAAGTGCAGATAGATAAAATATCAAAAATAAACACTAAATTAAAATGACAAGAGGACTTACCATTTGTGTGGGGATATAGAAATATACCTATCACACCAAGCTCCTCCAACCTATGAACACAACATATACACTCAAAACAAAGTTATAAAAATATATATATATATCAAAAAAATCATTATTTTCAATTCATTTGCATTTGCATTTTCTACTTGGTGATTTTTTTGAGCTCTCTACCCACATTGACCATTTCATTTTTGAGTATGGTTGAATTGAATGGATTTAGGAATGGTATTTTGCATTAGGCTTGGCCCTTTTCTGTTTGAATGCTTTTGAGAAGAACTCCTAAGAAATTCATAACTAGAGTGGTCATAAGGGGCCTCAAAGAGGTGATAGAAGAGAGTGCCTTTATTGCTTAGTCTCCATTTTGTGAGGCATATATGATGTTTTTTGGTATTTCATGCTCATTGAGCATTTTTGACCACACCTAGTGTGTGATGGCATTGTACAAAACTATGACACACCATGATATGTATATATATCTCTTTTTGGCTTTGGTTATTCCTTGTATAGAGTTGACTTCCATTTATGATTTGATTCACATGTGTACTCTTAGATGTTTAGAATTTCCATTTTTATATGCTTTTCAGAATGTATGCAGTGGATATGAATGCTAACAAAATGATTTCTTTTTTTTTTTTTTTGTAATGCTGATATATGATAATGCAATCACATTGTAATGTTGAACTTTAGTTTCTCTAAGAAACTTTTGGTACTTCATATTGTTTTGGAAAAATGTGGTGAAAGAGTGATATGATAAGTGAATGAACTTTCCCCACTCCTAACTCCACACAACCAGTAAGATGTGAGGGCTCAACACCAAGAGCCAAAAGGGGCACAAGTTATAGAAATTTGTTGAATGGTAATGATGAGAGAAAGACAAGGATTTGAAAAAACCAAATTGAGACACTACAACCTCATTCTACTCAAGTTTTCTTCATAGTTTAAAATGTGAATTGCTTTCCAGTTTATCTAGACTTAGATCCGTAGATGGCCACTTGGTTGACAAAATCTGGTTTTGAGGTTTTAAACTCTTTTTGGAATTTTGGACATCTAACTCACTTTGTTTTGATTTATGATTTCACAACATTTGAATGAACTGTTTCTAACTTTCAAATTTTTCAAAGAGACCCCCTACACCTTGCCCCATGCTACCAGTAGGAAGTATGGGCTCATCACCATGGACAAGGCATAGGTGAGTAAGGGCACTTCTCTCCTTTCCCAACCCTACATCACTAGTAAGAGACAGCTCAACACCGAAGGTTGGTAGGGAAAAGAAATGTGTAAAATAAAAAAATTTTGTGGATTTGCATTTGACTTATTTATCTAGGAAAAATGTCTAGAATGTTCTTATTTCCAAAGAGATGTATATGGGATAGATGCGACACCATGAAGCTTCTAGAATAGACTATAGGAAAAGACACCTAATCTAGAAGAAACTATAAGTAGAACCAAGTATGCAGCCTTGGTATGGTTATTGTCAAAGCTTTGTCTTATCTTGCTTTTGATTGATGAAATGATTCGAAACAATTGATGATACCATGAAGATTTGAAGAGATATGATTTGAATGTTTTTCCAATGTTTTCAAAAGTTTTTAGGAATTTCTATAAGAATAAGTCCCTTGATCACAAATTTTACAAATGAACTAGAAAGATGAAAATGCAATGTGGATGCAGTAATGTACATATGGAAATGTAGGTGAAACTACATGTCATGATGGCTAAGGTGAAGAAAGTTGATGAATATCAAATTCTTCACCCCTAAAAGTACACAATGGAGAGAACCATGATCCTCAAAATTTCCATTCTCTTGATAAGGGCCTACCATTCTAGGTTTAAACTTACAACCCTTTCCCAAGAAGTGTATATGTCCAATCATTAAAATCATTTTTCTAAAGAGGCATTCATGAACCTCTTTGTCACATTCTTGAGACATGGTGTGTGGGTGAGCATGACTATGTTGCTCGGCCTTGTTTCCTATGTAGAGCATTGTGTTTACTTGTGACACTTGTTGAATGATGAGGCCTTTCCCCATGGATATGGAAAGCTTAGTTTCAAACACATGGGTTGAAAACAAGGTTTAGAATAGAACAACCCTCAGAGATGGTTTTGATGGGCATCATTTCAATCTCAAATTTCCCTTCTTCATTTTTTAATTCTATCATGTTTACACCTAGACCTAGGTCATCGAGGGAAGAGATGCTAAACCGAGAAGACTACCCATCCCCTGTGGTTCAAATGGGAGGAAGATCAGATCATCACTCTCTAAGAGTTTCATAATTTCCATTGTGGTTTTAGTGGACACTGTTTCCATAGATATTGATTTACCCTTATCTATTTTTTCCACCTCAAATGTTTTTGGGTCAACGACTTCAACCTTCGGCACACCGGGGTGATCGGGACTAACTCTTTTGATGGAGGTGGTTTTTTCAATTGATTCACAGGAAGTTTCATACTCCATATGGACTCCTTTCTTCTTCTTGAGGTTTTCTAAGTGTATATCAAAGGGCTTAGGATCCCCTTGAGTGATGAAGACCTTCCCCAAATGGAGGAATCTAATCTCCTGAATAGGGTAGAAGGGATAGCCTTCATTCGATGAATCCAGGGTCTCCCAAGGATCATGTTATAACTTGTTTCCTATCGATAATGTAAAACTCCATCAAGATGGTTTTTGGACCAAGCATGACTGGAAGAACTATGGTTCCAATCGAGGTCACTTTAAGACTGTCATACCCCCGTAACGTGTTTCTTGTAGAGGAACAATTTGTCTCTCCATATCCCAACTTCTACAAGAAAGAGAAGGGAACCACATTTACAACAGCCCCATCATCAATCATGGCTCTCTTAATGTAATTTTATAAACCCAAACTTGTAAAAATAAGGCAGATCACCTCTTCGGGAAATTTCAACGCATCAGATGGCATCTTGTCTATATCAAAAACAAACCCAATATCCCTATCATTCTATCCTAGAGGATGTATGTCAAAGTCAATATGATTTATTTGAGTGCTAGGAGGTGGTGTAACATGGATTAGATGACCAAGACCTAGTGCATTGAGCAACACAAATGATGCGTAGGTGAATTCTTTAAAAAATCTAGAAATGAAATGTGAGAAAAGGTCTTGTTCAAATCCATGATATTAAATCATAGGCTCCTACTAGTTTTGAGATTGTAGGAACATCATCCTATGGGAAGGAAAGAGTGGGTAGGGGTTGTGAAATGTACTCCTTCATCGAGTTGTTGCATTAATTTCTAGCTCAACCTCTAGCTCAACTAACCCCAAGATTTTTGTATTATCATTTGAACCAAGGTTAGGAGCAACCCGAGAGTTATCAAAGTTGAGGCTTCATGGTCATTGTTTCCTATAGGAATACCCTTGTTTATATTTTGAGGATTCACTTGGAATCCCCAAGATGTTTAGGGTTTGTATTTTGAGGTGTGACAGTCCGATATGACTAGGTTGTGGGTTTGTTTCAGGATTTTCTAGGAACATGTCTACAAAGAGTTGCCTTTGGTTTTCGGGAAGTCTTTGCAAAAACTTGTTGCAATCATGGAAAGTCCTATCATCATGACCTCAAACCTTATGGAAACCACAATATAGGTTAGGTCATAATCTCTTGGCCTTTGATAAGCATCTTGTTGTTGTTGATTATAACCTCGGTTATAATTTTGAAATTGATTGTTATAACCATGATTCATTTCCCCTTGGCCAGAATTTTTGATACTGGTTTGGGCCTTGGGTTTGATTTTTTTTTGAGAGGGATGATTTACATCAACTATGTTGATAGATGACACAGTGTTAGGGCCTCTTTGATTTCCCAAGTTTTTTTTATTATTTTTATTGTTACCATTGTTTGGAAAACCAACATTCTTGGCTTGATCAATAGCACTATTCATGGTAGCACCATGATTGTGATTCACACCCTTAGGTCCTTGGTTGTTGGCACCATTGTTTTGATAATTTTCATTATTTTGATTTGGGGATACCAATTTCCATTGGGACCATAGATCTTATGCCCACTATCTATAATATGGCTTGGTCAATCCAAAGTGCACCCTTCCAAAACTTCCTCATAACTACGGAAAGGAAACTTTTGGACTTCCTCCTAGTCTCTCGATTGAGTGAGTGAAGGAAAAGATCACAAAGTTCCATCTAGTCCATGTTGGGTGCACTTGCAGAGGAATAGAGAACTTGTGCCATCTCTAGATGAAATGGGTGAAAAATTCATTTTTCTCCTATCTAATATGCAGGAACTCCCTAATCCTGTACACAACAACTTGTTCATGTCAAATGCTTTGATGAACTCAAAACAAGTTGTTTAAAGGAATGTATAGAAGCTTCTGAAATATGGTAATACCAATCCAATGTGATTCCTTCGAGAGTCTTTTGGAAATATCTTAGCCACTACAACATCCCAAGGAAGTAATTCCCTAATAAAGAGTAGCGTAGGCCTTGATATGAGCATTCGGTCTCCTTCTCCCTTAAATTTTGGAAGATCCAAAATGGGCATGGAAGCATGACACCACATATGGTGAAGTCAAGAGGCTCCTTTAAGTACTCAACATATGTACCCATTACGTAAGATTCCACCATTGAAGATCCTTGATGAGGAGGTGGAGGAGGAGGAGTTGGATAAGCTGCATTATAAGCATTGATGAACATATGGGGTCCCTTGATATGGCATGTAGGGAGTGGGAATGGTATATGGGTCCATCTGGGGGTTTTTGAATACATGTGCATGTAAGGTGGGATAGTACTAGGATATGGACTAGTGGGCGTAAAACCAGGGAACGTCACATTTCCTATTGTGGTGGCATTCAAGAATGCACTTCCGCCATCCCTTGTAGGGATAAGCTTGAGAAGGATGAGGACCCATCCCTAGTGTGTCTAACCCTGTGAGAAGATCACCTAGATTTGAATGAACTAGATAACCTTGTTGTATATAGATATTGTGTTGGTTTCTCATTGGAAGGGATGTATCCTTTGTTATCAACTGATACCCCATGTTTTTCCCTACTACATGTGTTGGTTGTGAAGTCTGGGAACTTTCTAGTTCTCTAATCCTCCCTACTAAAGTAGAAATAAGATCATTGGGAGAGGATTGAGTCCCTTGTTGGGGTGCTTGTGGCATAGGGTTTGATTGAGAGGCTCATGATACCCTATCATGAATGTTCAAGTTATAATAATTCTTGTCTTCCTCAGAAGTAAGAATCTTAGGATAGGCATTCAAATCTCAAAGGTTATAGCCTTCATTCTATCCAAAGACTCATCTATCTAATGAAGAGGATTTGTTATTCATGTAAATGTATCATCTTCTGTTGATTGCATGGAAATGTGAGGTCTTGACAAGACTCTATGGTAAGAACCTGTTCCATTTGTGATAACAACATGGTTTGCATTGGGTTGATTATATTGCATGTTTAATGGTTGATCAACCTCCTCCATCCTTACATAACTAATGGGGTTTGAAGTGTAACTAGGGGAGGTTTGGACATTGCTTGTGTAATTTTCACCCCACCTCAAAAGAGAAGGGGATTTTGTGTTAAATTTGTTGGTGTAATATCTATCAGAGCCAAAATGGCCCACAAATCTCTTCTAGATATATTTTAGAAAGTATAAAATACCTACCAAAAATAGGGAAGAAATGGAGAGGTGAGGTAATAATATGAATGAAAGAAAAGGAAACAAGAAGGAATTAATCCTTCACGTCGGGTTCACCAATTTGTATGAAAGAAAATTGACATAACAACCTTCTTTTCACCAAACTTCTTGAGGTCATGCCGAGAGCAACCGATGTTGAATGTGTGTGGATAGCTAACTATAGGAGGATCAATGACTAAGATCTAGTAGTGTGATCTCCTAGTAGATGAGTTGGAAAAGGGAGATTTAGAGGCTATGAATGGGTAGTAGTAAATTCCCTATGGTTTGTTTTCCTAACTTGGATCTAAGTGTTAATCTAGTTTGAAGTGTCCAAATTAACTAAAAATCTATGGTTATCACATGAAAGAAACTAATCTAAACAAATCACAAAAATCTAAATATTACAATCACAAACAACAATTTGATTCTTATTCTAAATAATTAAAATATCTCTACACTAAAACTAAACAAAAAAACTAACTCAAGGCGTGGTTATTCACCCGTGTTATCTCTTCTTCCTCAATTACTACATTTTGGATTCGATAATACCTTCACTTTTGCCATTCTACTCAATTTTTCTCATTTCTACAAATTTCCAACTCCTTGGACTCATATGGACACACGGAAATAAGGATAAACTAAGGGACAAATTACTAAATTCATATTAATGTTTCCTTGAATTCTAGGTTGTATTCTTCCTTCCTTGATTTCCTTTATCCTGCTAATTTATCATTCCTACATCATATTAAATAGAGTAGAAATCCATTTCCTTTCATTTGCAAAAATTACTTAATTTCCATCCATTCCCCTCATATCAATCCCCGCCATCCCACCTTCTTCCTACCTCTAAAATATGGATCACTAAAGGAGAGAATATAACTAGGAGGTTTTCCACAAAGGATCAACTAGATCATTTGGAAAAGTTCTTGAGTTCAAGTTAGAAGTGCAGTGGATAGGGTTTTAGAAAGTAGGCTAAAATACCTTACCAAAATAGAGGAATAAATGGAGAGGATGAGGTAAGAATCTTGGAAATTAAACAAGAAGGAATTAATCATCAGGGGAGAGGATTCACATATTTATGAGGTCATGACAAGAATCTATAGTAAGAACATTTCCATGAGTGACATTATCATCGATAAGAAAATCAACACATGACCTTCTTCACACCCAACTTCCCGAGTGATCTCAAGGGAAGGCCAAAAATAGAAATGATGTGAACATTGGTAATTATGGGACTAGTTCAGAGGTTTTTGGTCATGCCAAATGTGTAATTCCAACCTCACGGTGTCCCGTTCAAAATTTGGGGCAACGTTGTGGTTGAAAGTTGGTGAATATCTGATGATCTAAATACCAATGATACAAACCGATGCTTCCCACATTTTTAAAACTTATTATGTTTCACATTGGGTTGAAATGGAGAGACCAAGGGATCAAAGCCAATGAACCAAAAGGAGGTTGGGTCCTTAATCTTCATGTGTGTTCAAGCCTTTTGTCATGAAAATTCATATGGCTCATAGGCTTGATTGCGAATTTTGTTTAATGTGTTTAATGTGATTCTATCTTCTTATGGCTACTATAGGACTTCATGTGCTAAAAATAACAAGTGTGATCTCTTGTATCCATGTCATTCTCAACTTATTCCACCTCTTTGAGGTTAGGTTATGGGACCAATGGATCAAAACCGAATGTTTTCTCTTGTTGTGGATAAATTTTGATTTTCTAATAAAAAAAATGAATCTAAGTGTTGATCTAGTTTTAAGTGTCAAAATTAACTAAGATGAAAATAACAATCTATGTTTTTAAAAGGAAACTAATATATCTAAATCACAAAACTAAAATATTACAATCACAAACAACAATTTACTTTCTTTTCTAAATAATTAAAAATACTTCTACACTAAAAACTAAACTTAAGTAAAATAATCATCCTGTGTGGTTATTCACCCGTGCAAGCATGTGTATATCTAAACTAAAAACTAATTTAAAACAAGAACCCTTTCAAATGATACCTGATGTAGAGAACAACATAATCCTAAAGATATTCTCTCCTTCAAATCCAAAAGGATGTCAAGAGAAGAGGATCTATCATGATTTTCTCTTAATGAATTAAACCCTAACCAAAATCAACTAATTACTTGCTAAATGAAAGGAAATTGATTTATACTCTATTTTATTTGATATGATGTAACCCAAATGATAATTTGAGGAATGAAGGAAATAAAACAACAAATTCCAACCTGGATTCAAGAAGAGCTAAATCTTGTTGTGTGATTTATCCCCTCAGTTTATCCTTTCTTTTCTCTGTGTGTCCATATGAGTCCAAGGAATTGGGAATGCAAAGGCAAAATAACAGAAAGTGCTTGAGAAATGATAATTTGAAGGCATTCTAGTTGCAATGCAGTGGAAGAGAGATAACACAAGTGAACAAAGCTTGGCTATGTAATTTCTAGCAGGATTGTGAAGCAATACTATGCAAGATACACAAAATTCTTAGGCCATTTTCTTGAATACAAGCATTGAATATATAGGAATTGGTGGGATGTGCCTTCATGCACAAGGAATCCTTGGAGTGCCAAATCATTGGGTGAAGAGGTAGTTCAAACTAATTAAATCTATTTAAAAATAGAAGAGGGAAGGAATACCAAGTAATCAAGACTATTTTTAGGAAATTTGGTTCAAAATGTGCCCTAGAATTCAAGTTAAGTGAAATCATGCATGTTAAAATCACGCATGAAGAGTTTTGGAGAAAGCACGCAAGACCACTACCCTACAAGGTAGTGGTCCCTAACTAAAGGCTAAAACATGCTCTAAATAGAAAAAAGTGGGAAGTTGGAAGAAAGCATGGAAAAGCTAAGTGTGGAAAGCATCTAGGCTACAAAATATACTATGAATGGGTTTAGGAACTCAAACAAAAACTTCTAAAGGACATGAATCATCATTGGAGACTCAATGAGATCTTGTTATAGATCAATGACCTTATAGCACAAGAGTATGAATGATTCACATGTGTCATATTACAATTGGTGTTTTAAAGCGAGAATAAAACCACGATAGAAAATTAATTAATTTTCTAATTCAAGTGGGTTGGAAGATCAACTGATGTATGTAAGCATCAAATCATAAAATGTAATCACCGATAGGTTGTGTTTTGCCTTGATGTAATCCAAGCAGATCGACATATGTGACTCTATGGTCGTTATTGAGTATGAAGCGATGAAGAAAGGATTCTTCCATCTCATAATAGGTACTAATAAATCCGAAGGGTAGATGTGTTTACCATTAGAGAGCGTTATCTATAAGACTATGGTGAAAGGCTTTGAGCAACAATCAATCATTAGAGTATGAATCCATAGCTAGACGGTAATGTTTGAGATGAAAATGAGGATCACCAATACCATCAAAACATGTAAATGTAGGCATAATAAAATCCTTAGGGAATGTTGAATTGTGAATCTTTTTGGAATAGGATTTTCATGCAAATAATTATTATTGATAGAAGCATAATAGGCCTTGCTTTCTAGTGTGAGAGATTAGACTTGAGATTGTAAGTGGCCAACAACATGCATGAGTGATAAGATGTCTTGTGAAGGAATAATAGAGGATGGCAATAGTGTATTGAGTGGTTGTAATTTTCCATTATGAGTGATCATAGGAATGTCCAAAGGAGACATAGAAGATGTTGATGCTAAGGGAACACTAGATATGGGTGTCGAAGAAGTAATAGTGGTGAAGAACATGGAACATCAATAAAAGTGGTAGGAATAACATCGGAAACATCATTAGGAGATGATGTAATAGAAGGATATGAATCATGCATGTTATTAGAGATAATCTCATAAGAAGATGAAAGCAGAGTAGGGGATTCACACTCAACAAAGATAAAAGAAGTTGAATTAGGACTATCAGGTGTCTCATCAAAATGGAACAAAGATTCAGATGTAAGGATGTCATTAAGCATATCATCAAAATATAATGAAGGAGGATGAGAAATAATATGTGGTACATCATGAGAAATATTTTCAGAAATGGAAGGAGTATGAGATGCGAGATATGGAATCATTAGAACTATAATGAGAAACATAATCACGCACATGTTTATCATCTTCTTGTTTTGTTAGCTAAAGTATTATCATCAAGAGTAAGAATAAAAATAATAATAGAATAATATAATTTCTCATTATAAATAACACAACGAGGAGTGTGGCTAACTACATAACAAGGGGTATAACGAGTAAAGCTTTCCGCATTAGAAACAATGTTGATGGTAGAATGATCAAAGCTAGTAGGAAATTTTCATTCATTGGATAAGAGTTGTATTTTTGAGTATCATCTAAAATAATTGCATTGCGATATAGAGCGGAAAGTTCAGCTATGGTTGTTTCATCATAGATAGGATTAATACTCACATGAGGCATGACTAACCGAGAGGAAGAAGAGTTATCCTGAGCCATAATAGATCTTAGGGTAAGAAGTTATAAGCTACGGTTCACCAAAATGATTCAATAAAATCTAATTATTTTATTAGAATAAATGCAAATATATGTTTTAAATGATATACAATGGAATATAAATGTTAAACAATTTATTTAATTTTTAACAAAAGGAAATGAGAGGGGTAAGGTACTTATATGAATTTCACTTATCCCGCAAAGGAGTCCTGGATGGAAAATATGAGTAAATAGAAGCATATAACATCATAATGAACCATAGAAAATGTAGTAGAGGTGGAAATGGCTGGATCAAGGCGTCGAAAGAGGGGCAGGACCATCCTAGGCCTATTTCTAGGTGTCTCGGGTCTGCAAAAAGTTCGAACCTAGTTCTAATATGGTCGCGGAGCTTCAAACTTTCTCACTTTTGGTCTCTTGTATGTCACACTTGGATCACTAAGGTACACTTCGTAAACTGTAATGAAGTATATACCGCAAAACCCTCAAATAGACATCAAATCCTAAAAAAAGAAAGATGCAAATGAAGGGTCGACAGGTCTCACCATCCACAATGGTGAACTTACGACTAAGCACTACACTACATCTCATAACCAATGTAGTTTTATGTGATTTTGTGTGCAATAGTGATCCTAGGTCGCCATCGCGCTAATGATGCCAATATAGCGAGTGGTAGCTAAATAAAATGTAAATGTGTGGATGGAATAGAATGAAATCCCCTTCCTATATAGTATGTATGTAGAGTAATGTGCCCAAATGCAATCCCTTTCTCTATGTAGATAGCTAGCCCTTGATAAGAATTATCTGCCCTTATTATGTTATGTATGTTGTGTTTATATAGCGATATCTTGTTCGAATTTCAACACTAATGATATGACAAGTCGACTAGTACCTCGAGAGATGAGAGGGAAAACAGAAAATACCAACTCTCAAATGTCAAAAATAAGATCAAACATAAAGAGGACATGGGCACTCAAGATGGACAAGAGAATCTAACACTAGTTTCCATCCCTGGGAGCTATTTCTAGAGATAAGTGATGACAAATGAGTGAGAACCGATAGACAGGGAATCATGTGACTCGACTAGGACTGTGTGTATAAGTGACAAGTGTGAAATATAAAAGAAAATAAATACCAATAAGAAAATAAAAATGGAAAATGGAATGGGTCATCAATGAATACTTTTCTTACATAAGATCCATATATATAACAACATACTTGACGGTATAATAATAGTAGTAAGTGCGAGATTTGGTGTCTACAACAAAAATTTCCCAAGCAACCCTATGGAACCCCTTATGCCCTTTAGTGTTGGCCCAAAGGAAATCACGAAGAAGCTTCTCAAGTTTGGCATAAGTAGCATTGGAAGGAGCCCAACATGAGGAGTAATACACATGTGTGGTAGCCAAAACCTTAGAGAAAATCTAAAACTAAAATTTCCTTGCAAGAGAAAGAGGTTTGGTGATCCAATAAGAGATCTTGCATTCAACCCACTAGACCATGTAAGACCAGATGAGCTGAAGTAGCCTAAAAGTGAAAGGGATCCCAAGAAATTTGAACGCAACCCTAGGATTAATCCAACTCCATTGCATATTATCCAACTAAGCGGGAATGGGAGTCCGGATTGACAACAACATTGAGGTTTCTCCCATTCAATAACAAATCCTAAAACAAGATAAAAAAATGTCGGGACAATTGAGAGCACAATGAATGCATTTCTCTTCCTCTAAAAGTGTGAGAAAATAATCATAATGAAATTACCATTAATAAGTTGCTAAGTAGTAGAAGGGAGAGAAATAAATTTTATTATTCCTTGAGAAGTGTTGTGAGCAAGAAGATAACTAAATCCTTTAAAAGCTAACACATAAATGGAAGGGGATAGGGGAAATCTTTCGTAATAAATCAAACAAACCAAATCTAGAATATCATGCACCATAGATAGTAATACAATCTCCAACATTTCTAAAGACCAAACGAAGTGAGGACCAAACCCTAAGGCTTGGAGCATAGCTAAGATGAAAGGCCATTCAATTTTATCATATGATTTAACAAAATCAATCTTGATAAATAGAGCCTATTGAGAGGAAATATGAGCCCATTCCATACCTTCCTAGACAACTATAATATTATCAAGAATATACATGTTTTTAATAAAGCTAATTTTCTCACTTCTAATAATTAAAGGCAAAAGATTAGAAATCATGTTAGCTAAAGCTTTAGCAATAATCTTGTATGACATGTTAAGAAAAGTAATGGGGTTCCAATTGGAATTTTTTTGGGATCACCTGATTTGGGAATGAATTTGATATTTCCTTGATTGATCAGGTCACCCAAGGAATTAGTTTCCAAAGCTTCCAAGTACAATTTATGGAGATCAAAACCAACAAAGGTCCCATAGAGTTTCATTAAATTTAGTAGGAAAACCATCAACTCTAGGAGCTTTGTTTGAAGCCATTTGAAAGGCATCTTCTTTAAGATCAAAAAGAGATAAAGGCCTATCATAAGCCACCCATTGGGTTTGAGAAATTTTTCAAGGCACCACTTGGAGACATTTTAGAAGGGTCACTTCCCGAGTTGGAGTGGTAGGATGATCAAAAATACCCCATGATAATGATGAAAATAATATTGGATAATCTCGTAAGGTGGTAATCCTATTATTACCTTGAGAGATTACCTTGATCTTGTCAAAATACTATTTGGAATGCAACATGGCTAAGAAATCCTTGGAAGCTCAATCCCCAAAGCGAAGCTAATGCAAATGAGATTGAACTTGATCTCCATGGGCCCGATAGGCTTTGTGAACTTTAATAGTATGCTTCTAATAGGAAACTCCGGTTTGCAAACCACGATTAAAAGGTGAGGCATTTAAATCTTGTGAGGTTCTAGAGAAATTACGCTATGAGGCTTCATGCACACGTTTCCTAAAAATGGAATCTTGCTTCCCATATATGTGAAGGAAGGTGGTGGTGCATTTGATGACATCATTCCACCAAGTGATCTAGCTAGAACCATCAGAAGGTTGATCAACCAGATTCCATACTCATTGTATGTGTGACATAGTCCGAACATGCTTAAGGTGAGTGATGTTTATGTAAAAATGAGAATTAAATTGATGATTTTTTGTAGGAACAAACCACATTATGTTGGAAAAAATGGAAGAATGGTCTAAAAGTAAAGTGGTGTCAGCGACAACAACATGATGACCTAGAACAAGGGAAATACGAAAAAAATCTTGATCGTTGTTATGAGGGAATGGTCCAATTTCCACGAACAACTCGATCTTTTCCCTCTCTAAAATTTGAATAAGTAAACCAGGAAAAAGGGGATTTATGGAGAAATGGAAGATTTGGATCAAATATTCTAAGCTTATTCTTGAAATAAAACCAAGCCTCCCGCTCGCCCGCACACCAATGCATAGGAAGACACCCATATTTATCTTTAGGGATTTCAACCATGTTAAAGTCACTGCAAAACAATCTAGAGGGCATATAGAAAGAAATCAATGAGCCAAACAAAAATATCCCACTCGCCCACATGTTTTGAAGCGTAGATGTTGGCTAACCCAAAAATACGCCCGTTAAAATAGAAAAGGGACCACACTACTCGATGCATGGGGTCCGAGCCCCAAGAAATCACATGCTGAGAAATGTTAGAGCAATCAAGGTCATGACTCCACCATGGATAGCATCATGATTAGAGGTATAAAAATCACGTGGGGATAGATAGTAAGAGATGGAAAGTACAACAAAAATCCAAATTGCTAACTTGACTTCTTGCGAACAAAAAAATTTCATGTGATGAAAATGAAGACAAGTGTCTCGAATAGATATCGTCAATTTGGTTCAAGAAGCCCATGTATATTCTAAGAGTACACAATCATTGAGAAGGATTTAAGTATATGTTCCCTTCATCGTCCATATCAGAAAGGGTAGAAAATTGGTTATGAGAAGAAGAAACCCGGGTAAGAATTAGAGCTAGATATCCTAAATTCCAAGGGTGGTGTTTATCTTGCACATACTCACCATCCTTTGAGGGGGAAGGAATATGAGAGCGGGCTAGCCGATTCTTGCGCAAATGAGATAAGTCAACCATAAAGGAGGACTCGAGTAAGGCCACTAAACCATGGATGAAATATGGGGAAGAAAAATATGGGCAATCACCGAGGTAACCAAAGGTGTGTGGGATGGCGAGAGTTCGGGTTTAGTAGGCTCAACTTGTTTGATATGAGCCATGGAAGCAACAACATTGTTGTTAGCAAATAAATGATAGGTGGAGGTCAAGGGATTTGAAAGACACCGTGAATCACTCTTTTTAGTAATAAAGGGTCTAACCATCCAAAGTAGGAGTGGCCTTAGCATTGATTGGAGGTTTATCGAGGAGGCATGATGAGATTCAACCATAAGAGGACACTAAAAATCATGTACTCGGATGACTCGACAACAAAACAAGTATTCATAAGTAAGTTAGTTTAAATCACCCTCTAGGAGAAACGAAGTCCCCAATCTGAATATCGATGGTTTCTTAAAATATTTTGACAAATCGATTTCAATGAAAACCCTATGTTGAGGAAAAGCATGAAAAAAATTGTTTTTCATTATAGATGAGCCTTCCCAGGGTTTGACTAAATCCCCAATTAAACCCCAAAGGAGTAAAGGTAGTCCCGGAAATTCAACCCATACAAGGACCTTAAGATTAGGTTTCTCATAAACCTAAAAGTCTCAAGTCTAATGTGAAAAAACAATTAAGGATTTGTGAATGAACCAAGGACCATGGTTAACAATGGTCTTACAAAAGATTCTGGTTGGTAAAATGAAAAAAACCTTTGTGAGGTTTTAAACTCACAAGTTTAACCCCGTGACTCGACAATGGTTATGAACCCATTATTTCAAAAGGATTTTAGGGGGAATCGGCCAACAAAATACCCAACCAAAGTGTATACTTTTCAAACCAACTTCATGCATTATCAAAATCATGCAAATCAAAAACAACATTAGGTAAAAGAGTATCAAACTTGTTACCTTTTTTAAAACCTTTAGGACAAACTTCCACACTTTCTTTGGAGCCATTGTTGTTAGTCAATCCATCGACAAGTCCGGATCATTAAATGAGGGAGTTGAATTGGATTCCATTAAAAGGGGGCTTGACGTCACCCAAAGGGAGGAGTAAAAGACTCACGAAACATAATTAATGAGAAAAATCCTTCTAAAAACCCAAAGGGACAACACAGTGTGACGGAAATACGGATGACAACGAGCATGGATAGGCAGATTACTAATACCTCTAATATAATTATTTGATATATCAAATATCAAATAGTTATATTACATTAATGTTGTTAAATATATAGAAGACATTACTTTTTTCTTTTTATTAAGTGTGCTTGGTAGGTTTTGGAAGTGTCATGACATACCAAAGGGCCATTTTTATTAAAATAATTGTTAATTTTAAAGCTCCATAGCTTCATTTAAATATACTTTAGTAAATATAAGAAATTAGGGTTACTCTACACTTAATAAAACTAGTTTCATAGCTCCAAGAGTTACGAAGTGTATGAGATAGTTTTTAAAATCCAATTTGATATTACTTAGTTATTTTTCAAAATTTCATAATTGAACCTGAATCTTTTAGGGTGTAAATTTTGCAATCAGTGTTTGTTTTAGGAAAACATATAGTCATTTTGTAGGTTTTGGGGCCTTCCAGATTGGTTGCTAACATTTGTAGGAGTTTTGGATGTGTCAAAATTAGATTTTACAAACCTCACAGCTCCCAAAGATAATGACACTTTCTTGAATATATGGACTCATGATTTTCCCCATGAGCATGGAGTTGAATCCTTAACTTCATCTTGGAATCAAGGTAGCATCGTATTATGGATGAGTACATACTTTACAAGCATATGACTATCTAATATTGCCTAATTTGACCTCATTTTTTTAAAATTGACCTAATTTCTCTTAATTGGACATAATTTACCCAAATTCCCTAGTTTGACATAAGTTACCCTAATGTACCCTAATTTGACCTAATGAAACCTGATTTGACATCCTAATTTGACAACTTAGAATGAAACACTAACATGACACCCTTTCCCCTAATTTAACAACTTAACATGACACCTTAATTTGACACCCCCATTTAACACCCTAATACAACATACTAATGTGACACCCTAATACGACACATTGACATAATGCCCTAATGTTGTACACTAACATGAAACCCTAATGTAACACCCTAACTTGACACACCGACACATACCCTAATGTGACATCCTCATATGACACACTAACACGACAACCTATTAATGTGATACCCTAACACAACATACCTCCCCTAATTTGACTCATTTAACCCTAATTTAATGACATAATTTCCCCTAAAATGACATAACTTCCTTAATTTTACCTAATTTACCTAAATTTCCCTAGTTTGACATAAGTTACTCTATTCCTTATGTAACTACCCCAAGTTGCATGCTTACCAATATAGAAGTAGTACCAATATAAATTCAATATCATTGAAATGAGGATTTAAAATTCATACTAGCAAAAAAAGGTTATTGAATGAAAACATGTGCATTATATCCTAGCATGCAGAGTCTTCTAAAACAACAAATATTTCTCAATGGTTAAAAAATTAGTTTGTTGTAATTAAATGAAACCTAAGAAGTACAATTTAATGAAAGTGAGGAAACAATTTAAAATTAAAACCTATAATTTTGATATAATAATACATTTGGAAAAATAAGCATTGAAAGAGTAGGAAACCTTTATTACTTAGTTTATCAAGTTCAAAATTGTTTCAAAACTTAAAAACCTTTATTACACATTTTAGAATATATTTTTAGCAAGCAATTTGATGAACAACAAATTTAGTTGTAGTTTCAAGAAATACTAGAAAATATTTAACTCTCCAAATAACATAAAATTATCCATCTAGAAATTCTTCAACATACCGAGAAGTAAATTTAGTGTTGTCTTAACAATATTTTTTTCATTGTGACAAAGTTCCCATGTTATAGAATCCATTACCTACACAGTAGTATGACAGACATAAAAATGATAAAAAAATTATAGATTCAATATAATTGAAAGGAGGATTTGAAAAGCATCAACTAACAAAAACATACATTTGAGGAAACACTTAAACATTCCATCTAGAGTGGGGGAAAATTTCTTATAGCTATCATAGGCATCGACATCTATCCCACAAATGTAATGAGGGGCCATCCCAAAACTAGAACAAATTTGTAACACACAAATAAAAATTGTTACAACTATATAATTTGTGTTAGGATTTATTGCCTTGAACTTGTTTCTTAACCCCTTCTATCATAAAAATCCAATATTTATTTGAAGCCTATTTTAAGCTAGGAAAAGTGTTAAAGAAACAAATCAAAACCTAAAAATATACATAAATGGGATACACATTGTTAAAAAAATAACACCATGTAGAGAAATCAATAGAAATTTTTTATCTATTCAATTTACATGAATACAAAGAAAATGTTGGGTGGTTTCTCGGAATTATTTGGGTTTTTATTTTCCTTATTCTTCTTTTAGGCTTATCGCTCTAGTTGTTTATCTATATAGAAACATCAAATACATACCATCAAAAAAATAAAGAGAAAGGTTTGTACCAAGGATTCAAATATGGACAAACCACACAATATACATCTTTGTTTGAAAGTATATACAATAGAGATCCTTTTAAAATACAACCTATTTTTGGTTCTTACCTATCGGTTCAAAATTGTATTGAAAGCCCTAGCTCGCATTTAGTAAGATTTGAAACCATAAATATCTCAAACAAAATGTTCTTACCTTAAGCATTTAAGAAAAGTGTTATTTTAATTTAAATTCATCAAGCAATCAGAGAACATTAGGTTAACCTTTAACAATCTTCTACCAAAGTTCTCTAAGTCCACAATTTAGAGGATGCAAAGTGTTATTCACATCTAAAAAATATACAAAGAGTAAATGTATCCACAATAAAAAAGGTTTTGGACTACATAGCTATAAGAAGGTATTATAAGATTAAATAACTACCCATGTGAATGTAAATTCATACCAAATAAACATCTATATATTAACCATATCAAACAGCTTGGTTATAGGAGACCTCTATACATTCTCCATTATGAATCTAAGAATAATATTCAAAACATCCAACCACGAAAGATATCCTAAAAGTCTATGTTTTTATTTCTATGACATAAACAAATTTGTAAGATATGAATTTTTAATGGAAATAATCTCCTCCACCAAGACACAGTCACATACAATTTTACGTAGGAAATGTGGCAAGAAAATACTTTAATATTCAATGTAAATCATAAAACAAGGGGCATGCACACAACATATGAATAGATTTAATGAGAAACACTAAAATTTTCACCAAAATTGTCAAAATAGAATTCAAATTCAATTAAGTGTAATTAGATATCTAATATAGAGCCTTATTATTTTTGTAAATCATTTATTCAATACTCAAAGACAAGCTTGGAAATTTCAAGTAGTAATAACAAATGAAAAATTTCAAATTATGTGAAATATATTTTGGTATTGTTTCCATGGAAAGAAAATGACAAATTAATAGCCTCCACCAATGGACACATTTAATCACAAAACTCAATATTTAAATATAAAAGAGATATTAGTTTTAGATATTTAGTAGAAGTAACAATGAAAATATTTTTTCTTTCGTTTTTTTTATAGAGAAACCGAACAAAAATATGTGAAATCGATGAGTACCTTAAGTTTTTTCCTCAATACGAAGCTTTACTAGTTGAACGTCATGGTCAACATATTCAATGGTATACTTATAATCTTCATATAAATCTTGTCAACATCATAAAATAGCTTCATAATACGAATAACCTTATCAAGAAGGGGCATGATCGTTTGTATGGTCCTGACCCTAGTATACGGTTTTGAACTTACTCACTTTGGTCCCAAACTTTCCATTACACATTATTCTTTAGGTCACTTACTCCCCCTCAGTTGGCCTTTGTAACTTAAATCACCTTCAAAAGCATATATAAGCAAGTGAAACTCACCTCATTTATTACCTAACACTCTTATGGACTCTTATTGCAAAAGCTAGCACAAAAGGCACCCAAATATCCCTACACTCTGAAAATACCTTTGTATATTCATTAGGGAAGCACTATCTATAGGTCTAAATATTTCCACTAGGTATAGGGACTGATTCCCACATTTTCAAGCACTCAAATTCACTCACTCAAGTATATTCACAAGAGAGAAACTCAAGCTAGGTATTTTGAAAAGAAGGGTGTCAAATTTTTTTACATTATGAGCTAGATATCACATACTATGTGGAGAACGACGTGTGGTTTGAGGCCTCTTTAGAGTAGTGCCAATGTTTATGGTGCATAGGGGTTCCCACAACTAAACCAATGTTTTTTTAGGAATTCATCCATGGTTATGGTTTTAAATATTGAGTAGAGTATTCAAAGACCCTCGCATCATGTGATCGACAGTGACTAACCGAGAGTGAAAAGAGAATCAAACATGAGACAAACCTAGAAAGTCATAGACCATAGTTTTAAGCAGGTGTAAAAGCATACAAAGAGTTCAATATTGTAGATACGTTACTTATCCCTACTATACGGTCTTTCCCTAGGATATTCTCATGTCACTTTCTTAGTTCTAAAGTATGCTCTGGTCAAGATACCCCTATTTCAACATCCAAATCACCCAAATTTTCCCAAAATCACTTGTAATCAACTAAGTGCACTTAATCCCATGTATTTGTGAGTTTTTATTGCATTGTGTACATTCATTACAATTATTAATGTGTTATTATGATATTGAATGGTTAATGTTGGAAGTTAATTAGTCAAAATAACCCCTTATAGATCTTATTTCATTCCTTTTTTTATTATAGTGTAAAAACCCTAATCAAACCTAAAAAATTTGGTGAAACTAAATCTTGAATCAAACCTCATGTCTCAAACCCCTTTTGTCCCTAGGGTTTTATATTCTATTTTTATTGTGTTTGATTATCATTCTTTATCATGCCAAATCTCTAAGATCATTATCAATATCTATGTAGCTTGCCCTTATCTTCGTGTTCTCATACCACCCTCACTCGCTCTTATGACCAAGTCCATGATGATCTATTTTATTATGCTATTTGACTATAAATTTTGATCATGCCTAAGGTGATGCTTCCAATACTCAATACATATCCTACCCAAGACCTTACTGATGATGATGCCTAATAATTTTCACATTTTAAAAATATATTCCTTTAACATTGATATTTTACTATATGTCACACAAGAGCAACTTAAGAATGCTCCATCATCTAACTTAGAAACATATATTATTCCTACATCTATGGTACTCACATTCTCGGGGCACATAAAATTCTAATGCACAATGTTTCTATACATATTCCTACACCAATATTGCTACTACACCTCCCATCTCTAATGGTTCACATGCCTCTTCATCTAGCACACAAGATCTTGAAACCCTTATTCACATGTTACAAGCTCAAATCTTACAATTATAACAAGGTATGTCCACTTCTCTTCATACTATGGACTCAGACTAATTATTACATAATCCACTAGCTATTGAGGTGGCCTCTTACCCTTTGCCTCTTAGTTTTTTTGCACCTAAGCTTCATATATATGATGGAAAAGGTGATCCCATGGAGAATCTTATATAATTTCATGTGTCTTGCATTGATTATACCTCTTATGACATATTTCTTACCAAGTTATTCTTTGGGAGTATTAAGCAATTTACATTACAATGGTTTGATGATCTCTCCACACATTTTGTGCACTCTTTCACTAAATTGGAAAATCAATTTTTAGCCCACTTTGCTATCAACATTGGTGATAACTTTTCTTATGCACAAATTTCCAAGAGACATCAAGCATCTAATTAAAATATCAATGATTGTGTCTTATGTTATCAGGCCATGTTTATCAAGATGAATAATATCTTGGTTGATAGTGAATTGAAGATCTCTTTACAAAAAGCATACTTTCTTTTTTGAAAGAATTAGTCATGTTTGAAATTTTTTGATCATTTAACTATCTATGTTATACACTAAAATTTCATGAAGCTTTAGTATTTCATATGAATAAGATCAAGTATGTTGTTATTACTCCTAATACATCTCATGATAAAGATCATATAAAATTTAAATGTAAGGGCAATACCAATGATGTTAAGGGTCCTCGAAAGACATTGTCAATGTTATTAATCAACCTACTATGCTACAACTACAATTGGCTTGATAATACTTTACACATTTACCATGTCCTCCTAATGTTTTTATAAAACAATTATCTTGAGTGTAATCTTGTGTTTCTCCCTCCACCATTTGAGGTTAACATAAGAAAACCTAAAAGAAAGAGTTCTAATGATAAATCCTTTTATGATTATCACCGATGTGTTGGTCATGCGACAAATAGATGAATCAAGTTTTGTCATGTTATCTAGGATCATATTTACTCTAATTTCATTGAATGGGATGAGATCACTAAATCTTCCAAGCCAACCAATAACAATTCTAACTAAAAATATTCAATTATCCACTCCCTAAGTATACAAAGGATATATCTACTTCTAAAGTGTATAATGTTCACCATTTGGTACCACCACTAGCGCTCTTATGATCATCCCTTAGATGTTATGATTAGTATTATTATTTGTATAACTCCTCCCACACCATGCATTATTTCCGATGAATTTGTTATAGATGGCATGTTTCTTCTTGATACATTGTCTATTCATGTCTCTATCCATCAAGTACTTATCCATGGCATATTGGTGGATCTACACACAACAAATATAATGTTTGTTCTTTTTCATTAGTGCAATCTCTCAAGTATATATACTTGACATCTTGCATTCAACTCTAATATTAATTTTCATCATATCACATTATCACTATTGGTCCTATTACCACACCCATTTCATTCTTATTTGTTAGTTCTCTTATATCTATTACATTAAACCTTTGTCTTCCTTGGTTGTGTTTTCTTAAGGATATCATGTTAGTCATTCAACATTATATTAAGTTCATTCACAATTAGTATGTTGTTACTATTTGAGGTATCCCTTTTGAGGCTCCTTCCCCTAACATGCCTATTCATTCTCCCACATCTCATGCACCTACTCCTAGTACACATATGGATAGGTCCTTGGATTCACACATCAATTCACATAGCCCTAATCCTCTTAGGTCTTCAAATAAGTCCTGGATTCACATCGTTCTATTCCTCCTACTAGACCTTTGGTTTCACGTATTAATTCACATAGCTCCAATTTTCCTCAACATATTGCTAACCCTTCATCCATACATATCAGCTCTCATGGATTACATTCTCATAGGATGCCTTTTCAATCCCTTAGTGTCCCACGTTACTCCTTATCTCCTCATCGGTATTTTAATGCATGCTCATTCTTCTAGTCCAACATACATATCTCATACACCACATATTAGACATTGCACCGTTATACATTGTTCTTCTCCTAGGCCCTCTTTAGCACATATTATTACCATTGTTCTATTAGAATATGTGTCACATTATTCGATACATATGAGGTCTCTGGGCCTCCATCATCTCAGAACGGTCAGTCACCTCATCCAGATGTTCTCATTGGGTAGCTTTCATGTTATTCCTTTCTTTTGTACATAGTTATGCACTAGAAGATTCCAAAAACATTGATATACTCATAAAACAACAAAAAAATTAACATATATTCAAAAATAAAACTCATGACCTATTTTTGTAGCATTAATTGTTTGTGCTTTATATTATACATGTTGTTTATCCTTCTTTTTTGATAGATATCATTTTTATTTTTTACACACATGCATTCATAGGGTATATTGAGCTTGATGTAGGACATACATATTGATACATGATTATGGGAGCTATCAAGGTTCCTTACATACTTCTTCTAGGGGAATCCCTCCACACAAACTAGGTGTTATTATTTCATTATAGTACCTTTTCACTTCCTCATTACGCTTGATTACATACATAGTGTATTTTTATATTTTGAACTAACAAGACTAACACACGTGTCTTGTGTGGTGTTGACAATTTTTGGTTTCATGCTTCTATATCACTTACTATGTCATTTCATCACATTATGATACTTTATTTTCCTATACATGTTTGCTAGTTGTGTGTGTAGTTACTTATTTTCTACCCAAATTATGGTCTATAAGGGTAGTGTTTGTTTTACAAAAATGTGGTTGTTCCATGTTTGTGGCATCATTCCTTGCTTTTGTGACATTTAATATCTTTCTTATAGGCCTAAGGGCCTTGATTATCTTGTGACATCATTGGTGTCCCATTTGTCCAAGCATTCATCCTTTTATGTGACATTATTTGCATTATTATCTTTTCACTTACATATGCATTACTATTGTTGATTACTACTAGTTATCTTATTGACATTATTACTACTAGTCTTCTTATTGATTTTATTTATATTTCTACATTTTATGGTCTCCATTATGCACATCCTCTTTGTAGATACAAGTTCTTCTTAGTGGCCACCACATCATCCCTTCATGTGTTTTCTATGCAGATTATCAAAATGATCAGACATGGTTACACATCTATTCTTTTGATCTGTATGCTCAAACTCTTTAACACACACACACACACCTCAAAAGAGGGGGAATTCATATGATTTCACACACTTTATGTGTACATCACATCTCTAAGTATGTAATTATATAAATGATTATTTAGTAATGTAACTAGACATTAACAACACTTTCTTTTCTTTTACATTGATTTATCCTCTGTGATATTCTTATCATTTTATGTTCTCAAATGACTACTTTAATTATGGACATTGGACAACATGTGACCAACTCTATATTTTATGTTATATCCTTCAAGAATCTTGACAATACTTCCCATTAGGGACAGGAGCGCCTATGCTACTATCCCATTTCGGGCACTTTTCCCTTTCCCTCTTTTAAAATTTGAAATGCCACATCATTTGTTATCTTTTCTAAATTACTACCCATCACTTTGGGTCAGCCTTTTTGGTTGTTAATGATGAAATTCAAACAAGGAATCATATATATACATGACTTATTCACTATTATTAGGGGATGGAATATTGAACAATTGGGCTATTACTTACTATCTACTACTTGGGCAAAGAGAAACTTTCAAAGACTACATTTGGGTTGCATTATTCACTTGCATAGAGGGGTTATTTCTTGAATTCCATCTCACACATTCATCTTGGGGAAAAGTAGTTATAGTAGCCCGCTATCTTGGTGCAACTGACACAAGGGAAACCTAGCTTTAAGGGACACAATTCAATCACACACACACACACACACACACAGAACTACATAGAGTAAAATGTAGTGCAATGCTCAATGAAAATCACATTGGGGTGACCATTGAGGTCAATTTGACTCAAGCATATGCATTATTTTTCATCTAATGTTTTCTTGAGCCTTTTAGGTAGTAGCTAGGTGTTTGTTTGCAAGATAGGTGACGAACCTATGCGAAAATCAATAAATGAAGTGGATGCGACTCTAAAAAGATCCAAAACTAAAGGAGAAGTTCAAACCTAAAAATATTAGATCAAGAGTTGTTGTCAGACACTAGTAGCCAATTCGACATTAATTCCTAAGTAGCTCTTATTCGCATCTAAGAGGTCATCCATCTAAAGAAGTTTCAAGATTCCAGATCTTTCTCAAGATGAATCTTACTCAGTCCAAATCCATCTATTCTATTTTTCCAACCAACCCAAAATAAACCTATATCTCTAAATACAAGCTAAGTCATCTTATCTCACTATTTGCTTATACATGCTTGTTTTTGCATGATAGATCTTGCTTATTATTGTTATATTATTTTATCTCAATCCTTTGATAAAGATTTAAATTTATTTAAATCATTTGGTGAACCCCTACCATGATCATGCACCGGATCCTTTCCTTTCTTCTTCCTCTTTTGAGGTTATGGCTAATTATTCCTCTTTCATCCCTACTCATGTCTATTCCCAAGAGGTCATCCAAGATGAGTATATCCCTATCATTACTCAACATCCACCTCACTTCATGACTACCTCTACAGACCCCACTATCAATGTCATCACCACTTATCAAATAAACAACCTTTGCAAGCTTCCTACTTCTCTCCCTCCTCTCTCTTAGTGCACCACTTCCTCAACCTATTGTTTCATCCAAAGAGTATGATATCATTGAGCAATTAAAAATACCCCCACTAAGATATATCTCTTTTGATCTCTTGTAAGGCCCCTAATTGTCATCACACTCTCAAAACTACATTACAAGCTATTCAAATACAAAGTGATGACCCTCCCATTTCCTTTTCTAATCTCATGGAATATTTTAAACACATTAGCAATTCTATTACATTTATTGATGAGGATATCCCACATGATTCATCTAATTGATTCTCCTCCTCTCCTTATCATGGCTCGGATCCAAGGTTTCCAAATTAAGCATGTACTCATTGATAATGGTATGCATTGAATATTTGTCCTCTATCCTTACTATCCCAACTCAATATTCCTCATAGTGCAATTGAACAATCTACTCTTGTTGTTTGTGGCTATGACACTACCACTCATGCATGCATAGGTACTATCAAATTAGAATTGCAAGTAGGACCTCACAAGCTCATTACTCCTTTCTATGTCATGGATGCCCCATTGCAATTTAATCTCCTCCTTGGTCACCTTGGATCCATGACATGCAAGTTATCCCTTCTACAGTCCATCATTGTGTCAAGTTTATCTTTGATGGCTATGAACATACTATTACTACTTGATCCTAACCATTCAAATATTATCACATGGACTTTCCACCTCCATGGTTATTCCCCCACTCAACCAATCCCCTCACATTGTCTTGATACATATGATATTGGGAACCCAAAATTCCAATCCTATATCACCACCTCCCATCATTCCTCCATTCAAACTCACACTATTGATCTCATCTCTCTTGCCATATCCTCCCCTACACCTTCCACATATATTTCCAAACCCCTAGAGAATTTTGAACAATACTTCCATGTTGAGACTGATGATTATAATGATGATGATTGTTTTGATACTATTGAGCTTATTGATGACACTCTTCATACTTTGGATTTTACACCCCATGGACTTTGATGAATCCTTATTTCATACCATTATGTTCTATAGGTCTCTGGTGAATACAAGGTTCAAATCTACCACTACATAAGCTACTACTACTTGTTATGGTTCCTTATCATAATACCATACACACCTTTGAACCCATTCCACCTCATGTAATTACTCCTATGCTTACCGACCATGGTCCTCTTTCTATTTTGCAATTCTTCTCTATGCCACCTCTCTTTTGATCGATTTACTTGCACATTATACATTAATCAAGAGTATTGGAAGCATGTACCTTATGATCCTCAATTTCTCTGAAAACATATGTACTTATGAGGCTCTAACCCACTTGGGCCTCACTCCTACCGATATCATACCTTTTCTCAAACCACATAGTGAATATCAAGGCTATATCTTTCTCCTAAAAACTTATGGTACAAGGGTATTTTACATGCAGTTTGGGTTGCACTTGATCCCAACCTTTTTCCACTTACACTTGGGCAATCTTGGTAGGATTACATTGGTGGTACTATTGATATGCATAATATTATTCTAACTTATCATATGGCCTCCAAGACCATTACTATTTCATAATGATTCATTCCTTGATTACACTCCTAATTTGTCATGATGGAATATACATAAGCACTTTGATGCACCTTTTACTGATGAATAATATGTCATGGGCATGTATGACTTATGACTCATGGGTTTCTTCAAAGATAAGAAAAAATATTTTCATATTATGCATCTAATCTAAATCATATATTTGATTTAAATGACTATATCACTTATATCAGATTTTGATGATTCTCTCAATGATATCACTTAGATCACCATGGCATTCACACTTGGGGGCATATTATCCCCCTCACTACCTAATGACACACTCTTGTTCTAGGTTCAAACACGACTATTGAGGGTGCACACTTACCTACATGGACCTCACTTTCACACATACATTTGGGGAAACTTTTCTCCCTCTCCTAGTCATAGTTTCATTTCATGTTTAATATTTGGAAAAAAAATTTACAAAAATAATAGCTTAGATCTTGATTGGATGTATTCTTGCTTGCTTATACTATTCTATGTTGCACATTGTTTATCATGTTACTTTGATTCATAGTATGCTCTATCATTTTTTTCCATACACACATGCATGCATTCACATGGTACTCTTGAGGTGAATGCATATTATACTTACAGTTATCACATGATGTATGATGCTTGGCATTCCCTACCAGTCCCACTGAGGCTCTTGGGGGCATCTACCTTTTCCTATTTCTCTATATTTAAGTTCTATCATTGAAAATATCTACTACTTTCATTCCTATTTTCAGTTGTATACATTGTGGCATACTATCAATTTTTCTAACATGTTAATGGGTGCTTCATGTGTAGCATTTGTCTTGTAGGCCTACTTCCAACCATGGTTATCTGATTTGTTTGTATCTTGTCTATGTTTGTGTCTTGATTGTCATTGTTTGTGGGCTATGCCCTATGCTTGATTGCATGTGTTTTTTTCTATATCCTTGAAGGCTTCAAGTGTTCTTGTGACATCCTGAGTGGTGTCCCATGTATTCAACCAGCTACTTGTATTGTGTCTTTCATGTTACTTGTGTGTTTTGACTAGTTTATATTACATCATGCATGTTTGTTTGTGACTAACACTTTTGGCTAGCCTTTCCCATTATTTTTTGTGCATAATGGTTATCACCATGTGTATTCCCTATTCCCCTACATGAGTTCTATTTTAGATGTGCACATCAGTTTCATCTTTCCTCATTTGGGTCATGCTCACCTTGGTTCATCTCACACACCCCAAATGAGTGGGGGAAATCATCAGTGACTATTTCACCCTCTCAATAGTTCAAAGACTAGACACATAATGGTACATAAAAAATCAAATAAATAAGAGCTAAAAATAGGGTTCAGAATCAGAATTGGGCCAAAATCACAACATGGACATAAGCACCCAATACAGATAAGAATGGTGGGCACTAGTGTCCCACCTTGGGTGGTTTTATCCTGGGGGAAAAAAAGTAACATTACATGATCAACATGTTTCTAGTGATAGATTTTCCAAAATCCAAAGCAATAGGTATATACTCGGTTACAAGTTACTATCAGGAACAATAGAACAAAATCAATGGCAAGTTACATACTTTGGGTAAGGGAACTAATTAATTTATTTTCTTGGGATCATCTGTGACCATTTCTATTGGGTTTGTGACCATCTATAATGGCACTTATCTATGGGGAAGCATTAATCATTTGGAGGGAAAATCCTATATCTCTCCCAATACTCTTCCTTGGCACTTATCTTATGGATGAAACCTAAATCCTCAGTTTAGTGACAAGACACTTAAATCTCAATTTAGAAAAAGATGCTTAAATCCTCAAGTTTGGTGATAACATGACACCTAAATCCTCATAGTATTATTCCAACCATCTCCAAGGAAACAAACATACAAGAACAATTATATCTCTTCTCTCATGACATTCAGTGTGTATTCTATCCTTGATTCACTTGTTTTTCAATAAGCATTTCTATTTTCACATTTACTAAGTTAAAGTTCAATTTCATTTATCATGAACATTGACTACACTTATCTTCTTTTTTGTAGTCCGACCTTACTCCAACAAAAGGAAACACACAAATGGAACAAGGAACAATCTCAAACACAAGATGCTTCAAAAAAGGAAATATCCAAGGAACAAACATATGCATCATTTATACTACACACATGAGGTCACCCTAGATCCTTATCCTCTTCTATATTCCATGATATACATTCTACAATCTCCATTCGGCACATGATATCAAGTATAATCCTCATTCGACATGTTATTATTATTACTCCTTCGACTCTCCACAAGGTTCTTCTTATCTACTTTATGCTACCAATATTCATTCACCAACATAAAGTGGGGAAAATGTAGTCACAAAATCACACACTTTCTACTTACATCACACCTCTAAGTATGTCATTATATGTATGATTCCTAAGTAAGAAAACTAGACATTAACAACACTTATTTTTTTTTTACATTGCTTTATCCTTTTTATACTCTTATCATTTTCTTTTCTCAAATGGCACTTTACTTTGGACATTGGACAACATGTGACCCAACTTTGTATTTTCTATTATATCCTTTAAGCATCCTGAACACTACCTCCCATTAGGGACAAGGAGTGCCAAGAACTACTATCCCCTTTGGGCGCTTTTGTCCTTTTCCTTTTTTTTAAATTTTGAAATGCCACATCATTTGTTATCTTTTCTAAATTACTACCCATCACTTTGGGTCAGACCTTTTTTGTTGTTAATGATGAAATTAAAACAAGGGAATCATATATATACATGACATTACTCATTATTATTAGGGGCTAGACAACTTGGGATATTATTTACTATCTACTACTTGGGAAAATAGTAACATTCAAGGACTACATTTGGGTTGCATTATTCACTTGCATAGAGGGGCTATTTATGAATTCCATCTCACACATTCATCTTGGGAGAAAAATATTTTTATCTTGTTATCTTGGTGTGATCGACACAAGTGAAACCTAGCTTTAAGGGATAATTCAATCACACATACAGCACTAGAACTACATAGAGTTTGAAATATAGTGTAATGCTCAATGCTAATCAAATTGGGGTGACCTTCGAGGTTAGTCCAACACAATTATATGCATTATTTATTTTATCTAATATTTTCTTAAGCCTTGTGCGGGTAGATAGGTTTTGTTTTGCAGGTTCAAGTGTGACAGAGAAACCCTACAATGAAGTGGAGTCTCAGTATCCGGGTGGTCCTATCTCAAGTAGTTTTAAATCATAGTTCTCCGAAAAAGCTTATTTAGTCCAGATCTAGATGTTTTAATCATTTTCTAGCCCAAAATTAGCCCAGATATTTGAATACAAGCTAAGTCACTCTTATATCACTATTATACACACTTTTTTATTTCTTGTATGATAGATCTTTCTTATTATTATTATATTCATTCGATTTTTGTCCTTTGATAAACATTTCATTTCAAGTAAATCAATATGTATTACTATTGTTGATTACAACTAGTTTTCTTGTTCACATTGTTATTACTAGTCTTCTTGTTGCTATTATTTCTATTTTTTATTTGTCATGGTCTCTACCATACGCATCCTATTTGTAGATACAATTTCTTCTTGGTGGTCACCACATCATCCCTTCATGTGTTTTCTCTGTGCAGTTATCATACTAATTAGACATGGTTACACATCTATTCTTTTGATCCATGCACTCAAACATTTTATGACACACACCTCAAAAGAGAGGGAATTTATCTAGGTAGATTTTACACCTACAATATACACAGATAGAATTATAGGAACATATATAGGCAAAAATAGGAAAAATCACTCGAAACAAACATCAAACATAGAAACTTAGAAAATAAAACAAGGGGTCAAAAACATAAAGTGCGGTCAATACCATATAGACATTCATGTCCCATTTCTATGGTTTTTCCTTGGGGAAGTTACAATAATTTTCTTGGTAGTTTCAAATTCTCACCTAAAAGTAAAAGTTTTTTGCATAATTTCATAATCAAATCACTCATTTCGTATAAATATCAAGGGGCGTGAAAGGTTCCATTCCTTCTTCTCCACAAAAATTAGTTTCATTTTCAAGGATATTGGGGGCATAGGTCTCCTTTCTCCAACTATATTTCAACACATTTTAGTTCTATTCAATTTCTACTTAGTTGTGTGGCACATGGGGAGAGTATGGGGGAAATTCATTCTCTTTTGTACTATGTGTCCTAATTTACAAAATTGGGCCTAGATCCTTCGCAATGGTGTGGTCCATGGGGTTATGGAAGGTAGTGAAGTGGATAAGTTATTCATAAGTATTCCTTCCTCTCCTCTTACACCTAAGGGGGAAGATATCAAAGTTGTTGAATGACTTTGATACACGGTCTTCTTCCTTCATGAGGTGTTTTGCTCCTCATTCTTATTCTCTCTCTTTGGCATTCGTGTGTTGGGTTCCACACCCAATAATTTGGAATCTCCTTGGTCCAATTGGGGATTGATGACCCCAATATTTCAGCAAATTTCAATAATATAAAACTCCAAGTACAATGAAATAATGGTAAATTCTTCCCTTTGGAAAACAAAATGGTGTATTCCTTACACGCTTTACATCACTTTATTTCACTCTTTACGCTTTCATATTTCATTTACATTACATCTTTACATTTGAGTTAAATTTTATTTCTTTATCATGGACATTGACTACACTCTATGTTTCAGTTTCATCATAGAGCATGTCGACACAAATATAGTGGGATCTTAAGATTCAAACATTGAGATAAGAAAAAATGTGCCTACACACTCATGTATCTTTTCCATTAAGAATTTGATTTCATTCCATACGTAAATGGGGAAATGTAGACACTTAAATTTGGTAATTCTACTCTTTGACCTTGTTGTTTCTTCGGCATTTCTCTCTTTTTCAAACAAGTGCACTTTACCCATTCTTATTTGGTACATCCCTAGGTCTCTTTTCTATATTTATTGATATTACACCTCAGTATGTTGATAGTTTCTAAGAATTGAATGCATGAAACATAATAAGAAACTCCACTTGTCAGCTTCCAAAATTCACATTGTAAATTATCACTCTTAGGTCAAAAACATATAGTAAAGTGCTTAGGAATTTTCGTGCGATACCCTGATCAGTAATGTACAGTTTTCACCTTTCTTAATTTGGCACCAAAATTTCCATCGAAGATTATCCTTTGGGTCACTTACTCCCCTTAGTCATCGTTTGTAATGTAAATAACCTTTCAAGCATATATAATCAAGTGAAACTCACCTCATTTATAATCTATCACACTTATGGATTCATTTTACAAAAGCTAACACAAAATGCACCCAAATATCCCTACACTCTAAAAACATCTCCGCATATTCATTAGAGTGGCATTATCTATAGGTCTAAAGCTTCCCACTATGTCTATGAGGCTAATTCCCATGTTTACAAGCACTCAAAGTCACTCACTCAAGTATATTGGAAATAGATAAACTCGAGTCAAACATTATCAAAAGAAGGATGTCAAATATGATTACACTACAAATAGATATCACATGTTAGGTGGAGAACAATGTGTGGTTTGAGGTATCTTTAGAGTAGTGATAATGTTAGCATTGCATGAGAGTTCTCACAACCTAACCAATTTATTTTTGTAGGACTTCATTCATATTTAGGGTTTAAAGTATTGAGTAGATTATTTAGAGACCCTCGTAGTGTGATTGAAAGTGACCGACAAAGAGCGACAAAGAGAATTAGACATGTGGAAAACCCGAAATTCACATACCACAGCTTCTCAAAAGGTGTAAAACCATACAAAGAGGTCAAGACCATACATATGTTCTTTCCCCTATTGTGAATTCCTACCCTAAGAGATTATTAGGTTATAATCTTAGTTCCAAAGCATTCTCATGTCTAGATACCCATGTTTTAGTATCCAAATCACCCATATTTTCCCATAATCACATGTAATCAAATAAGTGCACTTAATCGTGGGTATTTATGAGTTTGTATTGTATCATGTACATTTTTACAAGTATTAATGTGTTATTATGATATCAATGTTTAATATCGAAGTTAATGATTCGTAATAACCCTATTATTCCTATATTATAAGATCCTATTCATCAAAACAAATATCAAGTGCAATTTTAAGTTATAAACACATGCTCCTCTAAAGTGTCTATATGGGGTTGACTATCTCCTTTATTTTTATTTTTATTTAAATAAAAATATAGAAAATCCTACTCACCCAAAGAGGTTAGGGATTCCTAAACAAATATTTAAAGGTGATAAATGTTTTAAACCAAAACAACCCCACCCTCGGCCCCAACTATGTAAAAATAAAAATAAAAATAAAAATGCATGTCTCTTTGTTTCACATAATTATGTCGAAGGCGTTACTTACAATGGAATTTCATTTTATATTAGTGCATATCAACTACATGTATTGCATTTATAGTTTCACAAGACCATCAAAGAAACATATTCTTGACACTTGGCATGTCCGATTCATTCCAATAATGGAGTGATTGATTTTTATCGTCAATTTAGAATTTGGATAAATTTTTACAAATAATACCTAGAATACTAAAGTTTTCTTTGTTTGATTATAGTGTAAAATCCTTAATCAAACCTAAATCGATAAACATATATGTGATGATATAGTTCATAAATTTTCACTTTATATAGTTGTATTTATGAACTATATCATCATATATATGACATATATTATAAAAGAGCTATAGAATCCTATTAATTATGACTTGAGAGGGTAATTGTTTTGCTAGTGAAGTGGAAAAAATCATGGGAAGTAGAAGGTGGATTTGTAGCTTGGGATAGAAAAACTTGTATGATCGGAACTCCTGGTAATTTGGGAATCAAGAGATGAGGGATGAAAAATTATGGTATTTAAAGGAATATATGTTGAAAGATAAAATGGTCAAAGAGTGGAATTGATGAAATCAAACCAAATTCTAGCAATACCATTTTCTCAGGTTAATATGAATCACACTATGTCCTCTATCCTCTCTACCAATCAATTAATTATCCTAATCCTTCCTATTGTCATCACAAATAACCTCCTAATTTTTTTGGTTTCCACTCCTACTCATTTTATTCCAATTTCCATAGTGCATTAAAATTACCTCTTGACCAACGGTAATCCATAGGGGTTTTATAAGATGTCCCAACTAAGTCAAAAGGAAAATACATAGGTCAAGTCCAATAAAAATGATAGAAAAATAAGGTCCATATCCCTATGGTAATATTTTTTTATATTATAGGCTATGATTTTCTTCTATTCAAGAATTTTGTGCAAAATAGGTCTTCATATTTATCCTTCTCCTTCTTGAGGAAGGGAACTCTCTTATGGGTTATAATAGATACTATCTCGGCTAAAAAGCTAGTATCTCTTTATGAAGAGACAACAATTTTTGTTAATCTAATTTTTTTAGAGGGATAAATACAACTCTACCCTAGGGAGAAAGTCCTATTTTTCACAAGTAAAAGATAAAACATTAAGGGAGATACAAAGCGGAAACAAAAATATTTTTGGTACACTTAAAGCAATCCAAACCCATGGTAATGTGACCCAATGCTTACTCTTTCTTTTAATACATGTGGAATAAGTAGTCACTCTAAGAATTCTACCATTTGAAGGCTAGTTTTGCTCCACAATATGGATATACCAATGCTCCAAGAGACCAAGATAGATGGTAAGAAAGAAAAGGTTGTTTCACAAAATTTTATGGTGGATTGGGAATTCATTTCATTATATTTTATTGGTTGATGTGTGGGGTTGATATTGGGATAGAATAATAGGTATTTCAGATTTTTGCCTTTTTCTTGCTTTCGATTTCGATCCCATTTTTTTATTAATGGTAAATAGTTTTTTGAAAGGGACTATACCCTTTTACAATAGTGCTCAAAAGCAAAATTTAACCCCGATAGCCCAAACAACAAAAACTCACAAGAACCAAAAAAAAAAACAAAACAAATACTTCAAAAGTAGCTAAAAAACAACAACAAAACAACAACACAGCTGCCAACAACTGTGCAGATGGCCATTTGCCCAGATGTAACAATAATAGCACTAAAAAAACAAGAATCAAACCTTGTCCAGACTGGTGTGGGATTTAGATTTGACATTACCCTTCTTTTTCCGATCCACCACTATCCAATCTGGATTTCCAGCATCCAATGCAATCGAAGCATCTGCAATGGATTTGATGTGAATGTGACCCACAGAAAGGGGGCCGAAACTTCCTTAAACACTCGAATCAAATCATGGAGCATAGTCTCGTAGGTAGTTTCTCAAATTTGGCACGTGAATCACCACGACAGGTGAGTCAACTTCAGGCCTAAATCCCATTTGCATTCTATACCAAAGTGGTTTTCTTTTGAGTGGTTAATATTTATGGGTCATATGAGAATAAAATTATGTGTTAGGATTCATTAATGGACGTGGTATTTCATAAAGAAATGTTTATCTTGGGAGGTTATTTAAATTTAAATTTGAACATGTTTGAGGTTTGGGGGATAACAACAAGAATCAAACTTTAGATGGTTAGTTTATACATAAATTAGACAAGGTTGGATTGGTGAATGTTGAGCCTATAAAATTTATTCATAATCGAGGAATAAGAGGCTTGGAGATGAATATATAGCAAATAATCTTGATAGTTTTTAGTCTCTTAGGATAATATGGTTGAGGGAGAAATAATTAGGTCTTGAGTCAAAACATCTAATGATTCATATCACTTTCACACTATGTTGCACTTGGAAGTTAGATAAGTAAACCACATTTTCCCTTTAAATTTAATTCCTCTTAAATGGAGGATGTGGAATTTTTTTCGTTGGTCAAAGCTAATTGGAAAAATTATTATAGGAATTTGGGGAGTTAATCATGTTATCAATTTTCAGAAAATTAAGGAATGTGAAGTGTTTTGTCTTTATCAGGTCATTTAATAAATCTAGACAACAAGACCATGATCTCACACAAAGTGAGAGAGATATAATTAAATTATATGATGTTTTGATTAATGTGTTTTTAATGAGGAGGATAAAGCTAGGATTACATAACTCGAGAAAATAAAGGTGAAATTTTGTTAGCTTGTGAGGAAATATGGATAGTTAAAAGAAAAAAATGGTTGGAAGTCGAGAAAAATTCTAAATTATTTCATAATTATGACAAACATAGGAATAACATGGATACTATCTACAAATTTCCTAAAGAGGATGGATCTAAAGCTAGATATTTCAATGAGAAAATTTGGGGATAAATAATTTCAAGATTGTTTTATGGAGCTAGAAAGGGAAAATCTAGCGAGATCCCGTAGATTACAATATTCTTACCTAGTTTTAATAATGATGAAAATAATGAGAAGCTATTCGATTAGATTAATAAATAATAACTTAAAATAAATCTCTCCTTATTTTAAGTCTCTCATTACTAAAGAATAACTTAATCTCTTTAAGCTCAAGTACTTTGGAGGAACTCCAAAAGCGGCATTCTCTCTCGATGGAAACAAGTCTCTAGTACTGATGGTTTTTCTCGCTAATTTTTTCCATAAATTATGGGAAATCTGTGTTGAGATCTCCTCAAGGAGGTCAATGAGTTCTTTAGGACATGCAACCTACTCAAAGAAATACGCAACACTTTCATAGTTTTGTACTTCGATAAATTAGGTTCTAAGGACTTCAAGCACTTCAGCACATAAGCCTTGCTAATTCTATTTACAAGATCTTCACAAAGAATTTGGCTATCTCGGGTTCATCCCCTTCTTCCTCATCTGATATATAAAAACATGGGGGATTTGTGAAAGGAAAGCTTATTCAAGATGGTGTAGTGTTGGTCCATGAGACAATTCATTCAATGGAGAAGATAAAAAGGTTGGGATGGTGGTCAAACTAGATATGAATAAGGATTTCAATTGGGTCTCTTGGACTTTCCTTGATAAGGTCTTGGAAAAATTTGGCTTCCCCCCTCATTTTAGGAAGATCATCAGCTCTTGTATATCTTCCCCTAGGTTCTCAATTATTGTTGATGGCTCTTCGGTGGAGTTTTTCTTGAGCATCAAGGGTCTTAGACAAAGGGGACCCTATATCCCCTCTTCTCTTCATTATCATGGTAGATTCCCTTAGTCATTCCATCTCTTGAGTTGTTTCCTCTGAACTATCTCAAAGGATTCAAACCATCCTCTTTTGAGCTTTCTGTCTCCCACCAGCAGTTTGTTGATGACACCATTATTTTGTTGCTAGCCTTGTTCTTGAAGCTAAAACTATGAAGTTTATTATTAATATTTATGAAGAAAAATTGGCTAGATAATGAATTTTGATAAGAGTTCCATGTATTTCTTCAACACTCCCTTTAGGAGGAAGCGTAAGATAGCCCAAATCCTAGGTTGTGAAATCAACTCCCTCCCCTCTACCTACCTTGACTACCCTCGCACTAACAAAATTTCTACAAATGTTTAGAATTATTTGCTTGATGATTTCAAATAAATATTGCAGGATGGAAGTGCAATCGTTATTTCTAGTGCTTTGAAAATGTATGCTCATAAAAAGTAAACTACGTAACCTTCCAATATATATCATGTAATTATTTTTCATTCCTTCGCCATCAAAGGAATTGAAAATCCAAAAGTGTTTCCTTTGGAAAGGGACGGAGGAGAAGAATAGAATTCATTTGGTGGCATGGGATAAATTTTTACCCATAAGAAGTCGAGAGGTCTCGGCATTAAAAACATAAAAATCATGAATACTACCCTCATAACTAAAATGGGTTGGAGACTCATAACTGAAAAACATCCCTGGATTGATATCCTTAGGGCCAAATACCTCTCTCAAAACTCAGCCATGAGCTTATTGAGTGAGGATTCTCTTCCCACGGGCTCTCTTTTCTGGAACAATATCATTAAAATCAGAAGGGGCCTGGAAAAGGGAAGTAAATGGAAGCTAGGAAATGGTGAAGATATTCTCTTTTGGAAGGATAATTGGGTGGACTTCCAAGGTTTAAGGAGCAATAATGCTCCCCACACTGCAAGATAGCCTCACTGAGATAATGGGCACGTGGTTAGAGATTACTTGGAATGTGTGGGCGGAACACTCAAATGGAAGACTATTCACATAGAAAATCCCATTTTTAGAAGCCTCATTTTTGATTTAAACAAAATTACCTCCACTATTCAGATAAGTCAAACTCAAGCTAAGGATGAATTTATTTGGGTGGATTCTTTTGATGGTGCCTACACTATAAACTTTGGATATCAGATCTTCTCAAGAGATGTATAGAGTGACTTCAATTGGAGCAACATATGGCATAAAGAACTCACTCCAAAAGTTAATCATTTTCTATGGCAGGTACTCCATAAAAAAATCCTCACCATTGATAATCTTATTAAGAGGGTTTCTACATTTCCTAACAAATGTTATCTTTGCAAAGATGGAGATGAAAATATAGACCACCTATTGCTTCAATGCCCTTTTTCTCAAAGTCTATGGGAACTAATATTTTCCAGATTTGAGATGGCATGGACTTTTCCAGATGATATAGCTAAAGCTTGGGAGAAATGGCACCCTCCATTCAAACACATCATTCTTATAAAACTTTGGAGGCTTGCATTCTCGCCACACCATTTAGAAAATATGGAAAGCAGGGAACTCGTTAATATTTAGAAGCACCAAAAGTAACAATAAAATACTTCGCAAGAACTCACCATTGATTTGAAAGAGAATATTTTAAAATTCAAACCTCTCAAAGAATCAATCCTTCTCTAAAAATAAAGATATATATTTCTAAAGAACTGGAGCATTGATCTAGAGAACATCCAAGTTAGGTCTAACACCATTGACAGGTCCTTGGTCAAGTGGATACCACCCTAGGATGATTGGTGCAAACTCAATTTTGATGGTGCCTCCAAAGGCAACCCCGAGTAGCAGATGGTGGTGCGATCATAAGAAATCAACATGGGAAACTTATGGTGGCCTATGTTGGATCTATGGGGACATAGTCAAACCACTATGCAGTAAGAACTTGCTAGACTTTAAATGACTTCGTGAAGTAAAAATATTAAAATTACCAAGCTCATTGTTGAGGGGACTTACTCAATATAATAAATAACATCAAAGGTCTCCAACCACCAAATTGGAATATCAAAGACTTCATCCATGAGGATAAATCAATATGTAATAGTTTGATTAATGTTAGTGTTATCGTGAAATCACTCACCTCTTTAAATGGCCGAATGTGGACGAGACATTTGGTGTGATTGGGTAACATGGGATCACCTCTCAAACCGTGGGACTTGAGCTTGAGGCAAACCTTCGAGAGAAGGCGATTCCTTTACCACAACTAAGTGTTGTACTTATTCCTAGTGCAATAAAATGGTTATCTAGATCTATGCTAACATTTTTATGTGTTTTAGGAAAGAGACTTGCAAGAAATGAAACTATACTAGGGATGGTGATGCACCAAATAAAGGGTGTTGCTAGACTTAGGAAGGGTTAATTTGAAGAGGGTGTTGTGCACCACAAGTCAACTTCACCTACTGTAACTTAGAGAGGGTAACAAAATACCATAAACTAGGAAGCATGTGTTCCCTTTGTTAAACTCAATCAGACAAAACATTTTTTATTGTCCCGGTGAAGAAGGATGAACTTGAAAAGGGTGGACAAGCACCACAACTCAACTGCATGCAATAATCCACCACTTGATAAGCACATAACTCCAAGAACCTATAATAGAAACTTAAATTTGCACAATGTACCTACAAGCATGAGAAAGGCACAAAGAAGTATAAAAGGATGAAAGGACCAAGATTAGTCACAAAACACACACTTTTATTACTTCAACAACATGCACAATGCATCATACATTCAGAAGAGGCAATGGTTGTCATTACAGTCTTGAAAGAGAGGCTTGAAAGTTCAACTGTCTAACTATCTAACTTGTCCAACCTGTTGGAATGAGCTTCCAACTTACATTTATAGAAGAATTATGTGAGAAAGAAGAGGAAAAGTAATAAATTCCTTCCTAAATTGAAGGTACATGATGGTTCATTTATTACAAAGTTAGTTGAACCACTAAGAATCTTCCATCATGTGTCATTAATGACCAATTTGACCTAATCTTCTCAATTAATTAAAGGAATATTTTAATAATAATAATAAATATTATTATTAAAATATTTAAATAAAAATATTAATTTAATTACTATGGTGGGCCCCCTTGAAAAACCGGTTTGCATTGAAAAGGGGGGGGTTCATGTGAATAAGCCAAAAATAGCCCAACTCGGTGGTTGGCTTGCGAGCCAACTCACCGAGTTGGGCTCGAGCTCCTCCATCCTTCACCGTAACTAAGCTCCCGCATTGAGCTCCCAAAATTTTCTAACCATCGACATAACTCAACCTTATAATTTTTCTCATGAGCCCACTCACCGTGTTAACTCCACGCATCATTCACATAAGGCCTCTCCCTTTGGCTGACTCCATGAGCTTTACTTGCATGAGCTCATTTCCAAGCTCCTTTTCCTTCACAATGAGTTACGTATCACTTGACCTTCGGCCTTGACTCACCCGAGGTTTACCGAGCTCCATTAGATTCCATCGTATTTTTTATCGACTCGGCCTTCACTCGCTTAACCCAAAAAGTGACTCGAGCGAGCACTGGGTTAAGCCATATTTGAACTAGCTCCAACAATAATAGCTCAATTCAACACGAACTTGATTCATCTCACCATGAGCCGATCATGCTTAATCTCACCGAGCCGACTTGTTTTTTCAAATGTTGATTTGAGTTACCTACCTTCATGACTCGATGAGCCAAATTCTTCCACTCGCCCTCCATTCTTCATCGATATCCTTTATACGAGCTAACCATCAAGCTCGAGTCCACAAACTCCAATTTTAACCTCTTGTTGTCCTCGCAGCTTCCAATCCAACATCGAGTTGGGCACGATCCAGATTGATCCACTCAATGTTACTCCACCTTAGCTCAATAGAGTTACCCCATCACTACTCATGTCATACTTGTTTGAGTTCTAATCCATGCCCAACTAAATCACCATCTCGCTCAATATTGTACTTGTCTCTAAGTATGAGCTCCTTGCATTCGAATATGGCAGGCTTGTTTACGTGTTCCACTCGACCTCAAGCTATCATTTATTCTTGGTTTTTCATATTTTTGCATCGAGTCAAGACAATGATTATACAACAAGCTCCTACCACCGACTATCTTGGCTCTTGGATTGGTTCCTCGAGCCACCTTTTGACTCGTTGGTGAGTCATCATATCAATGCATATATTCCTATGACCCTGCAGGCATAACTCATCTTTGAACCCGCCGATTTTCTTTTGTAACTTGGCTATGAGTTCTCAAACAAAATGACCGTTGGACCTATTCATTACACTAACCCATTGATTAACTTATGTAACGTGACCACCCTACATGAGCTCATCATTTTATCTCTTTGCTAATGGTTCAAGACTCTTTCTCATTTTTCTACCGAGTCCCACGACCAATCTCCCGAATATGCTACATTCTTCTCAAGCTCATGAGTTACTTCCCGAGTTGAACTTCGCACCATCTTGAACCTATGCTCTCTAAAATTTAGTGCCCCAGACTCACTTTGATCACATTCATGTATGCCATGTTTACACCTCCAAGTTTGGCTAATGGCTCTATATATTTTTGCCCTTACGAAGTCCTGATGCAACCTATATGTTAAAATATCTAAATGGCTTGATAGCCAAGCTCCTGTCTCACTTCATTCATGATCGCCACCTCTACCCATGCGATGGTGTTTAGTTCTTATGTGCTCCACCAATCCATTACGAACATCTCATCTCTTCACTCAGAGCTCAATGTCGAACGCTCAACTTGTTGTGAGCTCCTTTTTCCTTTGTCACTATGAGTTCAACCTGAATAGACCACCCCGTGCCATGCTCACCGATGGCGAGCTCTATGTCACTCAATTATCTAAGTTCCTCATAGCCTGAAAAACATGTCTCAATGTCACAATTTTCTTATGAGCTCATCACTCCAAACGAGTCGAGATTTCACCATTTCTTTCTCACATGAGCACATGATAAGCCTGATACGCCTCGTTTCTATCTTCTCTAATGACGGTGATGAATTATCCATAAGCCAAAAAAATTACATCCAACTCTAAGCTAACCATTTCCCTATCAATTCGGTAACCAACTTGGTCATTCATCGTATATTAGTTACCTTGATTCCACCATACCTCCTCTTTTCGTCACCGATCATATTGGCTCTCTCATGACTCGCTCCAATGTGCTCGACTCACCCAATGACTCACCCGATAACTCAGCCACCAAGTCGACTCCTCCTCTCCATAGAACTCTTGTGTTGGGTTGCCATTTTGACATCCCCGCATGGCAATGCTCTCCTAAATTTCCATGTTGAAGACTGGAGTGCGGGATTTTGGCACCATTTTGTCGACTCATCCGAGCTATGGACCCAAGTTTCTCCGCCCACTTTCCCACAATGCCACAAATTTAGAGTTTACCCTCAACTTTTCCCACTTCCCCAGATGTGGAACTCCCAACTTGGCTCGCCATCACCGAACCTCCAAACTTGGCTTTGGCTTGGAAATTTCCCGCAAGGATATCTCAACATCGAGCCAAGTCTGTATTCTTTCACAACCGAGTGACTCGGCCTTGGCTCTCGACCGACCAAGCTAGTTGACATATAGGTGTTTCCTCAACATTTGTGATCCCAACATCGATCCTTTAAACCAAGTTGAATCGAAATGATCCTTTAAACCTCCGAGCTCCTTACTCACCAAGTAACTAGAATCCTCTCTTGACGTGCTTAAGTCATGTATTAAAAAATTGGCCCCAAGTTGAATTATCCAACGAGCTACCCTTATCTAGAGCCCATCGTCGAGTCACTCTGCTTGAGCATTCATGTAATGTTGACCCTCTAGAGTTGGTCATTCGAGAATGGGCCTCGTAAACATTCCTATGGGCTTCTTCGTTCAATCAATAGAGCTTCCTGGACACCAAACTCACTTTCTTCAATGTTATCAAGCTAATCTCTTCATGACCTAGACTTTTATTTTCTCATTTCATACATGATTTGACACACTTGAATTCAATCCAATGTTTAAGCTCGTGATCACTATGATTACCAACTAAGCTACTTGTTTTTCAACTACGAGTTTGAGCTATTTATTTTTCTAATTGGCAAGTAACTCACCAAACCGAGTTAACTATGCCTTCGCCATATACTCTTATGAACCGGGAATTCGACTCAATTGCCTCAACTCAAATTATTTTAATCCTCAAACCTTAACTACTACACCATGTCTGAGCTCCCTCAAAGCATCTTCCATCTTTTTGTTTTGTGATTTGAGTTGAATTAACTCGCATTGACGTGGCTCGACCGACTCTTTTCAATATTGGGCTTGTCCACCCATCGAGTTGAGCTCCAATGATAAATGACCAAGTTCTCAACTGAGCTAACACCGAGTTGTCACCGAGTTGAGCTCAATTTGACCTCGTTCAATGCTAGGTGAGATCACCTATGTAATTTATTAATTATTTTAATTATGTTATCTCTGTGATGATCGAATGTGAGTCCCTAGGACCAATGTCATAATTTGATTGTAATAGGACCCCATTGTCTAATTTTTCCATGTGTGCAAAATTGGATAATAGTTAGCATTTTCCACATGTATAGGGAAGGAAAATAAATGGTGGATTATTTTACCGATGTGGCATATGTACTAATAATTACAAATCTAGGCAAATAATGATGAAATCCCTAAGATTGCTAAGGAAATCATGGAAAAGGATGTCTTGGACAGTTGTCCCTAAGGATTATACCGATTTCACTTCGGGAAAATGGACTCATGCCACCTAGACATGTCTACATGCTTGAACATCCTCCTCTTTCAATGGCCATTTCCTAGATTTTCCATATCTTTCTTCGGCATGCTCATATGTGCGGTCATTACACTTACCGGTCATTGCTCCCAAACCGCTAGCACTCTACTCATTAATAAATCAACTACTGCTAATATGGGGGGACCTCCATGTAGGATTGAGCCAATCTTTGATCCTTCATGGAAATATAATGCGAATCATGGAAATCTTTGGATGTTGACGGTTTCACCGATTTCATTCAAAGAATCAAAGGATATGACAAGAATATATCTACACTCTTCGCAAGCACTAGAAAAATAGGGTATTCACTTACAAGGGAAAAGATTTTCCAATTACTCGAGAGCCCGATTTATTTTGTTATGGGATTGGGTTCTAATGGCATAAAATTCTACCGTAATTAAGTTCAACAAATATGTCGAGGAAAATAAGTTCCTTCAAGGGTTAGAAGAATTAGAAAACAACAAGTTGGGGATTATTTGTTCCTCCATTGCAGCCCCTGTAACGATGTGGCTCACATGGTTGTCCATTATTTCACACTGGAAGGTCATTTCTCTACCCTTCCCCTTCATCATTTGGTTTCGCTGAATCATTTTCGAAGGTCCCCTAGGGTTAGTTTGGCCTACTATATCCTGCATTCCCTTAAAAGATCCATTCTTGAAGTGCATTCTCATAAGAGAGTCACGCCACTTAACCAATGTTTCATTTTGTTGATACATCTCTACTACCATGATATGGCTGTCAAAAACCCTTCTAACTCCACTCTACCCCCTACCCACTCCAAAAATCTTAAAGGCTTAGGTATCCCTCTCCCCCTCTCCTTATCGGCGGGTTCTTAAGCTCTGTAAAATAATTATCTTGATGTAGTTGAGAGCTTGTTGAATATTATTCACTCCTGGATGCTCCTACCCTATCCCATGACCCCTGTTGTGAAGCAAAATCGAGTCAATTTTGGAAAAATTTATCAAGAAGCATCGTGTTGTGGATGACACTGACAAGATTGTCACTAAACAACTAAACCACCTCACTATGCAAAGATTTCCTTGATTTCATGCATGCTTAGGTCAAAAAATATGTGTTGTGGAGTGGCCTTCCCGTGAGGAACTGTGGAAAGGGGGTAAGGCAACAAAGAAGGTGATCTCCTCTAACCACAAAAATCTTGTAGAATGCAACCGCTTCAACTCGTTTCTAGGCATTGGAGGAAGTCAAAAAGGTATTTCATAATCATGTCTCGATTAGAAGGACTTTTTCCTTCTCGGTTCTTTTTATTTTCCCGTTTTATTTTTTTCGTTGTGTATTTGTTGTGTAGCTACGCTTTCGTTGTGTTTTTCTTCTCTCTGGTAGTTTGACCGCCTGCTTTACTTTCACTATCCGGTTGTTTTGGCCCTTTACCTGGGTGTGGCACCCACTAATCAAAAACCACTTTTGTACTCTTTTTATCTATATTTTAGCTTGTAGTAGGGATGTGGCCCCCACTAATCAAAAAAACCACTTTTGTACTCTTTTTTATCTATATTTTAACTCAGAGTAGGGATGTGGCCCCCACTTATCAAAAACACCGTGTTGCTTTGTTTATCTCGGCCTTTGGGATTTTTGTACTCCAGGGTATGGTCCTTCCAAAAACTATTTACCAATAATAAAAACAATCTCTCATTATTTTAAAAGAGTGAATTTCTAGGATCGGATGAGTGGATTGTGTAGTTATTTTTAGGATTTTATAATTTGGTTGAGGAGGACTTTCGTAGGATGATTAAGGAGGATAAAATGTCAAGCAGATTTCCCATGGACATAAATTATAGTTTTATTTCACCGTTCAAAAACTAACCATTGAATCTTTTCATAATTTTAGGCCAATATCCTTGTCCAAATACTTTAATAAAATCATTGCTAAGATCGTAGCACAAAGAATTAAAAATGTATTTTCTTATTCCTTTTCTTTGAAAAAAATATTTTCTCAATCGGAGAACAATACATGATGCAATGAGAGTGGCTTAAGAAGTTACATGTTGTTGTGTTTAAATTGGACATGTCCAAATCATATGATATCTTATTAACTTCTTGTGTATTATATGTATGCTTTTACATATTGGATTCAACTTATAAGTTGTCATTTTTATTACGGGTCAGTATTACTACCATTATCTTAAATGTTCTTTTCAAGGGTTTTTTCTCTAAATTCTTCAATTCTAGGAGATGTCTCGATAGCCCCTTACCACCAAATCTTTTCTTTCCGGTTGGTGAGGTCCTAAGTAGAGCTATCAAAGATGTTAATAGGATTGTGGTACTTAAAGGGTTCAAAGTGGGAAGTTCAACATTTCTTACTCATATATTGATTGTTGATGTATTATTTTTGTGAGTGACTTCTCTTGTATGCCACTAAATACAAGAATATTCTAGAGACCTACAATAAGTATTCTTAGATGGAGGTAAATATGCATAAGTGTAACTTTTCTTATAATGATTTAGCTAAAAAAGGGGAGAGACAAATTATATGAATTCTTCCTTATACAAATACACAGAGATCCAAGTAGGGATAAAATATTTGGGATTTTCGTTGAAGACAAATGTTTATAGTAAACATGATTGGGATTAGTTTGTGGAAAATATACGTGGGAAATCAACCTATGGTGTAATAAAGGTTATCCTTATGAGGAATATTGAATCTTGTTGAGTTATTATTTGAATTAATTCATATTGGAGCCAAAATTGAACTATCAATTTGTTTTTAAAAAATTGTGATTACTATTTCTTGATTTGTAAAAAATTGGGTACCTATAGGTGCCCTCTCCCATAAAACAAAAAAGAAAATTTAAAAGCATTCTATTACATGGGATGCCATATAGTCCCATAATATGTTATTGATTGAATCAACAACATATGCCACATGTGGCCATGATAATAAAAAAGATAAATGATTTACAAAATGGAGAATATTAGTAGTTATAGATCGTGCATCGCAACTACTTATAAGGAGGTGTCCATGATCGTTGGAATCGAGTTGTAATGTCTGCGCAAAAATAGAGATTTCCTCTTCTCCTCATTCACTTTCATTGTTATTCCTTGTAATTTGAGACATTGGAATTCAAGAAGAAAATATTAACCAACGAGAGTAACTTATCCTTTATTTCATTAATATCTTTGAAATCCACCCCCCGACACCCTAAAGATAAATAAAACTTGATTAAATAGTGAGGAAAACATGCCCAGAGATGTCATATGTGCCTTTGAAGGGTGTGGGCCCACCAAAATATTTTTGATATTTTATTTTCTATATGGGGTCAATAACCACTTATTTATAGATATGTCCCCACAATGACATAGAATCGCTCCTCTTTTAATCGGGGAACTAAGCATTGTCTTCTCCTTCTCCAAAGGTTATTTCCTCACCTTTTTTCTTCTTATTTTTACCATTGAAGAGGAAATGTCTTCTCAAGAAATTCAACCTAATGGAAAAAATAAGCAATAACATAGTCCTTATGAGGCACAACAAATGTGTTGGGTCAAGCGATTTGGCATAGATAATTTCATGCAATTAAAACTAAATCTTAGAGGCCGAGAACCGGTGGGAGGAATTTGTAGGGACACCAGTACGGCTCTGCAAGCGGCACGCGTTAATGCCTACTGCACCCGTTTAACTCTAAGCTGCCGTAAAGTACGAGGAAGGGAGAAAGACAATTGGTTGATTATCCCTCTCCAACGGCGACAAAGTCTGCAATAGACTCATCATCGAATTGGCGAATGTTATAAAGATCTCGTGATCGAGATCTTATGCGCGATATTTATTGAAAAGTTTTCAACAAACATTTGGGCCAATTGAGAGAGAAAACAGGAATGTTGAGGAATGTTATTGTACCACTCTAAAGCGGTCCCGCTAGAGACATAGGAAAGCAGAGCATAAGCTCCCGATCCTGACTATGAGGTAGCAAGCATGTTTGAATGCTCGCAAATGTTGTTGAGGGTTTTCCGTACTGAAATTTTGAAAATTTAGGAAGTTCCCATTGGGGAGAATAAGGCTTGAAAGCTACCGAGGGTGAATGGGTTCATTACACACTTCTTCAAAGGAGTATGAAGGACGAGCCCCTTTTGTGGAGGCCTCCAAGTCTGCGATTTTCTTGAAGAGAATTTGAACCACGTCGGATTGAGGAGGAGGTATATTGGTATGTCCTACATAAGAAGTAAGTGGTGGATGTTGTTGAGGTGTCAATGGAGGATTCATCTGTGATGGATAGGATGATAAGAGGAATAACCAGTGTTACTGGTGACACCGGGTGGGGTATTTCTTGTGAGGTGGCTTTGCGTATAAGCGGTGTGAGATAATAAGTGGTTTAGAAAATGAAGGTTGGATGATGGACTGAGCTTTGTGATTGGTGGACTCCTATGTTTGTTGATTGGATCGGGGCAGATTGAGGAACATGGGTGTTGGTTGGATTGGACATGTTGGGAACAAGACCCGAAAGGGGCCTTCTATGTTGGACATGTTGAGGAAAATGTTGGGGAACAAACCCGAAATAGACAAGGATATCTAAAAAAATGTGCCAAAAGGCAAAATTCAGCACACAACAATGATCGATCGAGATAAGTAAGCCAAGCATCAACACTATGGCAAACAGATATAGAAAATCGGCGGCGACCAAACTAATCGGGCGACGACTAGAACAAACGGCGTCGACCCAAAAATTGGCGCCGACCAATCCAGCACATATAAATATGCGAACGAAAACGTAAATCGATTTATTTTCAACGTGACGATTGATTCGTGAGAGAGAGCAGATTTGTGATTTGAGCATCATGGAAGCCTCTGGGAGCGGTCGAAGCGCAGAGGACACGACTGGGTAAGTGGTCATTCTTGAACCCATTGTTCTTAATTTATTTTTTTTTTTGTTTGATTTTTTTCTGCATGGGAGGCCGGGTCCGGTTTATGTCCGGCCAGGCAGCGATCGGTGCCGACTTGTTTAATCGGCGTCGATTGGTGTTGGATCGGCGTCGATTGGTATTAATCGGCGCCGACTAAAATGAACGACGCCGATTTTACCAAATCGACGCCTTGATTGAAAGATATTCATTTTTTTTAATGTTATGGTTTTGGAAGATGTGATTTGGGGAAATAAGAGACTAATTATGTTTTTGATGTCGTGGATGCAGGCACGAGAGGTACTACATATGAGGGATGCCATCCCTGAGCTATTGGAGATGATTCTTCCTGATGTGACAGATGCAGATCTGGCGGCATTTAGAGCTAGCCTGCTCGAGGGTTTCCAAAGTATATATAGGCGAGTGCCACGAGATGTGGAGCTCATGCGGGCATTAGTGCGACGGTGGGACACCACCACACGTGCACTTTTTGTTCAGATGGGTGAGATGACTATCACCCATGAGGATATATTCAGGATCCTGAGATTGCCGATTGCTTGGGACCCGATTGAGATCACACCCCGGGAGCAGCAGCAGAGGGCCCTGGTGTGATTATACTGAGAGTAAGGCGATGATCTCCGAGATAGTATTCAGGGGCGTGAGGATAGCCTCACAAGACAGAGCGAGATAGCCCTCGGAGCAGGCGGATAGCCTTGATTCAGATGGCGATATCCTATTTTGCCCTGCCAGACTCAGGAGGTGGGAGATTCCCATTGTTACTATTAGACTGTGTGTGCGACATCTTGCAACAGATAGGTTTTTGCCTTTGTCGATGCCACGATAGCTCGAGTTTACCATGAGCTATGGATGTACACTGTGGCCGGAGGACGAGGATCGGCTTGTCGATTTGTGCTCCATTCTTTGGGCATATGAGCACATAGCGGTGATCAGGCCATCCGGGCTTCCTTGGATGCCAGCAGGAGTGGGAGGGATTGACTATGGATTTCGGAGATGGCGGGCTGACATGGCCGTAGGAGATACAGGTAGACCGGCCGGGTGGTACTCTGAGCGTTTCAGGACGCTTACACCAGATCAGGTCATCTGGAGACCATATCGGGCATTCCCGACATGGGCCGGTCAGGATGCGCACTTGGTAGCATTGAGACGGAGCCGGGTGGTCAGGGGCCGGAGGCCAGATATGTGGGAGCGGGTCCCGTTCATGTGGATATTGAGGCAGGTTCGGCCTAACATACGAAAGGTCGCCACCTACACGCCATATAGGCGGGATAGCAGAGAGACGGATTTGCCGATTTTGATCCCGGCAGACCCATTGAGAGAGGCCCCACCCTCCACAGACAGTGATGATGACGCGGGGGTGGATGAGGGCTACGCAGCATGGTACGACACAGAGCTTCCACGACATCTCCCGCCCTCATAGATGCGTGATGAGGAGGACATAGCTGCTACGCTGGGCGAGATTAGAGGAGAGCATGCCACCCTCCACGACACATCGGGTAGCTCTGGGAGAGATCGGGGCTTTGACGGAGGAGAGGATGCCCGATTGTGGAGAGAGACACCGCTCGCCAGAGGCGAGATACGGCCGATCCAGCCAGAGAGGACCGCTACTTTCGATAGGGGAGGCCCTCGGGGCCAAATATGGAGAGACCGGTGCCACATCGAAAGTCCGGTACACGAGGCACGACCCTAGGAGGGCACCACCAGCGGCAAGCCAGTGTAGCAGCGGCATCGTTACGAGCACCGGATGCGTGAGCTGAGCACGTACCCGATCTCTCCTCGCCGAGGTGAGATACTACGAGGATGCCCTAGCGCAGCATGCCCCAGATGTGCCTCGATACGGGGCGAGGAGGAGAGCAGCGACGGCTACGGCGAGCGGAGCCTCAGGCGGAGGGAGCACTGGGAGAGATCGAGGTGGGCCGAGACCTCCAGCAGCAGGTGCATCGAGCTCGATAGGCGGCGGTCAGGAGAGACAGCCAGGTGCAGAGGAGGGTGGAGGGGATAGTGTCCTCCACGCTTCAGATTTTACTATATAGAGATTTGATAGATTTTGTATCTGTATAGTGATGTAGCCTCGATTGGAAGGCATTGTTTAGATGGCTTGATTGAAAGCCATCCATTTTTGTACAGACACACATGTATATATAGATATAGATTCATTATTTGTCATATAATTGTACTCATGCTTTTAATTTTGGATATACATGGATAGATGGATATAGATATAGACTGATAGAGGATAAAATAGATGTGATTGGATAGGTATAGACTGATAGATGATAGAAATAGATGTGATTAGATAGATTGATATGTGGATAAAATAGATGTGATTGGATAGATATAGACTGATAGATGATAGAAATATATGTGATGTGGATATAACTTTGATAAATGGATGTGATGTAACTTGATGTACATGTGTTTGATGTTTGGATTAGATATGGATAGATATAATGTACCTTGGATGTACATTTTGGTGGATAGATTGATGGATGTGATTGATGTATAGATTAGATATAATGTACCTTAGATGTACATATTTTAAATATTTTGATGGATAGATAGATAGATGTGTTTGATGTATAGATAGATAAAGATAGATAGAAGATGTTTGATAGATAAGAGGAATTTTGATAGAAGATAAATTGTGATTGAATTAACATGTGAAATGTCAATTTAACGAGATGATGCAAAATGGGAATACTCCTTGCCAAAGATGTAAATGGAAACAACCGTGACTTAGAAGAAAGACACTCGGAAAAGAAGGAAATGATAAGTCGGACTTCCAACCGACCATAGATAAAATCTAGATAAGAAACCGAAAGACCAAGCATACAAGGCCCTATATAAGATTAAAATAAACCTGACACTAACTAGTCGCAAACCAGATCTAGGATAGAAATGGAAAGAAAAGTAAGTATCTTGTCGGAATTTACAAGGGACAGGATACATGTCCATGATAGGAAAATAGGATTCTCCATATGATCGACAAAGGTCTTAAACCTCGCTTCATGACTTTGTGAAAAGCAAACTGATCAATGCGGGAAGTTTGCTTGATATGGAAAGACTGATCGATGCGGGAAGTCTTTCAGTGATGCTAAAAGTGTATAAACTGACTGGAAGGCTGATTGATTACAAGAAGCCTTGAATATTTCTTTGAGAAACAGCCGTCCTTCAAGGGAGCGGTCTGTATTTTGAATTTTAATGATAGCCATCCTTCGAGGGTATGGTCTATTTTCTTTTTGATTCACTTGATAATGTATGGATAGCTGTCCTTCAAGGGATCAGTCTATCTTTTGGATAGCATCTTTTTTTTTTTTTTTTTTTTGAAACTCTTTGGAAGAAGCTGAGTTTAGACCTAGATAGATCAGATGGAGGGGAAGAGAACATAGAAGAACATGTACTCATGCCCCGAGTAGATCCAATTAAGATAAGTACTTGGGACAGATGAAGTGGTGATTAAGGTATTCCTACCATGAGGAGGAACATATCCAAAAGAAACGTGCAATGAGTAGAGCCGCGATACTCATATTTAAGGTAAACGAGGCAATAGGCGGAGAACCACACAATTTCAAATCACCACGAAAGTAGATGACTGGTTATTAGGACGGATGGAAGATCTGAGTTGCGACTAGATTTGTGTAAGATAGATTTTAACAATAGAAGGGCCGTAGATGCAAGGCATTGAGAGGTTCCGCCTCAGGTACACCATCCATGGAAGATAAACGATAAGCCCCAGACCCATATTTATGAGTGATAATGTAGGGGCCCATCCAGTTGGGAGCAAACTTACCACGTTGACTTCTTTCGAGTGTAGTGACATTTTGATTTTCCTTAAGAACAAGGTCACCAATTTTGAAGTCACGGTGTTGCAAGTGCTTGTTGTAAGCACGTTTGACACGCTCAAGATAGACTTGATGATGCTCAAGAGCGTTGAGACGCCGCTCATCTAATAATTCAAGTTGTGCTAGACGATTTTGACGATAATCCTCATCGGAGACAAATTCTCTCGAGAAAACACGGAGAGATGGGATTTGGACTTCCAAAGGAAGGACACCTCGACCCATAGGCGAGAGAGAAGGGAGTAGCACCGGTAGGAGTACGAATGCTAGTCGATAAGCCCCGAGAGAGCAAAAGGGATATGTAAATGCCAATCCCTACCAGCTCGACTAGTTACCTTTGCGAGGATACTACGCAAAGTTTTATTGGACGCTTCGGCCTGACCATTAGCTTGAGGATAGTATGGAGAAGAAAAACTGAGTTTGATATTGAAAGCGTTGCAGAGATTCTGCAAATCAGCGTTCTTGAAAGACTTACCATTATCTGTGATTAGCTTATGTGGAATGCCAAAGCGACAAATGATGTGTTGATAGACGAAATCAACTATGGGTTTAGCCTTTGTTGAAGAAAGAGGGATAGCTTCTACCCACTTAGTAAAGTACTCAGTGGCAGTAATGATAGAATGATGACGTTGTGAAGAATGGGGATTGATGAGACCAATAAGATCAAGACCCCATTGCGAAAAAGGCCACAAATCCGCCGCAGGTTGCAAAGCTTGACTAGGGATGTGCGTGAGATTGGAATGTTGCTGACACTTGACGCACTTCTTAGTGTATTCACAACAATCTCGATTAAGAGAAGGCCAATAATACCCCAAACGTAAAATGCGCTTAGCTACAGCTAAACCACTAAAATGTCCACCACAGATACCGTCATGGACCTCCTGGATGGCTTTAGATGATTCATGGGTTTTGAGGCATCGAAGCAAAATACCATCAAAGCCGCGTTTGTAAAGAATCCCGCCTAGGATAGTATAGCGATTGGTGCGTTGGACAAAAGACCTTCTACCATTGGAAGTCAGATCTGGAGGAAGGATCGAATGAGATAGATAATCAACAATCTGTTGATACCACTCATCCTGGGTATGGGTTGTGACAGCATTGATTGAAGTTAGTTGCCCAAGATAAGATGGTTGATCTAATCGTTGCCTGACCACATAAAGACGCGTGAGTCTTCGGTGAAAGGTGGGATAAGTGAGGCTAATGAGGCCATGGTATCCGCGAATCGATTTGCAGTGCGAGGAATGGCTTGGATGGTGAACTTATCAAAAGATTGGAGTTGAGCAAGAACGATGTCACGATATTTTTGAAGGATATCATTCTTGCATTGATAGACACCCGTGACCTGATTAACGATGAGTTCAGAATCACCGAAGATGTCAATATGACGAGCGCCGAGATTAATGGCATTTTGAAGACCTAAGACAAGAGCTTCATACTCAGCCACATTATTGGTGCACTCAAAGTTTAATTTGTGTGCAACTGGGATAGGCGTACCCCAAGGAGGAATCATCACGAAACCCGCACCTCCCCCTTGCTGGCATTTGGATCCATCAAAGAAGAGCTTTACTTTAAATGGAGATAGACCAAAATCAATTTGTTGGATATATTCATCGGGGAATTGAGCAAGGGGGTCTTGAGTGTCCGGAAGAGGAGCATCAGCTAATTGATCTGCAATAACCTGACCCTTGATAGCCTTTTGCGGGATAAACTCGAGGTCAAATTCAGTCATAAGCATGAGCCAACGAGTGATACGATCATTGTGATAAGGCTTTGCATGAATTGTCTTGAGGGATTGACACTTGTGACAATGTAAGTTTTATGATTAAGGAGATAATGACGAAGCTTAGAAGTTGCGAAGAAGAGAGCACAACATAGTTTTTCAGCTTCGGAGTAACGTGTCTCATACTCATGGAGGGTGCGACTGATGTAATAGACAGCTTGTTCTTTACCACAAGTGTCCGATGCGAGATCATGGCTCCCGAGCATGGTCGATCCACGAGAGATATAAAGATAGAAAGGCTCCCCCTCGCGTGGAGGTGTAAGCACGGGTGGAGAAAGAAGATAAGCTTTGAGATCATCAAAGGCCTTTTGGCAATGCTCATCCCATTCAAAATGAACATTCTTACGGAGGAGATGGTGAAAAGGTTGACAACGGTCCGACAATTGGGAGATAAAATGACGCACTGACTGAAGACGCCCTTGGAGACTGCGGAGTTGCTTCAAGTTAGACGGGGGAGGCATCTCAAGGATGGCTTTTATTTTTGCGGGGTCGACTTCAATACCCCTGATGGAAATGATAAAACCTAAAAGTTTACCAGTGAGAACGCCAAATACGCACTTAGATGGATTTAGACGAAGACAAAAGCGGATAAGCCTCTCAAAGAGAGGTGCAAGGATGAAAAGATGATCCTGACGACGCTTGGACTTGCCGAGGAGATCGTCAACATAATCTTCCACAGTTTTGTGCAAGAGATCATGGAAGATGTAGGTCATTGCTCGTTGATAGGTTGCTCCTGCGTTCTTAAGACCAAAAGGCATGACACGATAGCAAAAGGTCCCCCAAGGAGTTATGAAGGAAGTCTTATGTTGGTCTTAAGTGCGATGAGGATTTGATTATACCCGAGAGAAACCATCCATAAGAGAAAGCATCTCATGACCCTTGATTAAATCTACGAGTTGGTCGATATTAGGTAGAGGAAAATCATCTTTTGGACAAGCAAGATTAAGATCCCGGAAGTCGGTACAAATTTGAATTTTCCCAGTAGCCTTAGTTACTGGTACTACATTGGACACCCATTGTGGATAATCGATGGGTTGGATGAAGTTAGCCGAGAGCAAGCGCTGTAATTCTTCTTTAACAAGAAGGGCTACTCTAGGGTGCATTTTACGTAATTTTTGCTTAACTGGTTTGATGTTGGGAAGAGTAACGATATTGTGGACCACAATATCGGGATCGAGTCCTGGCATATCCTCATATGACCAAGCAAAGGCTTGGCGATGTTTGGAAAGAAAAGTGGTAAAGTCCCCTAATTCCTGTGGATTAAGAGATTGGCCGACCTTAATGATGCGAGGGTCTTCAGAAGTCCCTATATTAAGGTCGATAGTGGCTTCGTTGAGAAGGGTAGACGTGTCAGAAGGAATAGTTTTGGGGAGATATGAATCCTCTGCCCCCAGATAGGTGAGGACAGAATCATCATCCGCACAGTGGATAGTGTTGATAGTAGGAGAATCGTCTCCAACTATTTCAGGGAAGATTAATGGTATAGAAGCGGACCGATTGTTAGTCTCATAGACTAATGGCCCTAAGGAAATGGTATTGATCAAAAAAAAAAGTTAGGTGGGATGGAAATGTCATCGTCCACATCAAGTGATGCTTCTGACTTAGTGGGGGAAGATGGTTCTTCCGTAGGAAGAGGCTCATCAAGAATAGTGACGGTGGCTTTTGAAAGGGGTTTAAACCCTAAACCAAATTTCTGATGTGGCATGAGAGTAGGAATGGACTTGAGGTCATGTATACCTTGTTCATATTTTCCCAGGCCAAAACCTTTCCACGCGCATCGATATAGATAAGTTTTTGCAAACGTGGGATTCTGTAGATAATCAAACCCTGTTGAGTAAGGTTTGGTCTTAGGAGGAGAATCTGGGCGATAGTGAGGCGTATCAAGACCACCGTAGATGAAATTAGTCTGTTGATTAGGCAGACCAATGGTGACGATGCGCGGCCAGAGACTTGGTTGATATTCGGGTTGTTTTTGCAGGTCTACCATACTCATTAGGTTTGAGATGGGCATCAAAAGAAAAGAGAGGAAGCTCTCTAGTGAAACGCTGCAATGTCTCTTCTAGATTTTGTAAATCCGGTAGTTTAGTTGCAGTATGGAAGAAGATGAGGCCCGTCGGAGAACATGCATTTTATTTTAAAGGGCGAGATCTTGTGGTCATGTCGCATTGTGCGGAAGGAAAAGGATCTCTGGATGAGTATATATTTTGCCCTCATATTGATATTTTAAGCATCGATGGAGGGTGGATGGGACACAATGCATTGCGCGAATCCGAGGCGTCCGAGGATCATATTATAGTGGAATTTTCCTTCGACGATGTAGAAAAGTTCATGAAGCGACTTCTTACCTACTCGAATGGGTAAGACCACAGTTCCTAAAGTAACTGCTAGCTGATCGTTAAATGATCGAAGGGCGAAAGGCGGGGGTGACACTACATTCTTTGGTAACTTAAGTTGCTCAAACGTGTGCGAGGAGATGACGTTGAGTGCAGCTCCACTATCGATCATAACACGTTTTAAGGTAGTGTTATTGATTTGGACTGTGATAAAGAGGGGAGCCTCCAAATCCTCGGAAGAAAGAGAAGGAATTTCTGAATCTTCAAAAGAAATGGTGGTTGATAGTCTATTCAATCCAACAACCAACTCGTAGGGCTGGGGCTCATCTGAATTCACTGCGATGCGATGCAGATTATCAATTAGAGCCTGGCGATGTTGTGGAGAGGATTGGATGAGGTCAAAAAGAGACATTTTGACCGGAGCCTAGGTGAGTTGTTTCATAACACTCTCCTCAACAGACACGGGAACTTGAGCCCGAGGTGCAGCACGAATAGAGACCTTGGGTCGTGGGGCTGATGAGGAAGGAAAAACGCCTTCAGGGCTGCGAAATGACAACCCGTGGTCGAGATGCTGAAGATGAAGATGGGTTATCATAGTGTTGGGTTCTAGTGGCGATATGGATTGTGTCAATTTGGGAAGGTGGAAGATCAAGTGGAGTGGGACCACCAGAGGTCTGAGTGGATTGTTGGGGCTCAGATGAGGCTAAGGTGACAGGAGGTACTTGTTCCTCCTCCTCCAGCAAAAGGTCACTTTCTTCCAGAAGGTTCTTGACAACGGCTTGAAGAGCTTTACATCCCTCAGTATCATGACCCGGGGTACGGTGGTAAGCACAAATCAGATCAGAGTTAAACCAGGTAGGTTTAACTCCTTTAGGGTTATAAGGTTTAATCGGAGGAAGGGTTATGGATGAAGATTGGATAAGTTGATGAAGGATTTCGGTATAGAATCCGGTAGACGAAGAGGAGGATAGAGATGATGAAGGTGGTTCTTTTACATTAACCGACTGCCGAGGTAAAAGAACTTGCATGTTAGGTTTAACAGTCTTTTTAGGGATCCTCTTATTTGTTTGGACATTTGGAGGAGCAGTCTTGGGCACTTGAGATGGGAGTAAGTGAGACATGATTGACTTTGGTGGAGGAGGAGCCCCTAAAATAGATTTTGAAGATGATGGAGATGTGACAAATTTTGCGGTCTTTGGAGACAAAGGGGGTTGCTTGGTCGAATTTACTGATGATTTAGATAATGTCGGTTTAGAAGAGGAAGAAGCTCCCAAAGTAGGTGTAATCGGAGGGACATAGGGTGCCTTGGTTTTTGGTAATGAAGATGATGATCCTGATAGAAGAGGTGACGTCTTTTTAGTAGGTAAGTCTATTTTTCGGGGTATTGGTGAAGAATGTGTTGTAGAAGAAGACGATGGCTTTGATAAGTGTGTAGAAGAAAACACCTTCTCAGCGGGCAAATCCAATCGTTTATGAGGCGTAGAGAGAGATTTTTGTGGAAGAGCACCAAGAGTCTTGATGGTCCGAAATATGGGCTTTCCTTTTTCAGGGATGGTGACAACTTCAACGGCATAAGGTGATTGTAACCTTTTCGGAGGAAGCAGGTGGGGAGGTACTGATGGTGTAATGTTAGATTTTGGTTGTCTCGGTTTAGGTTCCGGAACCAAGTGTATAGGTGTTGGTGCTACTTCTTTTGATTTTTCCTTAATAGGCGAAGTAACATTGGTGATGGAAGAAGGGGGTGATGAAGAAGCAGTTCCTTGCGAAGGGACTACTTCTGATGCAGTAATCATGGGTGAAACTACTGTAGGAAAAGAGATAGGAAGGGTCAAAATCGAAGATGCTTCCGTCGAAGTCGGCACAATTATAGGTACGTTTACCAAGGACATAGTTGCAGCGGGAATGGGAGCAACAGAAGTAGATGTGCCTGTAGTGGAAACTCGAAGGGATGTAATTGCCTCGAGTATTGAAAGAATGTCTGAAGATGAGACAGATGAGGATGACACTGTCTCGGGTATGGATGGTAGGTCAGACAAAGGAGCGGAAAAAGAAGATTCCGTGCTTAGTAATGTAGGAATATTCAAAGACGGGCTATCTGAAGATGGTGGAACTCCAGTGATTGATGAAGTGGAAGGAGGTTCTGATTCGATTGATGTGTTTGCAGATGGCTTGGTTTCAGAAGAAGATTCTTCGGTAGAGATGAAGTTGATGGTATGAGTGTTTGGTTTTTGAGACTCTGAAGCATTATGGTTCGGGGCATGATTGGGAAAAGGTTGTTTAAAAACATCGAGTGCCTGATTTGGGGGAGCATTTGGGTTATCCAGAATGAGCTCGCCTTTATCAATGAATTTCTGGACAAGATTTTTGAAAGTCTGACATCGTTCGATGTCATGACCCTTGGTTCTATGATAAGGACAGAAATCATTTTCCCTATACCAGAATGGGCGCTCTCGGCTTTCATCAACATCCCTAATGGGGGGAAGTTCGATCATGCGAACTTCCAACATTTTTTCTAAGATAGAGGCATATGATTCCCCCAATGGAGCGAAGGATCGAGATGATGAAGTCCCTTTTCGAGAAGATGAGGGGTCTCTTCGTGGTGTTTGATTAGAAGTATTGTCGGCTCGTGATGCTTTTAATACGATAGCGTTGGTGGATCCTTGATTTTTGTCTTTAGAAGGGGAAGAATTTGGTTTGGTAAACCGAGAAAAATCTGGTTTAGATTTAGAGCGAAGTTTTAGCTTCCCTTGCTCAATGGCGCGAGATTCAAGTTTGCGTGCCATCGTGAAGGCTTCTTCAAAGGTATGAAAAGTTTGGATCCTTAAAGTAGAAGAAATGTGATTAGCACAAGATCGAGTAAACAACTCGATTTGTTGGGATTGAGGAAGGGAGAAAGACAATTGGTTGATTATCCCTCTCCAACGAGCGACAAAGTCTGCAATAGACTCATCATCGAATTGGCGAATGTTATAAAGATCTGTGATCGAGATCTTATGCGCGATATTTATTGAAAAGTTTTCAACAAACATTTGGGCCAATTGAGAGAAAGAAAACAGGGAATGTTGAGGAATGTTATTGTGCAGATCTAAAGCGGAGTCCTGCTAGAGACATAGGAAAGGTACGGAGCATAAGCTCCTGATCCTGGACTATGAGGTAGCAAGCATGTTTGAATGCTCGCAAATGTTGTTGAGGGTCTTCCCGACTATGAAATTTTGAAAATTTAGGAAGTTCCCATTGGGGAGGATAAGGCTTGAAAGCTACTGAGGGGTGAATGGGTTCATTACACACTTCTTCAAAGGAGTATGAAGGACGAGCCCCTTTTGTGGAGGCTTCCAAGTCTGCGATTTTCTTGAAGAGAATTTGAACCACGTCAGATTGAGGAGGAGGTACATTGGTATGTCCTACATAAGAAGTAAGTGGTGGATGTTGTTGAGGTGTCAATGGAGGATTCATCTGTGATGGATAGGATGATAAGAGGAATAACCGGTGTTAAGTGTGACACCGGGTGGGGTATTTCTTGTGAGGTGGCTTGCGTATAGGCGGTGTGAGATAATAAGTGGTTTAGAAAATAAAGGTTGATGATGGATGGAGCTGTGATTGGTGGACTCCTATGTTTGTTGATTGGATCGGACGAGATTGAGGAACATGGGTGTTGGTTGGATTGGACATGTTGGGAACAAGACACGAAAGGGGCCTTCTACTTGCCGGATTAGGTATTAAGGGTGCCGATGTTAAGGGATGGGAAAGGTCACGATTCTGGAATATTGGAAGAAAGACCCCTAGAGGACGAAGTAAGAGCCAACCGACTATTCGGAGGGGTTGGCTCATGAAGAGGTATTGACCTTGGGACACGATGGAGGGCATAGATGAATTAACAATGCAATATGCGGGTGTGCGACGCATTCATTATAGCAGAAGCGAAAGACTCTCGAAGTAGGTTGTGGAATATTTGAGGTAACTGCGGTGTTAGGAATAGGTAAGACTATTTGAGAACTAGTCGATATGGTAGGTGGAAGAGAAAAGGGAGGCATAGGGGCCTCGCCTTTCTCGTGGCTCGAGGCAAGAGAGAGATGATGCAAAGCTCCTCTCTGAAGGCTTGGGATGATCCACGAGGATAATCGTACACTTGTTGGATTGGTGGTCCTTGATCGAGATATTTGAATAGATTTGTGTACTAGGTAGTCCATGAGGGCTATCGGATTGCGGTCGAGAATGCAGAATTCGGATCCCCATGATAAAGAACATACTCAAGCCGGATGATATTTCCGAAGGACTAGGGAAGCTGGACGTGATGGGATTGCCTTGGCTTGATAGAAAGGATTATATGACCGGGATGGGGAACCAACTAACAGGTCCCGAGGAAGATTGGGGGTGCGAAACCTCCACACTAGTGGTGATCTCGGAGGAAGAAGGAACCGGTTGAGCCATTCTTCTAGATTGTGACCAGTGATAACCGTCATAAACATGATGAAAAGAAGATTGACCTAACTAATGCACTGAGACAATTCAAGCACTTGGTAAGTGATTATCTCCTTTAAATTTTGATGCTTTTAAGAAAAGAAAATGTTAGGAAGGCTTTTAGAACAGGAACTACTCGATATAGCCAAACTAAGGATGGTTTGGGTAATGTTTGGTGAGGATCCCGAAGGCACTTGAAAAAAGACCGCATAAGCACCTTGATATAGGGGCCTACCCCGCACTTCACACACCCATTGCGATAAGGAGTCATGCTTTGCCAATATATACCAAAATCTTCCGTGAATTTATAAGCGCGCCTTTGACGAGTACCGCGTAGGCTCTTCCTCTTGGATATCACTTCCAAGTAGGCGAGGCCTTTTGAGGAGTTTTGTTTAAATGCTTTATACCTAGTGATTTTGGCTTTGTGTGCAAGGGTGAAAAATAAAAATCAAATAGTGTCACTACCGATTTTGATCAATTTTCCAGACTAATTAAAACTAGATGAAAAACATGCAGCAATGACAAAGGAAAAGTTCTTTTTAAGCACTTAAAAACGAAGTGTTTGATTTCGATGAAGACAAGTCAAACAGATTCTTTCCCAAATGCGATTAAGTTCTTTTTAAGCACCAAAAATTGAAATGTTCGAATGTGATAGACAATCAAACAAAGAAATCCTAAAAAGGAGAAAACACCGTAAAGAAATACCTTGAGATTTAGCTCTCCAAGGTGTGTTGACTTCAAAAAAGTGCATTGTTGATCTCTTCCCCTCGAACAATCCCACGAATCAAAACAAAGTGCTCCTTGAAGAGAGTTAAGCAAACACCAAAGAAAACCCGAGAAAGATATATCCCGCATAACGGTGAAACAAAATCTTTACTTTTAAGGAACTAGAAAAATTTCGAAGATAACGATTTCGCCTAAAAAAAGCAAGATTGAAATGATGAAAAGAAATGCTCAAATAGGACTGATAGAAATCAGTGAAGAAAAGGAACAAAGTTCAAAACTAGGAAAGAAATGAACTTACCAATAAGGGACTTTGGTTCAAGTCCCACCGGGCGTGCCAGAATGTAGATCAAGAATTTTGCGCTTGTTACCTGTCCAAGTTAATGCACCAAACTAAACACAAAAACCCTGAAAAACTCCAATAAAATCGATACCTGATGGATAAGATCCGAAGATGTAGACAAATGAGGAAGCCGATGTAGATAAGACGGGCGCACACGAGCAACTCACACAATAGATCTGAGTAACCTGCAAAACACCGATGCTTGACAGAAAAAGATCACGTTAAAAGATACTTAGGTGGACTGCCCGAAGCGGGTCCAGGAAGCGATAAGCTTCCTCGGCGGATGTCGATCCACGTTTTCAAACAAGAAAAGAAGCATACATGATAAAAGATGTAAGTAAAAAGCTAGATCTTCTGATTGCAGTAATAAGACAGAATCTAAACAGCAGACAGAAAGCACAGAAAACAGGGAACTAAGAAATAATGCTGAATTTGTGTTACCTGTGTCCTTTTACCTGTCTGCAGGGAAATCGGCGTCGACTGGGTAGAATCGGCGTCGACTGATGTGGTCGGCGTCGATTGAGACTAATCGGCGTCGACTGGGTGAGATCGGCGTCGACTAAAAACAGATCGATCAATCAGGGACTGTGCGATAAGATTCGGGAATTAGAAGATGAATGTATCTAGCTTTATGTGTCGAAGTTGGCGAGACACTGGACAGAGTCACCGAGATGAAGATTCATGGTGTGCGATGCCTTGATGTGACAGAGGGATTTTTAAGGTGCTCTCTCGGGGATTGATTCGGACAGATCTGCCTAATTTGATACAATTGATGTTAAGAAGATCTCTCTTTCTCACAACCTCGTATCTCTCTCGCTCTCGATCGTGCGTAAGTGCTTCCTTTTTTCACTCGTTCGCTCTTTCGCTCGTTCGTGATCTCTTTTTCGGTCCCTAGAGCCGAGTTCGGACTCGCTTTTATAATCGGCGCTTTGATCCTAGAAAATCGGCGCCGACCATATGGTCGGCGCCGATCGCGGAATAGACTCCGAGATGGCCAAAATGAGCGATTTCAAGAAAGATAAGACTTATCCCGAATACGGAAAATATCCCGCTTAGGGAAGAGGAGGAATATATATGTGATACATAGAATAATAAATTTGGGGTAGATAAGTGATTAAGATGCATGGGAAGAAGCGTAATCAAATATTTAATATTTAATCACTCATGGGTAAGATGTGATGGGGTGAATTAAATTTGGAATAAGTGATTAAATCACAAATTGGATAATATCCCAAGGGGATAGTTGGTGACGTAAATCGTGCCCCATATTTACCTAAGCAAGTAAATGGATGAGAGGGACACTAAATTGAGTAACCAATTTTAAGTGTCTACATTTTGCCCCTTTTTGTCAAGTAACTGCGATAAGCAAGGTTATGAGACAAAACCATTGGGATGGAAGAAGGGAAGAATTTGTGATGATGTGATCCCCTCAAACTAGGGATGGGATGGATGATAGAATAGAGCGATCCCAAGTTTGAAAAAGGTAGATGAAAAATGCAAGGTGCCCCACTCGGATGCTCGGAGTAGATCCGATCATGATGACGCATAAAAATAAATAAAAGGTTTCAGCAACCTAAGGAACTCACACCGGTAGATGATAAAATCAAGTTTGGTCCACCTCATGAGACGGACATTAGTGCCTGAGACTCCGATTGCCAGGTAAGGAGTTGGTGCTGCAAAATAGTCAATATCTAAAGAGAGACACATCGGTAGGGACAATTAGATATGCCGCAAAGTGACGACGTTAATGCCTACATGGACCCCCTCCTCTAAGCTGCCAAAAAGTCGAGGAAGGAGAAAGACAATTGGTTGATTATCCCTCTCCAACGATTATGTTAATTAAATTAGATATTTTCGATTTGAATATGTTATAAAATATTTATCGAGATCTTATTTAAATATTTTATTTAAAAGTTTTCAATTAACATTTGAGAATTGAGAGAAAGAAAATAGGAATGTTGAGGAATGTTATTGGCGTAAAGCAGTCCCGCTAGAGACATAGGAAATACATCATAAGCCTTGATCCTAGACTATGAGGTAATGCAAGCATGTTTGAATTTCCTCTTCTTTTGTCAGGGTCTTCCCGATATGAAATTTTGAAAATTTAGGAAGTTCCAAACATTGGGGAGAATAAGGCTTAGAATCTCGAGGGGTGAATGGGTTCATTAATCACTTCTTCAAAGTTGTTCTTGTATGAAGGAACTTTCAGCCCCTTTTGTGGAGGCCTCCAAGTCTGCAATTTTCCTCTTTGAACCACGCGATTGAGGAGGATGTATATTGGTATGTCCTACATAAAAGTGTGGTGGATGTTGTTGAGGTGTCAATGGAGGATTCATCCTTGATGGATAGGATGATAAGAGGAATAACTTTGTGTTCCTTTCTCATACTTGTAGGTATTTCATGTGAGGTGGTTTCTATAGAAGGTTCTGTGAGATAATAAGTGGTTTAGAAAATGAAGGTTGGATGCGGGAGTTGCTGTGATTGGTGGACTCCCCTTCTGTTTGTTGATTGGATCTTCACATTGAGGAACATGGGTGTTGGTTGATTGGACATGTTTAACAAGACACTGAAAGGGGTGTTCTACCCTGGATTAGGTATTAAGTTGTAGATAGTTAAAGGATGGGTGAAGGTCACCCTCTTCAAATAACCCTTCAAGAAAAGACCCCTTCAGGGGTGCAAGTCACCATCCCTAGTATAGTTTCAGGGGGTTGGCTCATAAATCTCTTTCCTTGGGACCCCACGAAAATGTTAGAGGGCATAGATAATCATTTTTGTTACACTATGCGGGTGTGTAGACGCATTCATTATAGGAAGAGGAAGACCTCTCAAGTAGGTTCACCTGGAATATCCCAGGTAACTGAGGGTGATTAGGTCCCAATACACCGAAGACTATTCAGAACTGGATATGGTAGGATTTAGGAAGAGAAAAGGGGCATAGGGGCCTCGCCCTTCTCCTGGGCTCGAGGCAAGAGAGATGATGCAAACTGCTCTCTGAAGGCTTGGGATGATCCACGAGGATAATCGTACACTTGTTGGATTGGTGGTCCTTGATCAGATATTTGAATAGATTTGTGTACTAGGTAGTCCATGAGGGCTATCGGATTGCGGTCGAGGAATGCCTGGAATTCAGGATCCCCGCGGGGAACATACTCCGAGCCAGATGATATTTCCGAAGGACTAGGGGAAGCTGGACGTGATGGGATTGCCTTGGCTTGATAGAAAGGATTATATGACCAGGATGGGGAACCAACTAACAGCGGTCCCGAGGAAGATTGGGGGGGTGCTGAAACCTCCACACTAGTGGTGATCTCGGAGGAAGAAGGAACCAGTTGAGCCATTCTTCTAGATTGTGACCGAGTGATAACCGTCATAAACACGCAGAAAAGAAGATTGACCTAACTAATGCACAGACAATTCAAGCAGCGCAAGTGATTATCTCCTTTAAATTTTGATGCTTTTAAGAAAAGAAAATGTTAGGGAAGGCTTTTTAGAACAGGAACTACTCAGATAGCCAAACTAAGGATGGTTTGGGTAATGTTTGGTGAGGAGTCCCAAGGCACTTGATAAAAGACCGGCAGTCGTGGCTTGATATAGGCCTACCCCGCACTTCACACACCGCTGCGATAAGGGAGTCGGGTGCTTTGCCAATATATACCAAAATCTTCCGTGAATTTATAGCACGGCCCGAGTACCGCGTAGGCTCTTCCTCTTGGATATCACTTCCAAGTAGGCGAGGCCAGGGAAGGAGTTTTGTTTAAATGCTTTATACCTAGTGATTTTGGCTTTGTGTGCAAGGGTGAAAAATAAAAATTAAATAGTGTCACTAACCGATTTTGATCAATTTTCCACCTAATTAAAACTAGATGAAAAACATGCAAGAATGACAAAGAAAAAGTTCTTTTTAAGCACTTAAAATTGAAGTGTTTGATTTTGATGAAGAAAAGTCAAACATTCTTTCCCAAATGCGATTAAGTTCTTTTAAGCACCAAAAATTGAAATGTTCGAATGTGATAGACAATCAAACAAAGAAACCTAAAAAGGAGAAAACACCGTAAAGAGAAATACCTGTAGATTTAGCTCTCCAAGGTGTGTGGACTTCAAAAAGCGCGTTGTTGAGCTCTTCCCCTCGAACAATCCCACGAACAAGCAAAGTGCTCCGCAAGAAGAGGTTAAGCAAACACCAAAGAAAACCCAGAAAGATATATCCAGGTAATGGTGAAACGAAAAATTTCTATTTTAAGGAACTAGAAAAATTTCGAAGATAACGATTTCGCCTAAAAAAGCAAGATTGAAATGATGCAATGAAATGCTCAAATAGGACTGATAGAAATCAGTGAAGAAAAGGAACAAAGTTCAAAACTAGAAAAGAAATGAACTTACCAATAAGGGACTTTGGTTGGGTCCCACCGGTGCTGCGAAATGTAGATCAAGAATTTCGCGCTTGTTACCTGTCCAAGTTAATGCACCAAACTAAACACAAAAACCCTGAAAAACTCCAATGAAATTGATACCTGATGGATAAGATCCGAAGATGTAGATGGATGAGGAAGCCGATGTAGACAAGACGGGCGCACACGAGCGATTCGCACAATAGATCTGAGTAACCTGCAAAACACCGATGCTTGACAGAAAAAGATCACGTTAAAAGATACTTAGGTGGATTGCCCGAGAGGCGGGTCCGGGAAGCGATAAGCTTCCTCGGCGGATGTCAGTCCACGTTTTCAATTAAGAAAAGAAGCATACATGATAAAAGATGTAAGTAAAAAGCTAGATTTTCTGATTGCAGTAATAAGACAGAATCTAAACAGCAGACAGAAAGCACAGAAAACAGGGAACTATGAAATAATGCAGATTTGTGTTACCTGTGTCCTTTACTATCTGCAGAGGAAATCGGTGTCATTCGGGTAGAATCGGCGTCGACTGATGTGGTCGGCGTCGATTGAGACTAATCGGCGTCGACTGGGTGAGATCGGCGTCGACTAAAAACAGATCGATCAATCGGAGGTAGATCGATAAGATCGGGAATTAGAAGATGAATGTGGTCTGCTTGGATGTGCGAAGTTGGCGAGACTGGAACAGAGTCACCGATGATAGATGGTGGTGTGCGATCTTTGATGTGAGCAGGACGAGTAACTTGGTGCTCCTCTCGAGGATTGATTCGGACAGGATCTGCCCTAATTTGATACAATTGATGCTAAGAAGATCTCTCTTTCTCACAACCTGTATCTCTCTCGCTCTCTGTCGTGCGTAAGTGCTTCCTTTTTTCGTCTGTTCGCTTTTCGCTCGTTCGTGGTCTCTTTTTCGGTCCCTAGAACTGAGCTCTGGACTCGCTTTTATAATCGGCGCCGCTCCTAGAAAATCGGCGCCGACCATATGGGTCGGCGCCGATCGCGGAATAGACTCCCGAGATGGCCAAAATGAGCGATTTCAAGAAAGATAAGACTTATCCCGAATACGGGAAATATCCCGCTTAGGGAAGAGGAAATATAGATGTGATACATAGATAGAATAAATTTGGGGTAGATAAGTGATTAAGATGCATGGGAAGAAGCGTAATCAAATATTTAATATTTAATCACTCATGGGTAAGATGTGATGGGGTGAATTAAATTTGGAATAAGTGATTAAATCACAAATTGGATAATATCCCAAGGGGATAGTTGGTGACGTAAAACGTGCCCCAGGTTACCTAAGCAAGTAAATGGATGAGAGGGACACTAAATTGAGTAACCAATTTTAAGTGTCTACATTTTGCCCCTTTTTGTCAAGTAACTTGCGATAAGCAAGGTTATGAGACAAAAACAAAGGGATGGAAGAAGGGAAGAATTTGTGATGATGTGATCCCCCTCAAACTAGGGATGGGATGGATGATAGAACAGACGATCCCAAGTTTGAAAAAGGTAGATGAAAAATGCAAGGTGCCCCAGTCGGATGCCTGGAGTAGATCTGATCATTGATGACGCATAAAAATAAATAAAAGGCAGCAACCTAAGGAACTCACATTGGTAGGGCAAACTAGCCGGTCTCCTCATGAGACGACGTTAGTGCCTACAGACCCATGAGTGTAAGGAGAACTGCAAAATAGTCAGCATCTAAAGAGAGACACATTGGTAGGGACAACTAGACGGTCTGCAAAGCAGACGACGTTAGTGCCTACAGACCCGTTTAACTCTAAGCTGCCAGAAAGTACGAGTGTCCCACGCAAAGGGAACAAACCCGAAATAGACAAGGATATCTAAAAAAAATGTGCCAAAAGGCAAAATTCAGCACACAACAATGATCAGATAGATAAGTAAGCCAAGCATCAACACTATGGCAAACAGATATAGAAAATCGGCGGCGACCAAACTAATCGGCGACGACTAGAACAAACGGCGTCGACCCAAAAAATCGGCGCCGACCAATCCAGGCACATATAAATATGCGAACGGAAAACGTAAACGATTTATTTTCAACGTGACGATTGATTTAGAGAGAGACAGATTTGTGATTTGAGCATCATGGAAGCCTCTGGGAGCGGTCAGAAGCGCAGGAGGACACGACCTGGGGTAAGTGGTCATTCTTGAACCCACTTTTCTTAATTTATTTTTTTTTGTTTGATTTTTTCTTGCATGGGAGGCCGGGGTCCGGTTTATGTCCGGCCAGCAATGGCGCCACTTGTTTAATCGGGCGTCGATTGGTTGATCGGCGTCGATTGGTATTAATCGGCGCCGACTAAAATGAACGACGCCGATTTTACCAAATCGACGCCGATTGAAAGATATTCATTTTTTTTATGGTTTTGGAAGATGTGATTTGGGGAAATAAGAGACTAATTATGTTTTTGATGTCGTGGATGCAGGCACGAGAGGTACTACATATGAGGGATGCCATCCCTGAGCTATTGGAGACGATTCTTCCCGATGTGACAGATGCAGACCTAGCAGCATTTAGAGCTAGCCTGCCTCGGGGTTTCCGGTATTATAGGCAGTGCCACGAGATGTGGAGCTCATGCGGGCACTAGCGCGCGAGTGGGACAGCCACACGTGCACTTTTTGGTTCGGGGAGGGTGAGATGACTATTACCCATGAGGATATATTCAGATCCCGAGATTCTTGATTACTGGGACCCGATTGAGATCACACCCCGGAGCAAGCAGCAGAGGGTCCTCGTGCGATTATACAGAGGTAGGGCAGACGATTCTGAGATAGTATCTGGGGCAGTGAGGATAGCCTCACAGTACAGGCAGGATAGCCCTCGGAGCAGGCGGATAGCCTTGATTCAGATGGCGATATCCTATTTTGCCCTACCGCACTTCGGGAGGTGGGAAATTCCCATTGTCACATTATTAGATGTGTGTGCGACATCTTGCGGTGCATCTGAGAGATGCATGTGCTTTTTGCCTTCGCCGATGCCCTGATAGCTCAGATTTACCATGAGCTATGGATGTACACCACTGGCCGGAGGACAGGGATTGACGTCAGTTTTGTGCTCCATTGCTGGGCATATGAGCACATAGCGGTGATCAGGCCATCCGGGCTTCCTTGGATGCCAGCAGGAGTGGGAGGGATTGACTATGGATTTCGGAGATGGCGGGCTGACATGGCCGCAGGAGATACATGAGACCAGCCAAGTGGTACTGAGCGCACAGACGCTTACACCGTATCAGTCATTTGGAGACCATATCGGGCATTCCCGACATGGGCCGGCGGATGCACTTTGGTAGCATTGAGACGGAGCCGGTGGTCGGGGAGACAAATAAGTGCGGGAGAGGAGGGTGGAGGGGATAGTGTCCTCCACACTTCAGATTTTACTATATAGAGATTTGATAGATTTTGTATCTCAGACAGTGATGTAGCCTCAATTGGAAGGCATTGTTTAGATGGCTTGATTGAAAGCCACCCATTTTTATGTATGCATACACATCTCATATATATATAGATTCATTATTTGTCATATAATTGTACTCATGCTTTTAATTTTGGATATACATGGATAGATGGATATAGATATAGACCTGATAGAGGATAAAATAGATGTGATTGGATAGGTATGGGACGATAGATGATAGAAATAGATGTGATTAGATAGATTGATATGTGGATAAAATAGATGTGATTGGATAGATATAGACCGATAGATGATAGAAATATATGTGATGTGGATATAACTTTGATAGATGGATGTGATGTAACTTGGATGTACATGTGTTTGATGTTTGGATTAGATATGGATAGATATAATGTACCTTGATGTACATTTTGGTGGATAGATTGATGGATGTGATTGATGTATAGATTAGATATAATGTACCTTAGATGTACATATTTTAAATATTTTGATGGATAGATAGATAGATGTGTTTGATGTATAGATAGATAAAGATAGATGTTTTGATAGATAAGAGGAATTTTGATAGAAGATAAATTGTGATTGAATTAACATGTGAAAATTCAATTTAACAGGATGCAAGAGCCAAAGATGTAAATGGAAACAACCGTGACATAGAAGATAAGACACTCTCGGAAAAGAAGGGAAATGATAAGTCGGACTTCCAACCGACCATAGATAAAATCCAGATAAGAAACCGAAAGACCAAGCATACAAGGCCCAATATAAGATTAAAATAAACTGACACTAACTAGTATGAAACCAGATTTAGAATAGAAATGGAAAGAAAAGTAAGTATCTTGTCGAATTTACAAGGGACAGAGATACATGTCCATGATAGGAAAATAGGATTCTCCATATGATCGACAAAAGGTCTTAAACCTCGGCTTCATGATTTTCAAGAAAAGCAAAGCGATCAATGCGGGAAGTTTGCTTGATATGGAAAGACCGATCGATGCGGGAAGTCTTTGTTGATGCTAAAAAGTGTATAAACTAATGGAAGGCTGATTCATTACAAGAAGCCTTGAATATTTCTTTTTTGAAAAAGCCATCCTTCAAGGGAGCGGTTTGTATTTTGAATTTTAATGATAGCCATCCTTCGAGGGTATGGTCTATTTTCTTTTTGATTCACTTGATAATGTATGGATAGCTGTCCTTCAAGGGATCAGTCTATCTTTTGGATAGCATCTTTTTTTTTTTTTTTGAAACTCTTTGGAAGAAGCTGAGTTTAGACCTAGATAGATCAGATGGAGGGGAAGAGAACATAGAAGAACATGTACTCATGCCCCGAGTAGATCCAATTAAGATAAGTACTTGGGACAGATGAAGTGGTGATTAAGGTATTCCTACCATGAGGAGGAACATATCCAAAAGAAACGTGCAATGAGTAGAGCCGCGATACTCATATTTAAGGTAAACGAGGCAATAGGCGGAGAACCACACGATTTCAAATCACCACAAAAGTAGATGACTGGTTATTAGGACGGATGGAAGATCTGAGTTGCGACTAGATTTGTGTAAGATAGATTTTAACAATAGAAGGGCCGTAGATGCAAGGCATTGAGAGGTTCCGCCTCAGGTACACCATCCATGGAAGATAAACGATAAGCCCCAGACCCATATTTATGAGTGATAATGTAGGGGCCCATCCAGTTGGGAGCAAACTTACCACGTTGACTTCTTTCGAGTGTAGTGACATTTTGATTCTCCTTAAGAACAAGGTCACCAATTTTGAAGTCACGGTGCTTGCAAGTGCTTGTTGTAAGCACGTTTGACACGCTTCAAGATAGACTTGATGATGCTCAAGAGCATTGAGACGCCGCTCATCTAATAATTCAAGTTTTACTAGATGATTTTGACAATAATCCTCATCGGAGACAAATTCTCCGAGAGAAACACGGAGAGATGGGATTTGGACTTCCAAAGGAAGGACACCTGCCTCGGACACCCATAGACGAGAGAGAAGGGAGTAGCACCAAAGTAGGGAGTACGAATGCTAGTCCGATAATCCCAGAGAAAAAGGGATATGTAAATGCCAATCCTGCCCGGCTCGACTAGTTACCTTTGCGAGGATACTACGCAAAGTTTTATTGGACGCTTACCAAACCATTAGCTTGAGGATAGTATGGAGAAGAAAAGCGAGTTTGATATTGAAAGCGCTGCGAGAGATTCTCGCAAATCAGCGTTCTTGAAAGACTTACCATTATCTCGTGATTAGCTTATGTGGAACGCCAAAGTGACAAATGATGTGTTGATAGACGAAATCAACTATGGTTTAGCCTTTGTTGAAGAAAGAGGGATAGCTTCTACCCACTTAGTAAAGTACTCAATGGCGATAATGATAGAATGATGTCATTTTGCCGTGAAGAATGGGGATTGATGAGACCAATAAGATCAAGACCCCATCGCGAAAAAGGCCACAAATCCGCCGCGAGTCGCAAAGCTTGACTAGGGATGTGCGTGAGATTGGAATGTTCATTGACACTTGACGCACTTCTTAGTGTATTCACAACAATCTCGATTAAGAGAAGGCCAATAATACCCCAAACGTAAAATGCGCTTAGCTACAGCTAAACCACTAAAATGTCCACCACAGATACCGTCATGGACCTCCTGGATGGCTTTAGATGATTCATGGGTTTTGAGGCATCGAAGCAAAATACCATCAAAGCCGCGTTTGTAAAGAATCCCGCCTAGGATAGTATAGCGATTGGTGCGTTGGACAAAAGACCTTCTACCATTGGAAGTCAGATCTGGAGGAAGGATCGAATGAGATAGATAATCAACAATCTGTTGATACCACTCATCCTGGGTATGGGTTGTGACAGCATTGATTGAAGTTAGTTGCCCAAGATAAGATGGTTGATCTAATCGTTGCACAGCCACATAAAGACGCGAGTCTTCGGTAAAAGGCGGGATAAGTGAGGCTAATGAGGCCATGGTATCCGCGAATCGATTTGCAGTGCGAGGAATGGCTTGGATGGTGAACTTATCAAAAGATTGGAGTTGAGCAAGAACGATGTCACGATATTTTTGAAGGATATCATTCTTGCATTGATAGACACCCGTGACCTGATTAACGATGAGTTCAGAATCACCGAAGATGTCAATATGACGAGCGCCGAGATTAATGGCATTTTGAAGACCTAAGACAAGAGCTTCATACTCAGCCACATTATTGGTGCACTCAAAGTTTAATTTGTGTGCAATCTGATAGGCGTACCCCAAGGAGGAATCACACTCACGAAACCCGCACCTCCCCTTGTTGGCATTTGATCCATCAAAGAAGAGCTTTACTTTAAATGGAGATAGACCAAAATCAATTTGTTGGATATATTCATCGGGAATTGAAAGCAAGGGGGTCTTGAGTGTCCTAAGAGGAGCATCAACTAATTGATCTCCGCAATAACCCGACCCTTGATAACCTTTGCGGGATAAACTCGAGGTCAAATTCTGTCATAAGCATGAGCCAACGAGTGATACGATCATTGTGATAAGGCTTTGCATTAATTGTCTTGAGGGGATTGACACTTGTGACAATGTAAGTTTTATGATTAAGGAGATAATGACGAAGCTTAGAAGTCATAAGAAGAGAGCACAACATAGTTTTTCAGCTTCGAAGTAACGTGTCTCATACTCATGGAGGGTCCGACCGATATAATAGACACTTGTTCTTTACCACAAGTGTCCCGATGCGAGATCATGGCTCCCGAGCATGGTCACCACGAGATATAAAGATAGAAAGGCTCCCCCTCGCGTGGAGGTGTAAGCACGGAGTGGAGAAAGAAGATAAGCTTTGAGATCATTAAAGGCCTTTGGCAATGCTCATTGATCAGGGGATCATTTTTGAAAACATTCCCTAAACATCCCTAAATGGTGTCAGTGCAGAAGATCATCTCGAGAGCTTTCCAACGACTGTGAGAACGCGACAAACGGACATCGGGAGCTCTAGATATGTTCGGTCAAAGTTCGGTCAACGGGAAAGTCAATTATGGTCAACTGGTCCATATTGTACCGAATCGCACTGTGACACGTGGCTTGCCAACACTCGTCGAATTTGCTCGATTTGCCTATCGGGTAATGACAAGTGGACTACAGGATTACCGAGTTAATTATTTCGATACCACATTATACGGGTCGAAATAATATTTTATATTGGTAAGGCCACTTCTCAAACGCCACATATAAATATATATTAATGTTAAAAACATTAGTATTAAAACATGCATATGTTTTGAGCAAGTTTAATGGCTTTAAGCCATGCGTGGACTGTCCCACGTGGCAGAAAAAGGTGGTAAGCGATGGTAAGGGGGGCGGTTTAAAAGCCCCAATGTATTGGCGCATGGAGAAAGGCTATTAAAAGCCTTAAACAATATCCACCGCTCCACTTGGGAATTAATCCCATTCCTTAACAAATGCGCCAAACTTGGATATTAATCCACCGCTTCCTATGGGATTTAATCCCAATAGATATTCAATGCGGCCCTTATGGGATTTTTTACCCATTAAACAATCAAATGCCGCTCATTTGGGTTCTAATCCCATATTACATGCAAATCAGCCAAAAAGAGAGGTCACTGGGGATTTGATCCCCTGACCTCATGGGTCCAAGCTCAATCCCCAACCAACTCGCCTAGGGGCTTGGGCGCACTATAAAATGGGGCGCTTGAACTTATACGAAGTGGGGGCAGTGCCGTGTAAAGAGCTCAAGGACCAGCTTGCAGAGAACTCCATTTTTGAAGGCCGTACACTTAGATTGGGCACTTGGAGTAAAAAGATGAAATGTAGAGAATTCTGAGACGATTCCAAAGATGTAAGGTTTAATCTTTTTGATGATTTTTAACCTGTTTTTGGATGCTTTGAATGCAGATTTTAACAGGATCTTCAAGACAAAATGAAAACACGATTTTCAATGCACTTCTCGTCCAATTGTGACTTGGTGTAAACATGAAAATTGTTCAGAATTCAGATCTGATCTCAGAAATATGATTTTTTTTTCATGGAATGTTTTTAAATCTCCATTTGTAGGTGTTTTTCTAACACAGTTGCAGGGAGATCACATTGTGAAAAACACTGTAGGAGCCACGGATCGTTCTTGGGACAATTTCTGCTATTTTTCGCAGTTCTTTGGGACATTGATCAGCTCATTTGCAGGTTTTGATTCATTATTGGTTTTTGTAAGGGTTATTGTACTTGCAATTCAATATTATTAATGGATCGGTTCAATCTGAACCCGGGGACGTAGGAATTCCGAACCCCGTAAACAATCTCTTTTGTTATCTGATTCTTTTCGCTTTGATTATTTCTTTGCTACACAAGTTTTCTGCACTTCTATGGATGCAAAATAATCAGAATTTAATCAATTTGTGGATTCAAGAATACTTAAAATTGGTTAAAAAATCACGATCTTTGAAACTTATAAAGTGATAAAAATACACATCACGTTTTCGATCAAGTTTGGTATCGAGTAGCTTAGATTAGATTGCGGATTAGCTTCTAATTGTGTTTGGCTTCAGCCATATTGATTTATTTTTCATCAGACATTTTGGGGCTTGTTAATCTTCTTTTGCGATGCCGTAGCAGTTTTGGAAGGACAGTGTGTTTGCAGGAACAGGAATCATGGGCAAGTCATCCAAACAAGAGCAACTGGATGAGCTTGAAGCCATAAACCGCCAACTCCAAGAAGAAAACTCTTTCTTGAGAGCTAATTTTTATTCCTTAGAAGAGGAAATCATGCGGTTAAAATCGAGCCACAATCCTCTATGACCAAGAAAGAGGAGTATGTCAACAAGATGCTCAAGAGAGCAAGAAGTTGATGGGCTTTGTGAAAGAGTCACAGGAAGAAATACGAACCAAGGATGCCCTCTTGGAAAGCTGCAATGAGGTGAACACAAGAAGGAAATGCCTTCCAAAGCGAGATGCAGATACTTATGACAAAAAAAATGCACCGTAAGTTGTTCACATTTTAATTCTTCCTCTCATTCAGCTTTATGTTCCTTTGGGTCACTTTGAAAAACACACTAAGGGAATTGGGTCTAAGCTAATGGTTAAGATGGGATTTAATGAGAATAGGCCTTGGTAAAATGGACAAGGTGATGCTAACCCAATACAGGTAGAGGATCAGCCTCGGTTTTGCGTTTGGGCTATTCTAGTGGGAAAATGGAAATTGAGAAAGTTCCCAGCAACCAAGGAAGACAAGCTTCCAAATGCCCAAGATCTACACCACTAGAATTGCAGGATTCCGCCATCGTGGAGAAACAATGAAAGGTGTAAGAAAATAGGTAAAGAGGTAATCGTATTCCACCTCCTTCCACTTACACTAAAAATAGCACTAAGGGAAAATCAAATCCTAAAACTTCTAATACACTCTTTCAAATGGCAACAATATAGCTTTGGTAGCGAAATATGCTTTCCTCTGCACATTTTGTGAAGGTACTAATCATTCTATTGCATATTGTTGGAAGAGGAAAAATTTGATTAAGAAGTTAACGCCTTTTGTGAATGATAAGGCAGGTGCTAAGAAGACCAATCTCACCAAGGAATGGCGAGAAATGGCAAGAAGGTTACCTCTCTAAATGGGAATCATTCTCGTAGACGAGTTCTAAGAATGGTAAAATGGGTAAGACTCTAAAAGCAGGGAAGTTAAATTTTGTTCCCATTGTAATAGG
>CM031244.1:325555173-325680567 GCA_018340775.1 Taxus wallichiana var. yunnanensis
TGTCGGTTATACCATACCGACGCCGGGTCGTGTAACCAATTTCGTGTAAGAAGTTTGGGCTAACAAGATATAAAAGGCTGCTAATTTGATTTTTAACAACGTTTAGTATACTTGTCCAATTATTGATCCCGAGAAGAAGAGTATGAGAAAGAAAATAGAACTAAAAACAAGCAAGATGCACACGCAAATCCGAGACTAACCCTAGGGTTAATTTTAATTATCATGGGCTTATGCCTTTAGACGTAGAATGATGTCGAATCCCAAACAAAAGACTTAGGGGCTAATGTCAAGTTTGTTTTGGCTTATAAGGTTACCTCAATCGAGGCGGAGGAATACCGTGGAAAAGGGGGATGTTTGAGCTGTTGTGTTAATTGTGAAGTGATTTGGTATGTGTTATGCGGTGAAAGTAAGATTAATTTCTTGTCAATACCGTGGATATCACCCCCCACGTGTATGACCTGTTACTTAATCTATGTTTGCTAGAATTGAAAACATCAAGCGTAATGTGCAATGCATGTGTTTTAAACCCAAATCGAAAATGATATTTGATGAAGCAAAAGAGATGACTTTCACTAATGTGAGATGTAAAAAGCAAAACAAGTTCTTTTATCAAAATAATACAAAACCTTGTGAATATATTTTAGAAGAAGAAAACAGAAGTATACTCCCTATATGAAAGCAAGTAAGAAAGAAAGAAACCCAAAATGGGTCCTCAAACGTGCCAAAATGTTTCACTCGGAAGGCTTCGTTCCTTTTAGAAATAGATAAGGGTTGGGGCTAGGAGGAATACCTGTTGAATGTCGAGATGGTGTGCGTGTACCATAGAGAAAGATCAGTGGTGATCGTGAAGAACTCCTTTTTGTCTTGGAAGGACTACCCGCAAATAAGAACACAAGACCACAAGATTTTGATTAGACAATAAATGGGGAAACCGCCTTGGGCCTGGGAAATATAAAACTTCCGTTGAAGGTGGTCAGTTCTCATGCTAATATGAATTAACACCAAAGACTCGAAAATATCAATTAAGTTGCTTTGTTGAAAGCAGTAGGGAAAAGGCTGATTTGGTTTTTAACCACAATAACCGATGCTGTCACATCGATAACCGATGCGATTCCACGGATAACCGATACCGGTGGGGTCTAAGATCCGTAGGTTGGCTGTTTTTATGGGGTGGTTGTGTCGTAGGGTAATGATGTTGTTGTTAAGGGTGGCATATGGGTGATATTAGGTAAGATGCAATGATACGTTGGTTAGTGGATCACGGGAATGGATTTGTGAGGACTATGATTCAAAAGTCTAAGAAGTATTATCAAAAGGACATGCAAGATGTAACTTACAAGTTATATTTGAAGATGTAGGTTAAATAACTCTAATGGCGAAAAGCGCGTAAGCGAGGTAGGATGGTCGACACACACACAGATCAAATCACCAATATCACGGGGCTCTCAGTATCGAGTTGTAGTCTTTGGCTTGATCTCTTTTTCGCTAACTCTTCTTGTCTCTTCCCTTGTCTCTGCCGGTCAAGCAAAGATCCGGATTCTCTTGATCGCTCTCGATGCTCTCTCTTGATTCAAAAATCCTTTTCTCCGATCCAAAAATGAAATTCCCATCCTTTGTTTTTGGTTTGGGAGCCCATTCTGAGGAACCAATGGCGGTTACGTAACCGACGGTGGGTCAAGTAGGAACCGGCATCGGTAAGGAAAAGGTAGGCTATTTTAGTAAAATAGCCCACCTTCCCCGCTTTCTCCCGAGAGATTAGTTGCGGGCTTGGTCAAGTGACTAGAAGGTCGGTTTTTGGAGTGCGAGAAAGGGTCCTTAGTCATGGGGTGTAGGTGTAGACCAAGTTATAGGTCTTAATTAGGTTAATGTAGGGTTAGGGCTAGGTCATGATGAAGTGGAAAAATGAGGTGGCAGGTGAGATGATGTGGATTTATCAATTACAAGGTAGTTAATAAATAATTGTGTAAGGTTTAGGTGATGAGGTTAGGTTGCGAGATGAGATGCGGGTCACAAGGGTCGTAAGACACAAATTTGGTGTCTGAGAAATAAATAGGTGAGTAATTACGAGGAAGACGTGTAGAGGTTAGAGGAAGGAGGGAAGGAAAGAAAGAAGAGGAAGGGATGGAGTTTGGAGGGAAGAGGAAGGAGGGAAGGAAGGAAGATATAAGGGGGTTTATAGTAGGGAATAGGGGAGAGGAGCGACGATGAGGAAAGAATGGGTGTGAAGGACAAAAAAAAGAAGGAAGAGGAAGGGATGAAGGTGTTTAGAGGTATAAGTAAGAAGGAGGAGGGAAGGCAGAGGAGGACGAAAAGGGCTTTGGAGGGAATATGGAAAGAAAGCGGAGGGGTTTGGATGGAAGAGGGAATATGAGGAAATAAGGGACTTTGAGGTTAGAGGAAGGATGGGGAAGAGCTTTAGAGGTTTGGAAAAGGAGGGAAGAGGGGATATGAGAGATTAAAGGAAGGAAGAGGAGGAAAGAGGGAAGAGGAGGAAAGAAGGGGTTTGGAAGGAATATGGAAGAGAAAGGGACAAGGGAAGAGGATGGAGGAGGGAGGAGGGAGAAGGGGAAAAGGGGAGAGGTGTAAGGGGCTTGGAGGGTAGAGGAAAAGAGGTGGAGGGAAGAGGAGGAAAGAAGGGGTTTGGAGGTTAGAGGAAGGATGGGGAAGAGGTTTAGAGGTAAGACGAAGGAGAGGAAGAGGAGGGATGAGCGATTAAAGGAAGGAAGAGGAGGAAAGAGTGAAGAGGAGAAAATAAGTGGTTTGGAGGGAATATGGAAGAGAAAGGGAGTAAGGAAGAAGAGGGAAGAGGGACGAGGGAGAGGGGAAGTGGTTTTGAGGGAATAGGAGGAAAAAGGGGTTTTGAGGTTAGAGGAAGGAAGAGGAGAGAGGAGGGGGAAAGAAGGAAGAGGAAGGAAGGATTTTAGAGGGAAGAGGAGGAAGGAAGAGGATGGAAGAGAAGTACGAAGGGGTTTAGAGGGAATATGCAATAGAAATGGAGGAGGGAAGAAGAGGTAAGAAAGGTTTTCTTTAATTTTATGGAAAGAATAGGGAAGAGAAAGGAGGGAAGACAAAAGGGGTTTGGAGGGAATAGGGAAGAGAAAAGGAGGGGTTTGGAGGTTCGAGGAATGATGAGAAAGAGGAGATTAGAGGTTGAAGGAAGGAAGATCGGGGAAAGAAGGGTTAGGAGGGAATATGGTAGAGAAAGGAAGAGAGAGGAGGGAAAAGGGAGAGGTGGAAGTGGTTTGGAGGAAGAGAAGGAAAGAAGGGGTTTGAAGGTTAAAGGAAGGACATGGAAAAGCTTTAGAGGTTGGACGAAGGAGGAAAGTGGGGAGATGAGAGAATGAAGGAAGGAAATAAAGGAAAAAGGGGTTTTGAGGAAGAGCGAGAGGCGAAGTGGTCCTGGAGGGAAGAGGAAAGAATGGGTTTGGATCTTAGTTGAAGGATGGGGAATTGGTTTAGAGGTTGGAGGAAGGAGCGAAGCAGAGAAAGGGGGGAGGAAAGAAGGAAGAGGAATGGAAGAATGATTTTTAGGGAAGAAGAAAGAGGGTAGAGGGGAGGGGGTAGAGGAAGGAAGAAAGAGGAGGGAAGAGGGAAGAGTAGGAAGGAATGGGTTTTAAGGGAACATGGAAGAGAAAGGAAGAGGGAAGAAGAGCTAAGAGAGGGTTTGTAATTTGAGGAAGGAATAGGGAAGAGAAAGGAAGGAATAAAGAGGGAAGAGGGAAGAAGAGGGAAGAGGGAAGAGTAAGAAAGAAAGAATTAGGAGGCAATTTGGAAGAGAAAGGGAGGAGGGAAGAGGTAAAAAAGAGGGAGGAAGGATGAGGAGGAAAGAAAGGGTTTGGAAGTTAGAGGAAATAATAGGAAAATAAAGTGAAGAGGGAAGAAGGGAGAGGAGGACATAAGGGGTTTTGATGGAATAAGGACAAAGGGTTTGAAGGGAATAGGGAAGGGAAAGGGAGGAGGGAAGAATAGAGAGGAGGTATGGAAGAAAGCAAGAGGAGGGAAGATGGAGGAGGAGGAAAGAAGGGGTTTGGAGGGAATAGAGAGAAGAGTGGCGAGGAGGGAGGGAAATGGTGAAGAGGATGGGAGGAAGGGGTTTGGATGGAACAGGGAAGAGGGGAGAGGAGAGAGGGAAATAATGAAGAGGAAAGGAGGAAGTCGTTTGAGGGAAGACGAGCGAAGGAAGATGTTTGGATGGAAGAGGTAAGAGGGAGGAAGGGTTTTGTAGGGAATATGGAAGATCTAAGAGGAGATGGGGAAGAAGGAAGGGGAAGGGAGGAAGGCATTTGGAGGAAGAGCAAAAGAAGGAGGAGGGGAGAGGGGGAAGGATAGAACAGGAGGGAAGATGTAAGAGGAGAAAAAAAAGGGTTTTGAGGGAATATGAAATACAAATGGAGGAGTGAAGAGGAAAGAGGGAGGATTGAAAAACTAAGAGGAGGAAGGGGTTTAGAGGAAGAGGAAGAGGAGGAAATAATGTGTTTGGAGATTGGAAAAAGGATGGTGAAGAGCTTTAGAGGTTAGAGGAAGGAGGGAAGAGGAAGGGAGGAAGGAGTTTGGAAGGAAGAGGAAAAGGGAGGAGGGAGGAGGGAAGGAAGGAAGGAAGACAAATAGGAGGACATAAGGGGTTTGGAGGAAATAGGGAAGAGGAAATAAGAGAAAAGAGGGGATTTAGAGGTTGGACAAAGGAGGTAAGAGGAGGGAGGAGGGAAAGAAGGAAGAGGAAGGGAAGAATGAATTTTGATGAAAGATGAGAGATTAAAGGAAGGAAGAGGAGGGGGTAAGGGAAGAGGGGATAGGTGAAAGGGGTTACGAGGGAAGAGAAGGAAAGAAGGGGTTTGGAGGTTAGAGGAAAGGATGGGAAAGTGGTTTAGAGGAAGGAAGAGGAGAGAGGAGGGGGAAAGAAGGAATAGGAAGGAAGGATTTTTGAGGAAGAGGAGGAAGAGAAGTACAAAAGGGGTTTAGAGGGAATATGCAATAGAAATGTAGGAGGAAGAAGAGGTAAGAAAGGTTTTTGAATTTTGTGGAAAGAATAGGGAAGAGAAAGGAGGGAAGACAAAAGGGGTTTGGAGGAATAGGGAAGAAGAAAAAAAGGAGGGTTTGGAGGTTCGAGGGAATGATGAGAAAGAGGGGAGATTAGAGATTGAAGGAAGGAAGATGAGGAAAGAAGGGGTTTTGAGGGAATATGGTAGAGAAAGGGAAGAGAGAGGAGGGAAAAGGGGAGAGGTGGAAGTGGTTTGGAGGGAAGAGGAGGAAAGAAGGGGTTTGAAGGTTAAAGGAAGGACATGGAAAAGCTTTAGAGGTTGGACGAAGGAGGAAAGTGGGGAGATGAGAGAGAATGAAGGAAGGAAATAAAGGAAAGAAGGGGTTTAGAGGGAAGAGCAAAGAGGCGGAAGTGGTCTCAGGAAGAGGAAAGAATGGGTTTGGATCTTAGTTGAAGGATGGGGAATTGGTTTAGAGGTTGGAGGAAGAAGCGAAGCAGAGAAAGGGGGAGGGAAAGAAGGAAGAGGAATGGAAGAATGATTTTTAGGGAAGAAGAAAGAGGGTAGAGGGAGGGGGTAGAGGAAGGAAGAAAGAGGAGGGAAGAGGGAAGAGTAGGAAGGAATGGGTTTTAAGGGAACATGGAAGAGAAAGGAAGGAATAAAGAGGAGGGAAGAGGGAAGAAGAGGGAGGAAGGATTAGGAGGAAAGAAAGGTTTTGGAGGTTAGAGGAAATAATAGGGAAAAGAAAGTGAAGAGGGAAGAAAGGAGAGGAGGGAAGGAAAGGAGGAGAGGGGAGGGAAGAGGAGGACATAAGGGGTTTTGATGGAATAAGGAAAAAGGGTTTGAAGGGAATATGGAAGGGAAAGGGAAGAGGGAAGAACGAAGAGAGGAGGTATGGAAGAAAGGAAGAGGAGGGAAGATGGAGGAGGAGGAAAGAAGGGGTTTGGAGGGAATAGGGAAGAGTGGCGAGGAGGAGGGAAATGGTAGAAGAGGATGGTAGGAAGGGGTTTGGAGGGAATAGGGAAGAGGGGAGAGAGAGAGAGGAAATAATGAAGAGGAAGGGAGGAAGTTGTTTGGAGGAAGACAGTGAAGGAAGATGTTTGGATGGAAGAGGTAAGAGGTAGGAAGGATTTTGTAGGGAATATGGAAGATCCGAGAGGAGATGGGGAACAAGGAAGGGGAAGGGAGGAAGGCATTTGGAGGGGAAGAGCAAAGAGGGAGGAGGGGAGAGGGGAGAGGGGAAGGACATAAGAGGAGGGAAGATGTAAGAGGAAAAAAAGGGTTTTGAGGGAATATGAAATACAAATGGAGGAGGGAAGAGGAAAGAGGGAGGATTGAAAAACTAAGAGGAGGAAGGGGTTTGGAGGGAAGAGGGAAGAGGAGGAAATAAGGGGTTTGGAGGTTGGAGAAAGGATGGTGAAGAGCTTTAGAGGTTAGAGGAAGGAGGGAAGAGGGGAGAGGAGGGATAGAAATAAGGAAGAGGAAGGGAGGAAGGAGTTTGGAAGGAAGAGGAAAAGGGAGGAGGGAGGAGGGAAGGAAGGAAGGAAGACAAATAGGAGGACATAAGGGGTTTGGAGGAAATAGGGAAGAGAAAAGGAGGAGGGGTTTGGAGGAAGAGGAAATAAGAGAAAAGAAGTGGTTTAGAGGTTAGACGAAAGATGCGAAGAAGTTTAGAGGTTGGACGAAGGAGGTAAGAGGAGGAGGAGGGAAAGAAGGATGAGGAAGGGAAGAATGAATTTTGATGAAAGATGAGAGATTAAAGGAAGGAAGAGGAGGAAAGAGGGAAGAGGAGGGGGTAAGTGAAGAGGGGATAGGTGAAAGGGGTTACGAGGAAGTGGAAGAAAGAAGGGGTTTGGAGGTTAGAGGAAAGGATGGGAAAGAAATTAAGAGGTTCGAGGAAGGAAGGAATAGAGGGAGAGGAGGGAGGGAAAGAAGGAAGAGGAAGGGGAGGAAAGATTTTGGAGGGAAAAGGAAAGAGGCAAGATGGGACGACGTAGAGGAGGGAAGGAAGAGGGAGGAGGAGGAAAGAGGAGGACAAAAGGGGTTTGGAGGGAACATGAAATAGAAAGGGAGGAAGGAAGAGGGATAAGGAGGGATGAGGGAAGAGGGGGCAGGAAAGGGTTTGGAATTTCGAGGAAGGAACAAGGAAGAAAAATAAGGAAGAGGAGGGAAAATGGAAGAGGGAAGATCATGAAAGAATGGGTTTGGAGGGAATAGGGAAGAGAAAGGGAGGAGGGAAGACGGAAAAGGAGGGAGGATGGGGCAAGGAGGAATGAAAGGGTTTGGAGTTTTGAGGAAAGAACATGGGAGCAAAATGGAGGACGAAAGAAGGGAGTGGAGGGAAAGAAGTAAGAAGTGGGAGGAGGGAAAAGGAGGACATAAGGGGTGTGGAAGAAATAGTGTTGAGAAATATGGAGGAGGGAAGAGAGGAGGGATGGAAGGAAGAGGAGGGAGGAGGAGGGAAGATGAGGAATCAAGGGGGCTTTGAGGTTGGGGGAAGGATGCGGAAGAGGTTTAGAGGTTAGAGGAATGATGGAAGAGGGGATAGGAGGGAGGAAAAGAAGGAAGATGGAGGAAGGTGTTTGAAGGGAAGAGGAAAGAGGGAGGAGGGAAGAGTGGGGAGGAGGGAAGAAAATAATGAAGAGAAGGGAGGAGGGAACACATGAGAGGAGGGATGGAAGGAAGGAAGAGGGATGAGGGAAGGGGGAAGAGGAGGAAAGAAGTAGTTTAAAGGGAATATGGAAGAGTGGAGAGGAGGGAGGGAAATAATAAAGATCAATGGAGGAAGGGGTTTAGAGGGAATAATGAAGAGGGGAATGGAAGGAAAGAAGGAAGAGGAAGGGAGGCGGGCGTTTGGAGGGCAGAGGAAAGGGGGAGGAGGGAAGAGGGGAGAGGAGACAAGGAAGAGGGAATAGGGAAGGAAAATGTAGGAGGGAAGAGGAGAGAGAAGGGATGGAAGGAAGGAGGAGGGAAGAGGGAAGAGCAGGAAAGAAGGGGTTTGTAGGTTGGAGGAAGGATGGGGAAGCATTTAAAGGGAATTGGGAAGAGGGTAGTGTTATCCCAATTTTACCCCTGGCAAAATTGGTCAAACACGACCATGCACAAAAAAATTCTAAGGGTCGACTCTGTCCTGCGAGCCCACATTCAAATCCAACAATCAAGGAGAAGGCATACTTGAAATAAAGGAGCAAGGTCAAAAAATGGGAAAACGCATCAAAGGATCAGACCTCGATAGAAGAAGATTGAATCAAGAGGCTCAAAGTTTTTGGACTTAGCCACAAACAAGTTGAATCGGGGCCCAAAAGCAGACTCGAGGAGGGCATCATGTGTCATCGCCGCAATTCCAAAAGATGGATAAAAAAGGTAGGTCCTAAATGAGCGTGAAACTTCCACATGTCCCAAGTCCAAAAAGGAGATAATTGGCAGTTGAAAAGTCTCAGTGCAACGGAAGCCTCCATGTGTCTCATCGATGCAACACCAAGGCTCTGTCCAAATGGTGAGTTCCCAAATGAGCGCAGATGCGCCACGTGGTCGAGTAAAAAAAGGACAGAGTCGGTCCCAGAGAATTAGCTAAGTATAGAAATGACAGTGGAAAAGAACCACGTGTTAGCTCGGCAATTTTAAAAGTTAGAGCCCAAGGTAGAAACTCAAACTAGCGCCATCTCTCCACTTATTCAGGGTCAAACAAAAGTCAAATGGCAGCGTGGGCCCAAATTGGCTAAGTATAAGAGTGTCGGCGAAGCCCCACGTGTCTCAATGGTGCAACTTCAAAGGAAGGATCAAGAGTGGAGGCTCCAAATTTGTGCCAACCCTCCACGTCTCCAAAAGTAAAAAAGGAGGACAAGAGCCTACCATTTAAATCGACTAAGTATTAAAGGACTGGCGGAAGCCTCCACGTGTCTCAATGACATACCTTCAAGGGTCAAAGCCAAAGGCGGTCCCCCAAACAAGCGCGAAGCTTCCACGTGTCCCAGGCCCAAAAGAAGAAGTCAATGGGTAGAACTGCCATTGAAAAGTCTAAACAAAGTAGAACCAACGGAAGGTGCCATGTGCCTCAACGATGTAAATTCAAAAGGGCGCAGCTCAAAGAAGGATCCTAAACTAGTGCCAATCCGCCACGTGGTCACATCCAAAAGGTTGAACCGACCCCAAATTAGCTAAGTATAAGAGAACCGGCGGAAGGTGCCACGTGTTGACTCGACGCAACCCCAAAGGTAAAATTCGGAGGGACAGTCCCAAATGTGCGCTAGCTCTCCACGTGTCTCGGGTCAGACATATTGCCCCGCCAAGAAAAAGGGACTTAGCCAAAACACAAAGAAACAAAGGAAAGCCACGAAAGGAGCATCGTGTCTCTTCGACTCAACTTCAAAAGTGAAATCCAAAAGCAGTCCACAAACGTTCGCTAGCTTTACATGTGGTAGTATTTCAAGTCAAAGTGGGAAGGTGGGCCATCGGAGGCAGTTTGAATGTTCTGGTTTTTGTTTTGAAAAGGCGTATAGTATAAAAGTAAGCCGAACCTCTGCCGACGCCCAGAGAAGCCACGTGTCATGCCTAGATTACAAGGGGGCCAACAAGCCTGGGGAAGACCCTTTTGCTAAAGTGAAAAATTTGGGTTGATGGGCCCGAAGATGACTTTAGGGATATATTAAGTTGGGGGGCCGTGGGATTTTTTTCCATCTTTTTCACTTTCGCAAAAGCCCAGTTTGTAAGGGCGGGCCTGCGGGAGATTTCTTGCCAAGAGAAAAAATGTAAGGATGTGGGCTTGCGGGAGGATTTTAGGAAAAATACATTTCGGACATGCAGGGCTGTGGGAGGTTTTGGGATTTTGCATCTTTTCAAAAAACGTGCAGTTTGTATTTTGGGCCCGTGGATTCGCTTTGCAAAGGTTACGTTTCACCATTTTTCACAATCTCAATGCAAAATCTTCAGATGGCCATATCTTTTGACTAGTAGCTCAGATTTGAGCAAGAGAAGACTTTTTGGAAAGGTCTCGACCTCGTCTACGCCATAGGAGCTTGAAAATTTATTTTTGACAAGGTTAGGTGTGTGAAAATTTTGAAAACATCTTTTAGGCCTCTAATGTAAAATCCGATTGCTTCAAATACCAAATAAGATTTCATTTGATCCGCCGCTCTTCCTTCTTCAACATGCCAAACAAACATAAAGAGGTAGAATAGGAAGATTGTAGGTAGATTTGTAGGGGAACTGATGGTTGGTGGTTGGATTTTAAGAGCAGAGTCAAGTTTCTCTTCTCTCTCTCTAGTTTTCATCATCTATATATTGTAAACACTTCTCATTTGAGAAGGGGGAGACATTCTAGGATATGGGGAAACTCTGTCAAAGTTGTTTCCTGACTCCATTTGAGTTGTAAGCCTTCTCCTATGCCTAAAAAGTGTATTTGTGCCTCTGAGCACCCATGTAATGGTCCGTGCACCTCAAAGAGAAATAAAATCATATTTTTGTGGTGTTCTTCAACCCTTTGCATTGTTTTGTTGTTTCTCTGTGCCTCTCCATTTCGTGTTTTCTTCCTATGCATGTGTTTCTCATTTGCAGGTGTAAGATGACATGTTTCGTGGAGTTTCGATGGTGGATTTGGATCTGGGTCTGTGTCACTTTTGTCTGACCTCCCTCATCTCCTTTTTCCCCTATTTAATCTTCCCTCAGAGAGTATCTCGCCACTTCCTTTTTTGGTGTATCACCGCTTAGTGTAGGCTCTCTTTCACCCTCTCTCTCTCCCTGTCCCCTTGGAATGGTTAGATTAGGATTAGATTAGTTATGCCTGCACTAGAGTAACTGGGGTAGGTAGTTTATGAAGAAGGAACCAACCTTCTCTGGAGGGCCATCTCAAGTTTTGCAAGTCCCACAACTTGAGAGATGGTCCAATGTCATGGAATCACAATAAATGTCCCACTCAGATACCAGTCCATTCAGGGGTGTTGTGATTTTGCACTAACAATTTTTACACAAGCACCTTATCGCTTCATCTTATAGAGCTAGTGTGTTCCTATTAAGATTCAGTCTTTTGAGGCATATGCAATCACATCTGGCGAATCCATCTAGTCAACGACCCATTCTCTAAGTTTCAGAGACCTTTTCCATCCATTTCCACCCATCTTCATTCATATTTCTTTCCACATCTTTCATATTCTACCATTCATGAAGTTACGCAGTCATGACTTCATTCCCCTCATGGAATTCACACCTACAACAGTGCAGTCCGCCTCAATGTATTTCACAACTCCTCTAGATCAACATTATGATTAGATCAAGGACCATTATGCCTACCCATATGAGCAGGGTCAAAACTAGTTTGGCCATGAAGCTTATCAAGAACAAGGGGACGCATACAATGGTACCAACTACATGAGGATGCTGATTTACAAGAGGAGATTAAAAAATTGGAGGCACGCATGGTGCATTCAAGGGTTACAACACAAATGAAAGCATTTAGGATTGGCTATAGGATACCTTGTCCATGGGCTGACCCTTATGCCAAGACATTACAACCCTAAGGAGAAGATCAACTTCATGGTTGAAATGCTACCTCACCTTGCATAGTGGATTGAGGATATTGAGGCATATGAGAAAAGTGTGAGACAACCTTGTCAATGTGTAATTCAGTCACCAGCTTCTTTTCCTTTGTTTTCTCTTTCTCAAACTCTATCATCGCAGCAGTGTCATGAGTCTAGCTTCCCATCTGCTACCCCTAGCACTGAATTCCCTTCTCCATCCCCTAGCCTTCCATCTCACCTCAATTCTTCTCCCTTTTCTCTTCTGGATTCAAGTCCCCTCTACCTAGTTGTACCATAAATGAACAACCCCCTACCAACACCCATTCCCTCAGCCAATGTAATCATGTTCAATGAATGCAGGACAATTGAAGAATGGCGTAACTCATGTGACTCCGACTGGGAAGAGGAAATCATACGGTGCCTGTTCCAGAGAAAAATCAATTATCTCCAAAGGGCATAGTTCTTGGAGGAGACTGAGTAACTTGTAGAGGCAAAACCATGTGCCATAGCTTTGTGCCCCAACCTACAAGTGCTCCCTTTCAGAAGGAAACCTATATAGTTCCAGAGGCTCCAAGTGCGGAGCGGGTCATGAAGAACCTTCAGTTCTTCCTCCTACTTTGTCCCCTTAAAGCTCTAATGTTGAAGAAGAGTTTGAGCTTTCAAAATTCATGCTTGAAGAAGAGGGGAACCATGGTGAGCAAGTTTTGGATCAGGAGGACACCATGGAGGAGGTTGAGCATATGCAACAACACAACAAAGAGGCAGACTATCTTTCAGACTTGGAAGATTTCTTTGATGGAGAGAATCCTGAGGAAGATAATATCATTTTCTCCTCCATCATCTAACTTCCAAGCACATGAGCCTGCTGCCATGAAGGAGACTATTCAAGTACAATAGCTTGCACTTCATAACAGCCCTCTAGAACCAAGGTTGGAAGATATGAATCTTCCATGTTCTTCATAGGAGAAGGAAGGGAAGGAGTAAGAGGATGTCATCATCTCTCCCACACCATCCACCCAAGAAGGTCAACAAGAAGACTCCATTCTTGGAGTTGAAATTCAGAACCATGGGCACATCCATCACATCAAACCATGCCCAATCAGGTACTTGGCTTCATTGGAACCAAGGAGAAGCCAAAACAAGTCATGCCCACTACAGGGCATGATGATGAGTATCAAAGTACCAAGGATCAGCTGCAATGCCTCTTCAATCCAAATACAGAGCAACTAAAAGAGGTATTTGTTTTGTTTCGAGTTGACACCTTGATGATTTGGGTGGAGGATCGGTTTATAGTCAGTTTTTCACTCATACAAGTAGCCATATTCAGTATCCAACCATTTGCATGGCTGCTAGTTGTGAGAAAGGGAAGCTTCTTCCCCATACTAGTTGCTGGATTTGTTTGAGTCCCCTTGCTCTCTGTTTAGTGTAGGAGTTAGTATAGACTTTTCTTTCAGTAAAATAAGTGCTTGTGCACACTATGCATGTTCCACTTGGAGCATATATGATTTTTAGTTTTGTACTTAGTGTGTGTTGTGGTGTTTTGTTGCTCATGCACAAGATGTTGGAAGTAGCAATGGGTGAGTTTAGGGTCAACTCTAGTTCCAATAGTTTCCAAGTGGCTCAGGGATCATATTTTCAAAGTTCAGAGTAGATTTATGCTTACCAGGCAAGAATCCATGCCTAATGGATGCTTCAAGGCTACTGGTCTCTTCATCTAGCAAATAGATGTCCCGTGAGTTGCCAAATTGTTATCCCAATTTTTCCCCCCAAAAATTGGTCAAACACGACCCTGCACAAACAAAAATCTAAGGGTCACTCTGTCCTACAAGCCCACATTCAAATAAAAAAATTAAGGAGTAGGTAGACTCTGAATCAAGGAGCAAGGTCAGAAAATGGGGCCGAATGACGTCAAAGGAGATCAGAGCTTGATAGAAGAAGATTGAATCAAGAGGCTCAAAGTTTTTAGACTTAGCCGTATATGAGTCAGCTCGGGGCCGAATAGTAGACTCGTGGAAGGTGCCATGTGTTAGATCGACACAATTCCAAAAGATGCATAAAAAAGGAAGGTCCCAAATGAGCAGTCAACAGTTGAAAATTTTTAAGGCAGCGAAGCCTCCACGTGTCTCATCGACGCAACACCAAGGTTGGGTCCAAGAGTGGGTTCCCAAATGAGTGCGGGCTCGCCACGTGGTTAGAGTATAAAAAAGGGACAAAGCCGGTTGAAAAATTGGCTAAGTATAGAAATTCCAAGCAGAAAAGAATCACATGTCAGCTCGGCACAATTTTAAAAGTGAGAGCTCAAGGTAGAAACTCAAACTAGCACCAAATCTCCATGTGTCTAGGGTCCGATAAAAGTCAAATGACAGTGGGCCCAAATCAGCTAAGTATAAGAGTGTCGATAGAAGGCCCCACATGTCTCAACGGTGTAACTTCAAAGGAAGGATCAAGAACAGAGGCTCCAAATTTGCATCAACCCTCCACATGTCCAAAAGTAAAAAAAGGGGACAGAGCTGGCCGTTTAAATTGACTAAGTATGGAATGGCGAATCCTCCATATGTCTCAGCGATGCACCTTCAAGGGTCAAAGCCAAAGGTAGTTCCCCAAATGAGCGTGGAGCTTCCACGTGTCCTAGGCCCAAAATAAGAAGTCAAGGGGCAGAACCGGCCATTGAAAAGTCTAAACAAAGTAGAGCCAGCGAGAAGGTGCCACATCCCTCAACAACGCAAAATCAAAAGGGTGCGGCCCAAAGAAGAATCCTGAACTAACGTTAATTCACCACGTGGTCAGAGCCCAAAGGTTGAACTAACCCCAAACTAGCTAAGTAGAAGATAACCCACGAAAGGTGCCAAGTGTTGACTCGGCACAACTCCAAAGATAAAATCAAGAGGGACAGTCTCAAACATGCACCAGCTCTCCATGTGTCTCGGGTCAGACATATGGCCCCCCAAACAAAAGGGACTTAACCAAAACACAAAGAAATAGAGAAAAGCTATAGAAGGAGTATCATGTCTCTTTGGCACAACTTCAAAAGTAAAATCCAAAAGTTGTCCACAAACGCACGTGCTAACTCTACATGTGGCAGTGTTTCAAGTCAAAGCGGGAAGGCGAGCCGTTGGAGGTAGTTTGAATTTTTTGGTTTTTGTTTTGAAAAGGCGTAAAGTATAAAAGTAAGCCGAACCTCCGCCAATGCCCAGAGAAGCCACATGTCAGGCCTAAATTACAAGCAGGCCTACGGGCCTGGGGAAGACCTTGTACCAAAGTGGAAAATGCGGGTCGGGGCCCAAGATGACTTTTGGGAAATATTATGTTGTGAGGGCCGTGGATATTTTTGCATCTTTTTCCACTTTCACAAAATCCTAGTTTGCAAGGCGGCTGCCCATGGGGAGATTTCTTGCCAAGAGGAAAAATGTAAGGATGCGGGCTTACGGGGATTTTACGAAAAAAGTAAATTTCAGACATGCAAAGTTGTGGGAGGTTTTGTGATTTAGCATCTTTTCACAAAACATGCAGTTTGTATTCACTTTGCAAAGGCTACAATTCACCATTTTGCAGTCTCAACGCAAAATATTCAGACAACTATATCTTTTGACTGGTAGCTCAGATTTGAGCAAGAGAAGACTTTTTGGAAAGGTCTCAACCTTGTCTATGCCATAGGAGCCTGAAAATTTAATTTTGATGAGGTTAGGTGGGTTAATAATGGGAAAACATCTTTCAGGCCATTAATGTATAATCTAATTGCTTCAACTACCAGATCAGATTTGATTTGATCCGCCACTCTTCCTTCTTCAACACGCCAAACAGACATAGAGAGGTAGACTTGACAGATTGTAGGTGGATTTATAGGGGCATTGATGGTTGGTGGTTGGATTTTAAGAGCGGAGTCAATTTTCTCTTCTCTCTCTCTGGTTTTGATTTTTATATATTGTAAACACTTCTCATTTTGAGAAGGGGGAGACCTTCTAGGATGTGGGAAAATCTGTCAAAGTTGTTTCCCGACTCCATTTGAGTTGTAAGCCTTCTCCTATGCCTGAAAAGCATATTTGTGCCTATGAGCACCCATGTAATGGTCTGTGCACCTCAAAGAGCAATAAAATCATGTTTTTGTGATGTTCTTCAACCCTTTGCATTGTTTTGTTGTTTCTCTGTGCCTCTCTATTTTGTGTTTTCTTCATGTGTATGTGTTTCTCGTTTACAGGTGTAAGATGACGTGTTTCATGGAGTTTCGATGGCAGATTTAAATCTGGGTCTGTGTCACTTCTGTCTAATCTCCCCCTATTTCATCCCCCTCAACAAAGTATTTCGCCACTTCTTTTTCTGGTGTATCACCGCTTAGTGTAGGCTCTCTTTCACCCTCTTTCTATGATCCGGGGATATTTTTCAGTGTCAAAAGTTTCCTAAACTTCACTAGACCATGCCAGTTGTAGTAGATCCTTGAGAGCTTTCGACGACTATAATAACGTGAAAAACAGACACTCTGAGCTCAAGTTATGTCTGGTCAAAGTTCAGTCAATAGGGAAGTTAACTTTTGTCAACAGGTCAACAAGTGGACCAATAACAAGGTGACACGTGGAAATTGGCGACAATGCAAAATTGATGCTCTTGAATTTTTTTAAAAATTAGTTCCATTGTATAGAGCTCGTCGCAAGCTTTTGACGCATTTTGAATAGACTAAATCTGAGTTCGTATGCGAAAGATATGCATAGTCAAAGTTGTGGTCAAATGATGATGTGACACACTCTGACGTGGACAAATGACATATTATGGATGTGAAACTTGGCATATTTTTAGTAATTTTGGATTTAAAATAATAATAATAATATTTTATTTAATCCATTCCACGGGAATAAGCCTAATCCCATGGGAGAAGGAGGATTTTATGGACAAAAAAGTTATTTAAAGGCTTATCCTATCCCTTTCCCACCAAGTGTGCGGTCAATGGCTAAATTGGGCACTTAAACCTATGGAAAGGGTGATTTGAACCCAACACCTCATCTAAAAAGATATGCGGCCTTACCAATCTGCCACCCTCTTGGAAGTGGTATAAATAAAGATCACTTGTATTTGTAATAAACAAGTGTCAGGTCTGTGTCGAGCCAATAAGCAGACAGTTTTGGAAAAATACAATTTTGAGGCACTTCCACTCAAAACCAGATCTCAAGTTATATACAAACGTTGTTCAGAATTTTGAGACCATCATAATGGTTTGATCATTTATCCAATTTGGAGCTTCTGTAATAGAGTTATGTTCTGTTAAAGTCACACAAAGGTGTAGAGCCAAAGAGAGACACTGTTGCAAGTGGATCAGAAAGGTGAAGGACAGAGGATGAGCTCCATTAACATTCTTCAAAGGTATGAAACGTAGTTTTGCAGGTTTTTTATTCATTATTGGTTAATGTAGATGTTATTGTATTTACATTTTTAACATTATTAACGGATCGATTCACCATGAACCCGGGGACGTAGGAATTCTGAACCCCATAAACAATTTGGTGTTTCTTTCTGATTTTTATTTTTATTTTCTGATATTTGAAATTAATTTAAATTCAAAATATGAATATGGATGCAACTATAATCAGTAATTGATAAAATTGAAAATTGATTAAAATCAAGAAACAATGATTTTTGGGGCTTCGATCAAACAGTGAAATTTTGAGTAAATTGCAAACTTAATTTAAGTTTTAATTCAGTCCTAAATCAGATTCTAATCAATTTTTGGATGTCTAAAATCCTTTTAAGTTGATTAAAATTGAAGATCCTTTGAAATGATTAAAAGTGTTAATTTCAAGCACCCAATTTCGGATCATTCTCTCTATCTCCCTATTCCCTTGAAATGGTTAGATTAGGATTAGATTAGTTATTCCTGCACTAGAGTAACTGGTGGTAGGTTGTTTAGGAAGAAAGAACCAACCTTCTCTGGAGGGCCATCTCAAGTTTTGTAAGTCCCACAGCTTGAGAGATGGTCCAATGTTTTGCAATCACATCGAATTCCTCACTCGATACTGTGCCATTCTTGGGGGCTCTTTGTATTTTGCGTGAGTAGAGGAAAGAGGGAAATAATGAAGAGGAAGAGAGGAAGGGGTTTAGATGGAATAGGGAAGAGGGTAGAGGAGAGTGGGAAAGAAGGAAGAGGAAGGGAGGAAGGCATTTAGAGGGAAGAGGAAAGAGGGATGAGGGACGAGCGGAGAGGAGGGAAGGAAGGAACAAAGAGAAGGGAAGAGGGAAGAGGAGGAAAGAGGAAAGAGGGAGGAGGGAAGAGGAAAGAGGGAGGAGAGAAGAGGAAAGAGTGAGGAAGGAAGAGGAGGTAAAAAGGGGTTAGGAGGTTAGAGGAGGGACGAGGAAGAGGTTTAGAGGTTGGAGGAAGGAGGGTAGAGGGGGAGAGGAGGGACGAAAAAAGAAGGAAGAGGGGATAGGAGTGAAGAAATGAAGTGGAGGGAAGGAAGAGGAGGACAAAATGGGTTTGGATGGAATAACGAAGAGAAAGGGAGTAGGGATCTTTAGGGAAGAGGAAAGAGGGAAGAGGGATTTGGAGGAAAGATGGGGTTTTATCTCCTTAAGCATTTAAATTTTGGTGGGCACACTAGTTTTATCTCCTTTATTTTACATTTGAATTAAAAGGAGTATTAGTTGGCAATTAAATATTACCAACTCAGTAGACTCATGGAAGCAATGAATAATGCATTGCGGGTTATATGCTCATCCGGGGAACTCAGACATCCCTGGCCCATTTTTCATTAGTGCAACTTGGGTTTCCATCCCTGGGTTATACCTTCATGGAAATTTTTGTGATTCTATGCACAAATTTCCGTGGGACATTCGGGCCCTTCAAACACATGTTGGCTGGCTCAAATTCAGACTTGACTCGTGATTGGACTCGGGGTGCTAAGAAAATTTCTTTCTTCCACCATTATTGATGGTTTTACTCAATCATGAAAGGTTGGATCCCTTTAATAACCTAGATTCACCACATCTTTGTCTCTTTGTTCTGAAGCACTTCATTTTCCTATCATAATTTGGCTAAGTCTCGCTATCTAGTGGCTTGTGCACTGGCTCGATGGATTTAGTTCTTCGCCATAACCCCACAGCCTGATTTTCTGGTGTTTGATAGCTTGAATGCTGAGCCATCCTTATTTGGAGTGGGCCATTTTACTATTGAGTTTCACTTTGCTACCTACTATGATGGTTCACCATCGCTAATAAACTCAGGGAGCCTAGATACTTTGCGACTTGTCTGAGCCGACCTTCTACGAACCGGGTCACCTTATAATTTACTCCAATCATGTAATTGATGAACAACTTATCTTTTCACTACGTGAACTTGATGGCTCAAATGAATCATAATTTGGTGTCCGCATGGAATAGCTCATTTTCTGTAGGATATGAAATCGATGGGATGCTTGAATAACTGGCGCATTACCACTATGGTATGAGCTTGTCACTGATCTCATAACTCACTGAGACTACAAAAAGAGATAAAAGCATGGCTCGGTAAATATTATACCGCTCGGTTCCTTCACAACCAACTTGATCTTGATCTTGGTGAAGAAATAGCTTGTTTTTTTCACAAGCTCAATGATTTCTGAATTAACTCTAAGCATCCCCAGTTTTCCAATTCTTAAAAATAGCTCGGTGAACCTTATTCTCGGCTCACTCCTTCATATGGACAAGTCACCTACTTGCATAATTACTCGGCCTTAAAAATTTCTCAATTTAGATTCTTGGATAAGTTTGGCCTTAGCTTTGACGTTGGTTTCGAATACGATGGTAAGTCTTCAATCGCCTATAGCTTTTTGATTTGTTGCCTTTAATGCTTATTCGATAATTAGCTTGGCCTCAAAACTTAGCAACTCACCAGGGTTTCTTCCATATAGAGCTCAGTTGCATGGTGCAAATAGCTCGGCAAAGGAGTAACTCAGTTTGCCTTTTATATCATTGGAGTGACTTGAAATTTCAAATGCATAACTTAATGTTTATTACCACAGCTCAAACTTTGTTATTATGAACCCAATGCAATGTTGGCTAGCCCAATGCACCAAAATTCTAGCTTATAAGATAACTCAGCCTATTTTTATAAAAAATTGGTGGTTCTCAAGAGCAACAACCTTGCAATGCTTCCTGCTCACTCCATTGTTTACAAGGCATCTCGATCTTATAAAGGAATGGCATCAGCCAACTATGTATTTTGGTTTACATCCAAATGGCTCCGTGTAAATTATAATAACTTGGCCCTTTATGTTCGATGGGAAAGATCGATTCATATATACAGCCCCTGGAAATTTTAGCCCAATCTCAATAATACTAACCTGATCTTATCGAATAGCTCACCGATATTTTCACATACCTAAGCCACCCTCAAAATATGTCGATCTGCGAAGGATAAGCTCTAAACTTCTAATCAACAAACAACTTGGCCCAAATGCTCTTAATGCAATAAGTTGGCTCTGGACATGCGCTTGATGGGTTAGATACTCAAAGTAACTCAAATTTAGTCCTCCAAATGGTTTCATTCACCTAATAGGGGCCTGAGTGCAACCCAATTAGGCTTATCTTACTACTCCATTGCATGATCTTGCCCCTCTGAAGAATACGCTACTTACTGAACTTGACTTGATGTTGTATTCAAAGAGCTCGGTCCTTGTTATGTAGTAGCTATCTCAATCATCAAAGGTAATTCAATCCTCCAAATAGCTTGGTTCACACTTGTTATAGCTTCATTATGTAAACAATGGGACAGGTCTCAACAATACTCTATCTACAAAATATTTCAGTTTGTGTTTAATGGTTCGTTTAATCTTTCTGATAACTCAGTTCACCAATGAAACTTTTGGATTTCTTAGGTGTATCAGAACCTCATGGAGATGACAAGGTTATAGAATTTTTCCATTTTCCTTAAGGTGGGACTCCTGAAATATCTACAACATAGGCATCTAACTAAAAAAATTCAAAAATCCCATCATTTATAATGGGTGACAACAGTTGGCTCTTTCTGGGGACATGGCTTGGATTGAACATCGTGCAAACAAAACATAGGTAAAACTCCAAAATATTGATATTTGGAAAATATTAGTGTTTTATCCATTGGGCCAAAGTTTATTAAACTTAGACATCCTCTCATAGATAGCTGCACCAAAGCACAAAGACACACGAAAAGGAACATGAAGGGATACAAGCCAAAATTGGGAAAGTATGTATAAAGAAGAAAGAAGATATTTACAGGGGAAAGGAAATAGAATGTACCATATCTACACAATTCCAAAGACATGCTGAGAGAAATAGGTACCTTTGTGAAACAACAAACTTAAAGTAGGAGGCACCCAAGAACTGAAAATGATCAGTTGAATATAGAAAAATATCATAGCAGGATTATGTGGCTTGAAAAAGAAATTATCTTGCACTTTTTGGTAGTCAACATTTTCAGGGTTAACTACGAAATTCAAACAAGGGAATCATATAAATATAAATTTATGTGATCATAATGAGGGACAAAGGACTAAGCACTACTATCACCACCTAGGGTTGTATCCATCAAAGGATTCTATTTCTCCATTTGTATCCATCTAGCACCATCACAAGGGACAAAGGCTAGTTCATCTATATCAAAATTCATAGGAGGAGTTTATTCTAGTCCATGCACCATTTACTTACATTCTTCATATAGCTATTGATGTTACTCACAAAGTGTGACATTCTCAAGAGAACCTAGGGAATGATTACAAACACACACACACACACACCTAGAAGTACATTGGGTTTGAGATGTAGTGCAGTGCTTAGTTAGTAAGTCCACCATTGTGGCTGCTAAGAATAGTCCAACCCCTTCATATGCATCTTTCTTTTTAGGGTTTGGATGCTTTGCTTGGGGTTTTACAGGTGATTCTTCTATTACAGGTTTACCAGTGTTTCAAAGATCATACAAATAAATTCAGGTGACAGGAAGTGAACATAGGCAAGCATTCAAGAAAACCTTAGAGGAGGTTTGTTGGTCATTTCTACAGACCAGGGCACCCATATTGTATACCATGGCACCCCATGAACTCCCCATCCTTCTCTAGGTGTTGTTATGTTGTGGAGCCTATTTTCATGTGTGGAAGTATTGAATAATGTACATTATATATAGTTTTCTTGCCTCTAAAAATGTGTCTGATATATTGGGAAATATACTCTTCTCATATGGGTGGGATTTGTGACCCATAGGTTTAAAGGCCAGTTTTGGCCCATGGTTTTGGTACCCATGGTATTGTAAAACTTCTTAAGTAGTTGGCTATTAATGTAATTTTTATAGGTGAGACATATTATTGTAGGTGTGTGTGAGTTCAAGTGTGAATTTAGGAGATTTTGTTTAGCATAGATCCAAATAGATCTGGGTATTGTATTGAGAGAAAGAGGTGGCTTGTAATAAAAATATAAGCAAGTGATTCTTAGTGGACGTAGCCCAAATTGGGTTAACAACGTTAAATATTGTCTCTATATTGTGTTTTTTTTTTTTGCACTTTTATTTCAGATCTGTAATATTTTCTGCATATTAGTTTCTATTATTGTGAATCTGTGAGGGATTATTCCACATATTTTATCCCTTATTTCCTAACAGTGCCCTAGTCCAATCAGATAGTCTAGATCTTTGTTTTTGAGGATCTTGTGAGAAGGTTTCCTCCTCTTGTCCAGTTGGTCGGCACTGCGACATAGTCTGAAAACCTCGATGAATCAACTAAGGCCTTTCTAACCCTCGTTGCATATTATGGTTCCATATTTTCATAGCTTAGTTACTTGGGTGTATTTGCTAAATTTTATCGTCATTTATTTACTGCTCCTATAACATTAGATTAGGCTAGAATATAAACCTATATTTCCATTTTATCATAATAATTTTGGTGAATCTGTACTCGATATTCACACTCTTAGGATCCTCATTCTTTTCTTTTCACCCTAGAGCATAGTCATGATGAGTATCTCCACCAATGATTAATTGCTTGCAAATCCTGATTTAAGGCATAAAGTCCAACATCTTCTTGCTACTACTCACATTCGTACTGATATGCATCCTAACTCGGTATAGCACACATTTGACATTTGTAGATGAATTTTCTTCCTACTTGACGCACTGACACTATTGATGATCCTCAACCTATGGATGAACCACCTCATTTACCGCTGCTTGCAGTGTGATAGATGTTTTTCCTTCTCCATCACCTTTACCTCCCCCTATTTCTACCACTTCCATGGTTCATTATTAGAGGCTTGTACAGTCAACAGACATCGATCTATCCCATGCACCTTCACATGCACCACCTCCACTAGTGAACCCACCATTTACATGCACACTTTTCATGAATGACTTATTTTGGGAACATATTCCATTTGATCGTAATTTACATGAATCTACATGCATGCATGAAGGATTGACACGATTAGGCATTACACGTGATGATATTCTTCCTCTGTCATACGATCCTAATCTCTATCATGGGTTTGTTCTTATCATCATCACTTATGGTCTTCCAGTATTGCATCTTACATATTTTCTTGCACATGCCCCTTCCACTTCTCCACTTACACTAGGATAGTCTTGGCTCGATTACATTGGGGGCATGTTAGATCCAGACCATATAGAAATATCATTTCCTATTCCCTTTGACTGTGTTTTCATTTGCAACAATTCTTTTCTCAGCTATACATAGAATCTCACTCGTTGGAATGCACACAACTTTCCACTCCCTCCATTCACTAATGACGAGTATGTTATGGGCATGTACAACTTACACTTTAATGTATCCTTATGTGATCAACCTGACACTATTTCTTATCAAGTTTCAGATGCAACACATTTTGGCTTCGACCCATACTCTGACGATATTTTTGATGACATCACTTGATCATTTCCATTCTTCAAACACTTGGGGGCATGATGATTATCCCCTCCATCTCTCCTTTAGTCACTGAATGCGTCTATTACATATTCACCACATAACAATCCAACAATTACCCACCTAGCCACATATCTTCCACTATTGTATATGCAAATTCATCAACACGTTATCATCGTCACTACTCGATGACCTAATCTTGTGCTTCAGTTCACACTCGACTATTGAGGGCATTCTATACACATGAACCCCACACACTACACATTATGCATTACACATTGCACATTTTACACATCACATGACATTGTCTCATCACTACATATTCTACATATATTACACATTCTACTCATCTACTTCTACATGCTACACTCACTACCCTATGATGAAATCTAGTCTCACAGTCCATGATGGACTATTGAGGGTATACATCATACATGGACCTCATCACATTCACGGATTCATTATTCAAATTTATATCATGGTACATTCCTAGGTTAGTGACATATGCGTTATAGGATAAATTGTCACCTTTTCCATCATCTTGTAGTGGTATACATTGTAGGCTACATTGCCACTTCTTTAGATCATTTCCTCAAGATATACGCTTTAGGCTAAATCATCACACATCTGCATATATCATATTTAGGTCATATATCATCACCACACATACAAATTCACCATAGTGTGCTATAAACAACACATAATTCGAACCATTTCCAAATGAAACACTCTTGTTTAAAATTCATTCTTGACTACTGAGGGGGCATAAACAAATGAACCTCACTGCATCCACTTCCATTCACTCTGCATTCCATTTCATCCATCCACAACATGCTACATATATTGGTCACATTTACTTTTTCTTAAATTTTCTTGTACATGTCCATCTTATTACAATTGCTAGATATATATCTTGTTTGTCATTATCTTAATCATACACACATGTGCATTCACTTGCTCTCTAGTTGTGATCACAGATTATACATGTCTTTTATGCACAACATGGATGCTTGTCACACTGATATGATCATGCACTTCCACTTGATACCTATCATTTGATAAAAGGCTCGTATCGCCTTGACCTTATTTTATGGAGAGCACAAAATTGAGAATTGACCACCATTTGGGAATGTATAACTTTGGGCATTCTAACAATTTTCTTAGTTGATACAAATTGTGACCCCCCACGGGCAGTCCCCCGGAAAGCTCTCAAGAAGAAGGGTAGTCTTTTGGGGGTGATGGATCTCCCTATCTATCTGGGCCCTATCCTATATATAGAAATCGAGGCCGAGTGAGAGGGAGATCCAAATCCCCTATCTATATGGTTTGGCGACCCCCTATCTCTCTATAGGGCTCCTATTTGTCCCATAATAGATCTCTTTTTTATGTTATATAACACATGGATTCAATATTGACTATCCAAGCCATAGATTCTTCACAAGGATTCAGATGGGGAATCTACTTTCGTAACACACTACTTTATTGGCTATACACACTTTTGACATACACTTTATCTTTCTAACATGCTAATGGGTACTTCATGTGCAAAATTATTTCTGTAGGATTACTTTCTTTTAATTGTTTGATATTGTATGCGGGCCTCACCCTTTGTTTTGCGATCATGCTAGCTTGTTTTGGAGGCCACTATGGCCTTGAGTGTATTACAACATCGTGAGTGATGTCCCATGTTTATAACCCACTTTTCATGCTATTTGTTGGCTTCTTGCGTGCTTACTTACATCCTAGCTTACGCATTGTCTTTGTAGCTTATACTTATTCTCTACATGCATGTTTATTCGTACCAACACTCGTCTCCTTGCCAGTTTTTTTCATGTGCCTTAGTTTTTACCAAGCACATCCCCTCCCCCTGCAGGGCATAATTTCAGTGGTCACTGCTCTTTTGGACCGCATTCTCCTATCCTCAGCATAACATACTCCCCAAAAGAGGGGGGAATCATTTGGGTTTACACACCGTACATGGCATAATATTGGTATAATTAAGTTTTCAATTTTTGTCCATGAAACTATGGGTTACACAACGAGTGGTCTCAAACCAATCTATAGAACTCCATACACAATAGATTTTACATTATTATCTATAGCATTCTAGGGAGCAGTTACAGGTTAGAGGATAAACTCGACCTTCCTCTCTACTCTATTTCATCTAGTGGCGCTAGATCACCCAAAAACCCAGAAAATAGAGAGATCTCTTACATTATTGGGAAGTGGTTAAAGGTTAGAGGATAAATCAAGAATTTCCTCCCTATACTTCTTCAGCCAGTGGCGTGATATCACCCAAAAAACTTGCACAACATCATCATGATCCCTATAAACCCTCTTCTCTCATCATGGATCAGGTTCACAAGTTCCTTTTTCATTTACGTAATTTTCAATTACATACTTTTTACATACATACATACATGTGTCTTTACACACATTTTTACATATACATGCATATTTGACTACTTGATCATCTTCTTTTTTGCAGGTCCATCTGTATGGGAATAAATAAGTCAACACAACATCACACACATTGATACTAACATGTAGGTATATAACACACATCAACATCTATACACACATTTCCACCCTAGGTCCATTTTCATCACTTTTTACACTTTTGCATATTTAGTCTCTACGCTCCATTGTTTTCTCATTCCACACTTTGTCTAGTCCTTCGACATGCCTTTTACATCACTCTACATGGTTTATTAGGTACACATCTCTATCTAATTTATGTTACCGAGAATTCTTCTCACCAACATAAAGTTAGGGAAAATGTAGACGGTAAATCACATAATTTGGGTAATTATTTAGTCCTAGTTACACACTACTATTCATATGATTCCTAAGTATGAAAAGTAATAATTAAACCATGTATTTGGCCACTTTGCTTTGATTTATGCTTCTATTTTTCAGTCTTGCACTTACTTTCTCAGTCTGTATTTTCATCTTTCATCGTTTATCATTCTAGATTGGAGCACCCAGTCAGGATAGGAGCTCCAGGTGCTCCTGTCCCCACTGAGCACCCCTATCCTCTCTTTACTTGTAATTTTTGGGTCCTTTCTAACCGTTTGAGTAATTTATCTTTTTGGTAGTCGGCCTTTTTGGGGTTAATTACGAAATTTAAACAAGGGAATTATATAAATATAAAGTTATGTGATCATAATGAGGGACAAGGCACTAAGCACTAGTATCACCACCTAAGGTTGCATCCATCAAAGGCTTTTATTTCTCTGTTTGCATCCATCTAGCACCATCACAAGGGACAAGGGCTAGTTCATTTGCATCACACTTCATAGGAGGGGATTTTGTTCTATTCCATGCACCATTTACTTAAATTCTACATCTAGTTATTACTCGCTACTCACAAAGTGTGACACACACTAGAGCACCTAAGGCACGATTTCGCACACACACACACACACACACCTAGAACTAAATTGGGTCTGAGATGTAGTGTAGTGATCAGTTAATAAGACAACCATTGTGGTCACTGAGGATAGTCTAACCCCTTCATATGCATCTTTTTTTTTTAGGGTTTTGATGCTTTGTTTGGCGTTTTGCAGGTAATTCTTCTATTGCATGTTTACTAGTGTTTCAACGATCAGATAATGACATTCACGTGATAGGAAGAAAACATAGGTGAGAATTCAACGACACCTCAGAGGAGGTTTCCATGTCAGTTCCACAAACCATGGTGCTCAGATTGTAGACCAGGGCACCCCAAGCGCCCCCATCCCTCTTCAGGCACCCAGTCCATTCAGACAGTCCATATCTATGTTTTTGCAGTTATATGTGAAGGTTTCCTCCTCCTGTCTAGTCTATCTCCACTGCGACACATTTTTGAAACCTTGGTGAATCAACTACGACCTTTCTAACCCTCTTTGCATATTAGGGTTTCATATTTTCATAGCTTAGTTACTTTAGTATATTTGTTACATTTTATTTTCATTTATTTACTACTCCTATAGCATTAGATTAGGCTATAATAGAAACCTATATTTTAATTTTAGCATAATCAGTGTGTGAGAGTCCAAAATATGAGGATGATGTTATAAGCGACCAAGTTCTAGCTACAGGGAGTGAATGAGGTCATCTTTACCATGAATGATGTTATGTAGAAGTGAGTTTTGATTCTTAAGGGATATATTTTCTTCTAAAAACCTTACTATGTCCTTCTAAATTCCACACACTTAAAAAAAGGATCTCGTTCTCAGAATCCATGATAATAAAGAATACAACAAGATGTCAGGCTCAAACAAAAATGTGTTTATGTGTGATTACAACATCCCCCAAATTTGGCACTTTATAAAGTACCATGTTTTACAAAATTAATTATACCAATGGAAAGAAAATGAAAAATCATACGCTTTTGTAAAAAATAGCACTCAATTATGAGTTTCTAGTCAAATGTTATGATAGATTTAGTTTCCCGCCATTAATTGTCCATTTAGAATTTTAAAAAATGCAGTTTTTTTTTTTAAAATTTTACCAACTTGTTTTTCTTTTACAACAAAAATATACAACAAAACAAATGATAATATGGTTTAGCCCTCCATCCATTGTAGTGGGTGTGAGAGCATAAATTGTTTTGAGAAATTTTATTTAACACGTGTAGTATATCTCTATTGTTTGTTGAGAGATTTTGTATCTTTATTTTTGACACTTGTTGGCATGTTGATAATCTCTCTTGTGGGGGAGCTATTCTGGTGAATCCCAGTGTTAGTTTCTTAGGTTTGAGTAGTTTTTTTAATAACTCATACAAATTTGTAATGTCACTCCACCCATTTAGTAGTACGGGAAGGTGTGGTGTTGATCATGTTTCTTAAGGTCTTGTGTCTTTTCCTTGTTTCCTTGGTTATTATTCTTGGAGCATGGCACTCCTATTTCTTTGGATATTTTTTCCTTCCATTGTTGCCTTGGTTTTTGTTATTGGATCGTGGCACACCTATTGTAGCCATTAATCGAATTATGTTTGGTATTTTTTAGCACTTTATACATCACTTCATTGATAATATCCATGTATGGAGATATTATGTTATATCACAATGTCAATTTTTTATGAGATTTGTGATTAAACAGTGGATTCAATCCACAGTGCACACCAAACATCTTCAGTATTGTATGCCTTTTTTGAGCTGCGCTTCTTAGATTAAGGATTTGCAGTGAACTTTCTCTCTCTTATTTGTTGTTACTGGTTTTGGGTACCTTGCAGTGTTCCTTTTCACAATTATTATATGTGGGTATCTCATCAAGGCTTGTTGTCAAGACTCACCAGCAAGTATACCATCCACATAGTAATACTCCATACTAAAATTATCTAGTTTCTGTGAAAGCTGAATGTCTACCTACAACATTTATTCTTCTGACAATGGGGAGGTGGAAGAATAATGCCATACAAAATCCTGTATGATCCTTCAGCTGCTTCCATATTGATTTTTGCACACCAATGGAATTTGATAGTTGGATCCAATCCTTATAACTCGACTTCCTATTTCAATGAAGTGCTTGATAAAATTTGTGTGAAGATTGTAACTATCATCATGACACAACTCATTAGAAGCATGTAATTCGATTGCATTTTATTCGTAATTAATTTCAAGAGGAATTAGGAAAAGAGTACTGAATGATTTATCATTTTCATTCTATGTAATTTCCACCCTGTCCTTGAAAAACATACGTGCTTCTTTTGTAAACTGAGCACCTTTGATTTTTTATTCTAGAAACTTTTGACTCTTAAGTACAAGCTGCATTATTGATTTGTCTTCATGATTGGTAGGGAACTTGAAGGTTGTTAGACTAGGTAAAAATTTATCAAAAACATTATCTTCTTCCTCTCACCTACATCCCAAAGAATGTGTTGAAACATGACTGTCATAATCATAGTTATGAAGAAAAGATTCAGACATGTATTTCCATTTTCTATTTGTTTCAAGGGACTACAAAAAGGCTCTGGTGTACTGATTTCATTAGAAAATATAATAGGAGGACTGTTGAGTTCGTTAACTCACTTTTGTTCAGGTTTAGACACTTGTTTGTTATTGAAAGAACTGGAAACAAGAGGATTATCATCAGTGACTTGGGTTTCAGTTTCTTCCAACATAAGAGAAAAATAAGATTTGTCCCTGTTTTCATGATGAACTTCAATTTCCACCAACATAGGATCAATCCTTTCAAACCAAGCACATTCAACCCTAGTGCAAGACATATATTCTAATAATTCTATTTCAGGTCGAAATGAAGCCTCAACTTATTTTCCTTCTTCATCATTTGAGGGAATATAAAAATTGGCATGCACTAGGTGGAGCAATATGAAGACATTCATTGGGAGGAATAAATACCTTATAATTTGGAGAATCATCATGAGAAAATTATTGAGTTTGAATGTAATTCTCCTGTTCATTACAAAGTGTCTCATATTCATTGACTGATTGTTGTTTAATTTCTTTTTCCTCCTCATGTGTCTCATATTCATGGCCTTCTCTCTACTTGAAGCCTCTTAAATTATATGGTTCTTCTCCATTATGGATTCATCAATCAAATAAGGCCCTTCAAATGAAAACAAAAAAATTCAACAATGCTTTATTCATCAAGTGGCTTCAACTCTAATTTGATCTCTTCCAGTTGCTCCTCTTCAAAAGGACTTGGAGCTGATTGTTCTTATTCCTTGGTGACTGATTCTAAAGCTTGAATTGGATTAGAATTTTCTTCAAATAAAGTGCCAACATAGGCACTCCATCTAGAGAAAATTGATTGTTGATCTTCTCCTTCTTTTTATTGTTCTTCTTCTGCTACAAACTCAGCCTTAGCCACCACTAGCTCTTCAACCTTGACCTCCTCTATTGGCTTAACCATCAAGGGGATCTTTGTAATCCCAAATTTGAGAGCCAAGCTCACCAAAATTCTAATATTTTTTCTTTTTTGGCTCTTCTTGTTGCTGCCCTTGGCTGGTTGTCTGATTTTCATCTTCCCAACATGGATTTGGGGATGCAAGAGGAGGTGTAGGTTGGGATTCAACCAGTTTTGTTGTTGTTTGTGGTGGAGAGGGAAGTGGAACTTCTTGTTTGTTTTGAGGGAATGACTGATTAGAAGGAAAAAGGGAAGAGGAATTGAGATGAGATGGAAGATTAGGAAATGGGGAAGGGAAATCAACATTTGAGGTAGCAAACAATGGTCTTGAATCTTGACCATGCTAAAATGATAAAGCATGGGATGGAGAAAAAGGAGCACAAGGAGCTGATGATTGACCTACCCATTGACAAGGTTGTCTCACACTTTTCTCATATGCCTCAATATACTCAGTCCAATGTGCAAGTTGGGGCAACATTTCAACCATGAAGTCAAGCTTCTCATGAGGGCTGTAATGTCTTGGAAAAGGGCCTTCCTATGGACAAGGTGCCATGCAACTAATTCTGAATGCCTTCATTTGTATTGTAGACCTTGATTGAACTATGCCAACCTCCATTTTTTGAATCTTCGCTAGCTAGATCAACATTTTCCATTTGACTGTTGTTATTGTATGCATACCCTTGTTCCTGATAAGCTCCATAGCCAAACTAGTTTTGTGTAATGCCCACTAAAACAACCCACTTGAGACCCAAGAACAACCTAGGACTAGTTAGGAAAATTATGGAATAATTTTTTTTGTTTAAAAGAGACTACAACCAGGTTACAAGGCAACATTTGTCACTAACAAGTTCCTAGATAATTCTAAACTACTAGAACATACTTTTCTTTTATTAACAATTATTAGAGGTCATAAGGTCCAAAATTTAGGGTTTGAGGGTTCAATAAGGTTCAGAGGGTAGTTCCTCACCATACCCACTCTCTAACAGGCTTCAAGGTTCAACTTTATTTTTCTCAAACTTAACACATTAAAAAATTTCCTAAATTATTTCCATTGGATAGGAAATTTCCTCGCCTTTCCATTGATATAAATAATTCCTCTTAACTCCTCATATTTTTGAGTTATGGGCCAGCGGGCCTTGGGGTGAAAAATTTCCCCAAAAGCGGGCCTGTGGGCCCAAAGGTGAAAATTTACCACAAGGGCAGGTTTGCGGGCTGCGGGGAGACTTTTGGAAAATTTCCCGCGTGGGAAAAAAAACTAACTTTGTGCCCGCGGGTCTGCATGACTACAAGAGACACGTGGTGCCTCCAAAGCCAGCGTGGGGAGAGCGGAGTGGCGGGAGACATTTTTAAAAATCATCCCGTGTGGGGCGAAAAGCCAACTTTACACCCATGCTCACGCAAGTCTTCAAGGGACACGTGGCATCTCCTAAGTCAACGCGTGGAAGGCAGGCGGTGGAGAGAAAATTAGTTTAATACGCTGAAGGGTTAAGAGGGTAGCATTCATCCGTGCCTCCGTTGACACCTCGCGATGCCACGTGGTGGCTCCTGATTAGCTATGGGCGGCGATGGTGGGGAATATTTGGAAAATTTTCCCAAAATTTTTCAAACAAAAAAAGGCAAAAAGGGACCCACTCCTCCACCGATGCCTCGTGATGCCACGTGGCATCCCTAATTAATTCAAGGGTCCGTGGGGCAACGAGAATTTTTTCTAAAATTTTTGTTAAGTGCTAAGTTAAAAGAGAGATTTGCCTCTCTGCCAATGCCTGGTTGTGCCACATGGCAGTCTCTGATTGGTTACGGGTTGGTGAGGTGGCCAGAACAATTTGGAAAATTTTCCCAAAAAATTTCCGAAGCGTTGAGCTTAAAAAGGGGTCCTCCCCTCCACTGACACCTCGTTGTTCCATGTGGCAGCCTCTAATTGGCTATAGGTAGGTAGGGTGGTAGGGAAAATTAGAAAAAAATCCAAAATTTTTCCTAAGTGCTAAGGGAAAAATTCGGGCCCACCAAGAAATTTATTTTTTCCATTTTTTTAATATTTTTTTACACCAAGGAAGAAAAACTTCAAGAGGCCATAAATTTTGATAGAGAGCTCAGGTTTGGGAAAACGAGGAATTTATGGAAAGATCTCGACATCCTCTTTACTCAGGGATCATTAATTTTTGATTTTGGTAAATTTTAAGGGTCAATTTCAAGAAAACGATCTACAGGATTTTACAATACGAACTGGTAAATTTTAACTTATAAGATTTGTTCAATTTGATCTTCTTCCTCTCTCAACATGTCAAATAGACATGGAGAATTGTTCTTAGATGGATTTAAGAAGGATTTCAAGATTCAATTTGTCTGATTGATTTGCAATTTGAACATTTACATTTCTTAACAGAAAAATGATTGTAAGAGGGTTAACCCCGACTTTGCAAGGTTTTGAAGGATTTCTCCTTAAGTGTTATAGTCTAATTGAATTCATTTAGGACACACTACTTCAATTTAATCATTTAATCTATTATTTCATTGTTATAGGTTTGAACTATGCATTTTAGGTAAAGTATTTGCCAGTTGAGAAACAAAACAGAGATCAAGTTTGAAAGGGTCTATTTATTATTTTTCATCATCCAAGTCATGGAATTCCTTCCAATTCCAATCTAATACCTTTAGTTGATTCAATTCTAATACATTTAGATAATTCTTTATGTGGATTGTCTACATTTGGAAGACATAAATATAATTTTATTATTAAATGTGAATATTTTTTTATAAAAATAATATTTTTCATTAATATATATTATTAAAAAAATATTTTAACAACAACAAAATTGCAAACATAAAATATATATTTAAATAAATAAAACTTTTTTATAATGTGCAGATTTGAATAAATAACTATTTTAAATAAATAAATAGTTTTAAGGATATATCCTTATTTTGAACCTTGTAGTTTTAAAAATAACTATTATATATCATTAAATTCATAAATTTATATAAAACAAATTTCATTTAAATTATAAATACTAATTTTCAATACAAATTGTGGTTTGTGGGAGAAGTTACTATGGTTCCGTAAGATTTTTTATTTCCATTATATATATTTTGGTTTCCTAATATTTATATTGAATTGTTATTATGTGAACTAGTTTAGATCCTTTAATTTCTGTAAGTTCCTTATTTTATATGAAAGGGAAGAAAGATTAATAGAAATTCATGAATCTTTATTTCTCACAATAATTTTTAGAATTTGATTGTATAAAAATAAATTAAAATTAGTTTAAAATCAAAAGTATGAGTGATTAAAAAATGCTTTGATACGACTAGTACTAGAGCCTAATGCTAGTAATAGACAAATAAATAATAGAGAGCAGAATTAAAATAAAACTAGATCGAAAATTCATACATCTCGTGGCCGTGGCCTTACACATGGTAATGTAATTTAAAAAGTTCCTTCAAACAGATAGTCTTGAATGCACCAGAGTTTGAGAAATTGACTAAACCAAGTGGGGCATCCAACGTAATTACCATTATCTCATTCAGATTATACTGTATTTCCCTCGCCTCACCTAGCAACACCGTACCAGGATATATGTTTTAGTCACTTAAATACGGAGCCCAAGCCAAGGCCTTAACAAGAAAACTCATATGCATGGTCGATGATATGGAAATCTAGGATGAAAGCATGCAAGCTAAAAAGCAACAGATCTGTTGTGCGGTATAGGGATCTCATTGAATGATCTCTCACACTTGTGACATCATCATTATGTTTTTGTTTATGTTTCTTGTGTTGTTTTACTCATCGTTTTACAGCAATCAGGATATGGATAGCAAGTAGACCCTATCGGCCTCAGGAACATCTAGAAGCCTTTTGAAAATCTCAATCCATTTAGATGACAGGAATCTATCATAGTCATCAACAACGAGCCCAACATCGCAGTCTTCATGTGGGCAGTGAGGTAAAGAGGCATGCCCCAGGTTCACCTCTGCATGTCTGTAAAACAGGTGACGATAACCTCTTATGTAACACATATGACTCTTGAATTTACTATCACAGTAGATACTGAGAAAAGCTAACCCCATGTGCGGTTCTGTTGTCAAACCAGGGGAGAAGTAGCATTACCACTTTATCCAAATCCCCAGTTACCTCCTCGAATTCTTCCAAACACTTCGATATTTTACCCACTCTTACTTTTCATGACCTTATAACCTGAAAATTACCAAACAAAACAACTTGTTATGAGCTAAAATATGAGAGCAACATTTTCTGTGTGAAAAATAAGTGCTCACTTGCTTTAGAATCTGTTGGGAATCTCCAAAAAAATTGAGATTTCATATACCCAGGTGGAGCACTTTTGAGAATCCTTCAATGAGATCCCTGTACCATGCTATAGATTTGCTTCTCCTGATTATCACCTTCCTCATTTTAGGTAGATAGAGCTATTATTTCTTTTGAAAAAATAAAAAATTGCATGTGTTTTGATAAGATTCTATTATTATAACAAAGCTACTGCAGGAAATCCGTTAATGGTGTAAAGTTCTTTAATTGCTCACCATTGGATTTAATTTTAATAGGCGGATGAGATTTATCTCACTTTGATCTGTGCAATAAGGATTCCACCAGTGCATGGTCATGAATTTTCCATCTTTTTCTGAACATGTAGGTCTCAAAAATCTTTCTAAAACACTAATATCACACGTGGCTTATTACAATCACATATGAATTAGGGAAAACAACTAGAGTAAAATTTTTCCTTTCAATATTTAATTTCATGTGATGAAGAAGTTTATTATAAATAATAGCAGCCATTGGAAATATTAAAACATAAAAACTAGTCATTTATAAATTACAAGCATGTAGCAGTTACGGTTCTAAAGTATGCCTAATACATTTAATTAGAATTATTAATATAGAACTATGTATATTTTAAAATGTCTATTAAGTATCCATTAGTTGTGAAATAGTTTAATTTTAGTAGATTTATGTATTTTTAATTATTTTTTATATAAAAAATTATTGATATATTTTAAGACAATCCATCAATCTTATCTATTAGTAATTTGTGGATTGATACAATAATAATTAATGACTCTTACTATACTCAATCATTCTCATATGCATGTTGAGAATATGTAAAAGATGATATAAATACATATCATGATTCACTTTAAATAGTATGTTTACTATTTTAATGGGTTAATCTACTAGCGACAAGTCTTTGTTGTTGAAACAATGTTAATTATATAGAATTTGGTCTAATTTAGATTACCATGAACTCTACATGTTTCTTGAAGACTACACACAAGAAATAATGTATATCTTAGTCCAATGTAATGCGCGTGCACAAACATTATAAATTTAAATGCTCTTTTCAACATAAAATGTAAATTCAATATGCTCTTTTTAAAGATTTTGTAGATACTTTTGTCACAGGAATGCTACATTATCACTAAAATCAATGATTTATTCCTTTCCTAATTAAAACCTACCTGTACTCATGTATTTATAGGTCCTTAAATTTATATTAGGAACATATTGACGTGCATGAAATAAATTCGACAACATTTTATTCAGTTATCCCTATTTGGAACCACGAGAAAGTGGGGATAGTGGTTCAAGCCTATGAAGTCTTACATGTTGGAGTTAACTTTTAAATAATATATACAAATATTTATTACAAGGCAATGTTCTCCTAGATGCGCATTCCTTTTATTTTTCGCATGCTAAAAAAATGTGATGTTCTAATTAGTAAATATATTTACTTCAAAGCTTTTAAGAGTTCAATTCTCGCCAAATTGGCTTTTTTAATTATCTATAATTATATAATATTTCAATAAATTCAAATGATATAAATATGTATCTTGTCTAATGTGTTGTTTCTATAATATTGTAGTTTTGTATTTTTATTTTTTAATATGTACAAATAATAAAGTTTAGATAATGTGATATTTCCATCCTATTCAATGTGGAATTCTCACACTATTATAAATTCATAAATTAATATTTTTAAAATATATCATAATAAACAACTTAATAAAAATAATCTCTTCTAAGAAACAAACTAATAACATATTATATATAATAAGGTTAATGTGGAATTTCCACTTATTCCAAATTTATATTAGTATTCTCAAAATATACCAAAAACCTTATAGTAATATAATAGTTCCACACAATTATAATTTTAAATTAGTTTAGTTTAAATATGTTATAAATGTCAATACAATAGGTAATAATTATAATAAATTTTACACATTTTTTCTATATTTTGGTTAATGTGGTATTTCCATAGTATTTTTTTTATTAGTACTTAAAAATATATATAATAATAAATATATCATTTGGTTAATGTAACATGTCCATGCCATCTTAATTTCATATCAATTTTCTTAAAATTACCAATAAAATTTTGGAAATAATGTTAATTTTTCACATTAAAATAGTTTTACATTAGTCTTCTTAGAATATATAATAAATACATGTATAATAACTAATATTTATGTTATCATAATCTTCTTAAAGTATGTTATAATACACATATATTTGGTGTAATGTGGCATTTCCACACTATATATTAACCTGTTTAAATATGTAAAACTTCAAATAAAATATATACTATTTAATGTGGTGCTTCCACAATATTATGATTTTATATCAATCTTCATAAAAACATATGTCACGTGTAATTATGGTGGATAATATTTATAATAAATTTTAATATTTTTTTCTAAAAAATGTGGAATTTTCATAATGAAGGTTTGGAGATGTGGGTTATCTACAATTTTTTAAAATATAAATTTACTATGGAAAATCCACAATAATTGAAAATCAATAACTAAATGATCATAGTGATGCCACAAATATTCTACAATTATGTCAAATTGTGTAAAATTTGTGGAATAATTGTAGTAAAAAGTGCTTGCTTGTTGTAGTGCCAAGTTCCAAAACAACATGTTTAACCCAATGCAAGAAATTCAAATCAGCCAAGCACAAGCATGTAACAATCCTCCAAACACTCCTTCAAGTAAGAGCTCCCAAAACAACAAGGAATTCACCCAAGAATGAATTCTCCAAAGTGAAGCAACCCCAAAACAAGGCAAGCCATTCAAATTTTATAGAAGAGGGAAGGGAAGAGGATGAGGCAGATCCACGTAGGATGCCATGTCACACATATTCAACCCCAACCTAAAAGTCAACTTCATTCTCCAGTGCATAATAATTAGGTGGGTGAAAAATATGATAGTTTACTTACGCACTCAAAACCAACCCACTCCCCAAAGGACTGAAATTAAATCATGTAAGAAAAGTGCAATAAAAACCTATGATTTGCCTTCTCAAAAGGCATTATAAAAGTCTAGTCTTAACTCTCCAACCATAGGTATGGTTGGTAATTAAATTTAAGAGGTATGGGACAAGTTTAACTTGTCCCACAAGCCTCCAAAATCAGCCTCCAAGGTCAAATTCGAATTTCTAAGAAGGTGGAGTGTTTCACACTAAAAAGTTAACTTACACATCTCTTACAACACTTTAATTCATGGCCAACAACTCTATTAATTACTCTCTTATGACATATTTGATTTATTTATTTTAACAATATGACTACTCACAATATTTACACACCATTTAATAATTAATGAAAGGGGTAAAAGCACCACAAAAATAAACACATGCAAACATAAACAAAAGGGACCAAAATAAAATAAATACATAAAAAAACCCCTTGGTCACATTTAAAGGTGATCCCCCATGGGAATCCCTAACACACACACAAACATGCACAAACAAATACTATTTTCCATGGTGACCTTGTTGAATTCATCTAGAATTCCAATGTGGTTGGTCTCAATCACTCGATATTTGTTTTGATCATTTAACCTACAAAACACAAATACCTCCTTTGGCCTCATGGCCATATCAGAACATCTAAAATAATATAAATATAATTTCTAAAATCTTCTAGATATATGAATCACAACAACATCAAGTAATCTAGGAATATCATTTGTAATTTTACTCAACAATTATATCATCATCTAATAATTTCCATTTCTAGGTCAAACAACACACCATCATCAATATCCAAAATGCCTCTAATAATCATCATGCATCATAACTGAATCAAGTCAACAGTAATCCATGATCTACATCTATCATCATACTATAATAAGGTCCACAATCAAGACTATAATATAATCAGTGGTAACATGATTAGTATCAAAAGGTGTCAAGGGGAAGTGGGCTAGTACATTTTGACAATGCTCATATGGGTAAGCATGGTTATTCTAGATCTGATCATAATGTTGATCTGGAGGAGTAGTGAAATACATTGGAGGTGGACTGTACTGTTACAAGTGTGAATTCCCAAATGGAAATGAAGTCATGATTGCACAACTTCATGGAATGAAAGAAAATGAAAGATGTGGAAAGAAGAATGGGTGGAAATGGATGGAAGGAAAGTCTACAACTCAAAGAATGGGTTGTTGACCAGATGGAGTCACCAAATGTGCTTTCCATGTGCCTCAGAGGATGAATTTCACCAAGAACACATCAACTTGATGAAATGAAGTGGTAAGGTGCTTTAAACCTGTCCAACCGGGTGTGCCAGAAATGTTAGTGTGGTAGCACGGTGGCTTAAGATTTGTTGTTTGATAATGAGACAACTTGGAAAGAAGAGAAAGATATAACTCTAATGTCCCACCAGTCATGCCAAAACTGTTAGTGCAAAATCACAACACCCCCAAATGGCTTGGTTTTATGTGGGGCATTCGGTGTGATCTGCATAAAATTGGATCATCTCTTAAGTTGTGGGACCTACAAACCTAAGATGGACCTCTAGAGAAAGTTGGTTCTTGTTCCTAAACTACCTTCCACAATCTACTCTAATGCAATAAAATCTAATCTATCCTAATCTTACCATTCCAAGGAACCAGAGAGAAAGAGAGAGTGAAAGAGAGCCTACACTAAAGTGGTTATACACCAGAAAAGGAAAGAGCCAAGATACTCTACCGAGGGAGGATGAAACAAGGGAAAAAAGAAATGAGGGAGGCCAGACAGAAGTGACACAAACCCCAGATCCTAATCCACCATTAAAACTCCATGAAACACAACACCCTGCACCTGTAAACGTGAAATACATACACAGAAAATAGATTTGAAATGAAGAGACACGAAGAAACAATAAAACATGAGAAAGGGTTGAAGAACACCAATAAATCATTAGTTTATTTCTCTAGAAGGTGTATAGACCATTACATTTATGATCAGAGGCATAAAATCCACTTTCCAAGCATAGGAGAAGGCTTACAACTCAAATGGAGTTAGGAAAAAATTTCGACAGAGTTTCCCCACACCCAAACGTCTCTCCCTTCTCAAAATGAGAAGTGTTTACAATATATAGAATGATAAAAAACATAGATAAAGAAGGAAAAATGTATCTTTTTCTACAAGCTCAACCACCAACCATCAATGTTCCTTTAAATACACCTACAATCTATTAATTCTGGTTCCCGATGTATTTGGCACGTTGAAGAAGGAAGAAAGGCAGAACAAATCAAATATGATCTGGTTTATAAAGCAATCAGATCATGCATTAATGGCAAGAAAGATGTTTTCCTATTTTTACCCACCAAAGCCTACTAAAAATAATATTTTATGCTTCCATGGCGTTGAGGAGGTCGAGATATTTCTAATGGTAGAAAATTTGTTGAATTTAGAGCACTGGATCGAAAGATATGCCCATTTGAAAATTTGAATCAAATCCATTACAAAAATGGAGAAAAATGAGTTTTGCAAAACGGATCCACCGGCCTAAAATTTACTTTGGTGCCTTTTGAGAAAAACACAAAATTATAAAAACCTCCCACAGCCCCGCAGGCTTGAAAATCACTTTAGGCGAAAAACCTCTGTGGGCCCAAAATTGAAATTGTGCCTTTTACACAAATTGTAAAAGTGCAAAAGTCTCCCTCAGGCCCGTAAGCCCACAAGCCCACAACTCACATTTTGCATTTGGCGAACAAATCTCCTTGGCCTCATGGGCCCACACTTGCAAACAACACCATTTGCAAAAGTTACAAAATTTCCAAAGTTTCCCCAACAGCCGCTTCCCCGCAGCTGAAAAGGCTTGACACGTGGCTTCTCTAGGCATCAGCAGAGGTGCGGCTTACTTTTATTCTTTACACCTTTTCAAACCAAAATCTGAAAATTCCAAAGTTCCTCGAATGACCCACCTTCCCACTTTGACTTGAAACATGGCGACGTGTCACTTTGCGGGCCTTAGGAATTTTTCATCATTTGGTGTAAAGATCCTCAAAGGGCTTGAGGGCCTATAATTGTAAACTTCACCCTTAGCGAAAAGTTTGCAAAGTTCCAAAGTGCCCTGTAGATCCAACAGACTGAATTTACACTTGGGAAAAATTTCCTCCGTGGCCCCGCATATTCACTTAGCAAAATAAATCATCCCCAGGCTTGTGGACCCACAATTGTAACTCATACCTTTTGCAAAAAGTGCAAAACTCCATATCTCCTGATCCCTGCCGGTCTACAATCTACCTTTGCGGAAAGTCTTCCATAGGTCCGCCGAAATAGCCCGCTTTGGCAAAAAAAATCCTTCCAAGGCCCACCGGCCCATAATTTGTAAAATATGAGGAGTTAGAACGACTTCTTTATATTTCTGGAAAGGGGAAGAAATTTCCTATCTAATAGAAATGTTTTCAAGGGACCTTAAGTACTTGAAATATATGAAAATTCATATTGAAGCACTAAAGGAGGAAAAATTGTGCTAGTCGACCAAAAATAAATGTGATCTTATTTTGGTGAATAGTAATTTGTTCCAATCTATTTTTCCTTTCTTGTATTGTTAGTTTATTTTTCAGAGATGACATAGGTGAAATAGGAGATCTCCATCTTCATCCCCATCACTGTCACTATCACTTATTGGTTTAGACCAATAGGTGTTTTTCATTTCTCCTTCATTCCTGGAAAGGCTCCTGGATTGAGGGAATGAACCTGACAGAAGTTTGATCCCTAGTGGAGTCACCAAAAACTATTGGTAGGAGTTTTCGCCACTGAATATGCCCATTCAAATTATGTAAAAATAAGAAATACTTAGTGAAATTCCCCTTTTCATTGGTTGGAATTTCCTCTACTTGTTGAGAGGGACAGTTCCCTCGTATGATGTTATTTTTTGTATTTTTCGGTGCTTTTAACCGGAATGCACAAAAGGGGAAGAAATTGAGAGATAAAGTGAGATTGAGAAGGGAGAGAGAAAAAAACCCCATAGGGGTTAGGCAAGATGGGAAAATGTGAGACAAAAAGTTCTATAAATCTTTATTATCAAGGACACACCTAGCCTTGTTGGTCTTACAATATTTCCTTACAAGGTTGGTTGGATAAGAAATAGGTGAACACTTCTATGTGGAAAATTACATACAATGGGAATGGAATCTAGGAATCACAAAGTCTTCATATCCTTCAGAACATATTGATATGGCACGAAGACCACATACTCTGACATACAACACAAAGTATGATTAGCTTAGAATCAAGCATACTATGAAGGAACAACAATATAAATAATTAAATTACAATAAGATTAACATATTTTACAAATGGAACTATTAACACATTAGCATAAAAATCATTATATTCTTTTGAGGGAAAAGTCTATCCACACAAAGTTATAACAGCCTAATCCAACAACATCCAATGGGATAGAAGAACTCCCCAAAAGTGTTTTGGAATGAGAAATATGAGAGAGGAACCCCTTTATCATTACAATGCAGCCTTATATAGGCATTCTTTTCCAAGCAGTTATAAAACTACTTGACTAATCCTTAACCCCAACTTAACCTGAAGTTGACTCAACTTGAGTTATATGTTTCATTAAAATCTATGAATTTATAATATTTAATTAATTTGATAAATTTTTTAAACACATTTCTTCTTAGATTAGGATTTCTCTTCTACTTCATGTTGTCCCATATCCTGTGATTGGAGAAAATAAGGCCCATGCCTCTTATTTACACTTTTAACCACCACTAAGCTACCAATCTAAAATATGTTCATTTACTATTAAATTCTCTAGAAAATCTACATAAATTCTTTATTTTCCTTACTTTTGTGTGTAGATATCGGATCCATGATTCCAACGAGTATTCATTTGTGCAAATTCGTTGAGAATTACTCAAGATACGACCATTAAAGAGTAGGTAGCTATTTTTAGATTGCCATGGTTACTTGGCCTTTAAGGGATTATGTATTTAATTCATTGCTAGAAATCATCACTTAAATTATTTTGTCCCTTTCTCCAATATTTTATGCATCCTTTAAATACCTTGAGCATTTAAATTTTGGAGGGCCCACTTGATTTTTATCCTTTATTTTACATTTGAATTGCGAGGGGTTTTAGTTGGCAATTAAATACTTGCAGTCGGTAGACTCGTGGAAGAAATGCCTAATGTATTGTGAGTTATATGATCATGTGGGGAAATTGGACTTCCTCGACCTATTTGTCTCAAGTGCAACTCTATCTTTCATCCTCTGATTCATCTGCTCTCCTATTGAAACACATTGGCCTTTGACTTGTTGCTCACCCTCATTCCATTCTATTGACAAAGTCAGGTTCTTGGCACCCAAACATACCTTCATGGAAAGTACAGTGATTCTATGCAAAAATGTCCCGTGTGACGTTCAGGCCCTTCAAACACATGTTGGCCACACTCTTGGTTTGAATTTGGACTTGACTCACGATTGGGCTCAGGGTGCTAAGAAAATTTCTTTGCCCGCCATGATTGATTGTTTGATTCAAACATGAAAGGTTGGATCCCTTTAATAACCTTGAGTCGCCAAAGTTTTTTCTCTCTTTTCTGAAGCACTTAACTTTCCTGTCATAATTTGGAAATGCCTCACTCTCTAGTAGATCGTACATTGGCTTGATGGATTGAGTCCTTTGCCATAACCCCACCGCCTGATTTACCGACATTTGATAGCTCATATGTCGAGCCATCCTTATTTGCAATAGGCCATTTTGGTGTTGAGTTTCTCTTCGCTACCTACTGTGATGGTTCAACATCGCTGATAAACTCAGGGAGCCTATATACTTTGTGACGCATCTAAGCTGACCATCTACGAACTGGCTCAGCTTCTCATTTCCTTCAGTCGTGTAGTTGATGAAAACCTTACCTTTTCATTTCGTGAACTTGATGGCTCAAACAAAGCATAATTTGGTCTCTGCATGGAATAGCTCAATTTCTACAGGATATGAGCTCGATGGGATGCTTGAATAACTTGTGCATTACCACTATGGTATGAGGTCGGTATAGATCTCATAACTCGCTAATACTATAGTAGGAGACAAAAGCATTGCTTGATAAATATTATACCACTCGGCTCCTCCACGACCAACTTGATCTTGGTGAAGAGATAGTTCAATTTTTTCACAAGATCAATGCTTTCTGAATTAACTCTATACATGCCCATTTTTCCCATTCTTAAAAATAGCTTGGTGAACCTAATCCTCAGTTCACTCCTTCATATGCACAAGTTACGCACCTACATAATTACTCGACTTTAAAAAAAATCTATTTAGATTCCTGGATAAGTTCGGCCATGGATTTTATGTTGGCTTCAAATACGATGGCAAGTCTTCAATCACCTATAGCTTGGTGAATTATTTCCTTTAATGCCTATTTGATAATTATCTCGTCCTCAAAACTTAGCGACTCATTGGGGTTTTTCCATATAGAGCTCGGTTGCATGATGCAAATAGCTCGGCCATGGAGTAACTCACTACGCCTTTTATATCATTGGAGAAAATGAATTTTCAAATGCACAGCTTAATGTTTATTACCACAACTCAACCTTCGTTATTATGAACCCAATGAAATGTTGGCTATCCCAACGCACCACAATTCGAGCTTAGAAGATAACTCAGCCTATTTTCATAACATCTTAGTGATTATCAAGAGCAACAACCCTCCAATGCTTCCTATCTCACTTCATTCTTTACAAGGCAACTTGATCATATAAAGGAATGGAGTCCACCAACTATGTAACTCGGTTTTCATCCAAATGGCTCGGTGCACATTATAATAGCTTGGACCTTTATGTTCGATGGAAAAGTTAGATTCATATATACATCCCATGGCACTTTGAGCCTAATCTCAACAATACTGGCTCAATCTTATCAAATTGCTCACTGATATTTGCATAGACTTGAGCCACCCTCAAAATAGCTTGATCTACGAAGGATAATCTCGACACTTCGAATAACCAAAAAAATTGCCCAAATGCTCTTAATGCAATAAGATGTCCTGGTAATGATCTCGATGGGTTATTTACTCAAAGTAACTCAGCTCTAGTCCTCCAAATGGTTCCGTTCACCCACTAGGGGCCTATGTGAAACCAAATTAGGCTTATCTTACTACTCCATTAGATGAGCTTTCCCCTATTAAGAATTTCTTACTTGCTGAACTCAACTCGATGTTGTATTCCAAGAGCTCGGTCCTTGTTATGTAGTATCCAGCTCGATCATCAAAGGTAATTCAATCCTACAAATAGCTTGGTTAACACCCATTGCAGCTTCGTTATGTAGACAATGGGCCCGGTCTCAACAACACTTTCTTTGCAAAAGAGTTCAGTTTATGTTTAATTGTTCGTTTTATCTTTCTGATAACTCAAGTCACTAATGCAAATTTTTTATTTGCTAAGTATACTAGAACCTCATGGAGATGGCAATGTTATCAATTTTTTTCCATTTTTCCTAAAGGTGGGCCTCCTGAAATATCCACAACACAAACATATAACCCAAAAAAATTAAATTTTTGAAAATCCCATCATTTATAATGGGTGACAACAACTAGCTCTTTCTGGGTACATGGATTGGATTGAACATCGTGCAAACAAGACATAGCTCAAACTCCAAAATCTCAAGATTTGGAAAAGATCAGTGTCTTATCCATTGGGCCAAAGTTTATTATAAGGAGACATCCTCTCATACACAGTTGCATGAAAGCACATAGACACAAAAGGGAATAGGAAGGGAAACAAGCCAAAAATGGGAAAATATGTACGAAGAAGAAAGAATATATTTACAAGGGAAAAAAAGAGAATGTACAAAATCTACACAATTCCAAAGACATGCTGAGAGAAATAGGCAGCTTTACGAAACAACACACTAAAATAATGAGGCACCCAGGAACTAAAAATGATCAGTTGAATATAGAAAAATATTATAGGAACTAAAAATGATAGTTGAATATAGTAATACTCCATATGAAAATTATCTAGTTTCTGTGAAGAGTTGAATGTCTTCCTGAAACGTTTCTTCTTCTGACAATGGGGAGGTGGAGGTATAATGTTATACAAAATCCTGTATGATCCTTGGTTTCTTCCATAATTATTTCTACACACCACTAGACTCTAACAGCTGGATCCAAAATCCTTATAGCACCGAATTCCTATTTCAATAAAGTGCTGATAATATTTATGTTAAGATTACAACTATCATCATGGCACAACTCATGAGAAACATTCACTTGGATTGGATTTTATTCGTAATTAATTTCAAAAGGAATTGGGAAAAGAGTACTGAATAATTTACCATTTCCATTCTGTGTAATTAATACCTTGTCCCTGAAAAACATACTTGTTGCTTTTGCAAACTTAGCACCTTTTCTTTTTATTCTATAAAGTTTGAGTCTTAAGTACAAACTACATTATTGATTTGTCTTCATGATTGGAAGGAACTTGAAGGTTGTTAGACTAGGTAAAAATTGATCAAAAAATTTATCTTCTCGCTCTTTCCCGCATTCCAAAGAATGTGTTGAAACAAGACTATCATAATCATAATTGTGAAGAAAATATTCCAGACATGGATTTCCATTTTCTATTTGTTTCAAGGGACTACAAAAAGGCTCCGATGTACTTATTTCATTAGCAAATATAACATGAGGGATGTTGATTTCATTAAATTTCTTTTCTTCATGTTGAGACACTTGTTTGTTGTTGAAAGAACTTGAAACAAGAGGATTATCATCAGTGACTTGGGTTTCATTGTCTACCGACATAAGAGAAAAATCAGCTTTGTCCCTGTTTTCATGATGAACTTCAATTTCCAGCAAGTTAAGATCATTCCTTTCAAACCAAGAACATTCAACCATGGTGCAAGATATATTTTCTAATAATTCTATTTCAGGTTGAAATGAAGCCTCAAGTTGTTTTCCTTCTTCATCATTTGAGGGAATATCAAATTGACATGCACTAGGCGGAGAAATAAGAAGACATTCATTGGTGGAATTGAGATAGCATTGAGGAATAAATAAATTGTAATGTGGAGAATCATCATGAGAAACTTCTTGAGTTTTAATTTTCTTCTCTTCGTTACAAAGTGTCTCATATTCATTAAATGATTGTTCTTCAATTTGTTTTGCCTCCTCACATTCCTACAGTTGCGTGTATTTCCTTTGCTCTTCTCTCATCAGCTGTATGGAATTTTTATCATCTATATTTTCTATTTTCATCTTCCTACCTTTTGCCACACTTTCTTGATATTTAAGCTACAAATATTTGATCACTAGGTCATCACATGAAACAATTTGTTCCAATCTATTTTTCAATTCTTGCATTGTTAGTTTCTTTTTTAGAGATCACACAGTGCAATAGTGGCTTTACTTTTTGCATATGGAACATTAGCACATTATGGAAATGTTTTCCTTACTTTCCTATCTTCAACAAGTTGCATTACTGTTTGTGAAATATTTTTTGGATTCATACCTCCGTAGAAGTTTTGCAAAAATGGACCTGTTATAGATTGATTGGAGCTTGAAATTTTTAATAGGGAAATCTCCATGTTCATCCCCATCACCATCACTATTACTTATTCGTGAAGACCAATAGGTATTTTTCATTTCTCCTTCATTTCTGGGAAGACTCTGGATTGAGGGAATGAACCTGCCAGAAGTTCGATCCCCAATGGAGTAGCCAAAAATATTGGTAGGATTTTTTGACTGAATATGCCCATTGGAAGTATGCAAAAATAAGCAACAATTAACGAAATTCACCTTTTCGATGGGTGGAATTTCCTCTTCTTTGTGAAAGGGCGGTACCCTTGTATGATCTTATTTTTTGTATTTTTGTGTGCTTTTAACCGGAAAGCACAAAGGCACTAAAAAATGTGACACGAGAAAGTGAGAATGAGAAGGGAGAGAGAACACAACCCCATAGGTGTTAGGAAAGATGGAAAAATTTGAGACACAAAGTTCTATAAATCTTTAATATCAAGGAAAAACTAGTCCTTCTTGGTCTTACAAGATTTCCTTACAAGGTTGGTTGGATAAGAAATAGGAGAACACTTCTATCTGGAAAAATACATACAATGGGCATGGAATCTAGGAATCACAAAGTATTCATCTCCTTCAGAACATACTGATGTGGCACAAAGTCCACGTACTCTGACATACAACACAAAGTATGATCACTTGAGCATCAAGTATACTATGAAGGAACAACAATATCAATAATTCAATTACAAGAAGATTAACAGAATTTGAAATTGGAACTATTAACACATCAACATCAAAAGCATTATATTCATTTGAGGGAAAAGTTCGGGCACAAAAAGTTATAACAACATGATCCAACAACATCCAATAGGATAGAGGAACTCCCCAAAAGAGTTTTGGAATGAGAAATATGAGAGAGAAACTCCTATATCATTACAATGAAGCCTTATATAGGCATTCTTTTCCAAGAATCAGTTATAAAACTACTTGACTAATCCTTAACCCCAACCCAACCTCAAGTTGTCTCAACTTGACTTATATGTTACATTAAAATTTACGGATGTATAATATTTAATTAATTAAATAAATTTCTACTTAGATGAGGATTTCTCTTCTGCTTCATGTTATCCCATATCCTGTGATTGGAGAAAATAATTCACATGCCTCTTAATTTCTCTTTCAACCACCCCTAATATGCCATTCTAAACTGAGTTCATTTATATTTAAATTCTTTAGAAAATCTACATCAATTCTTGATTTTCCTAGCTTATGTATGTAGATATCGAAGCCATACTTCGAATGAGTATTCATTTGCATGATTTCATTGAGAATTGCTCAAGATACGACCATCTGAGTACAAGTAGCATTTTTGAGATTTCCATGGTTACTTAGCCTTTACGGGATTATGTATTTAATTCATTGCTGGAAATGATGACTTAAATTATTTCTCCCTTTCTACAATGTTTTCTGCATCCTTTAAATACCTTGAGCATTTAAATTTTGGTGCACCCACTTGATTTATCTCCTTTATTTTACATTTGAATTGCTAGGGGTTTTACTTGGAAATTTAATATTGCCATCTCGGTAGACTCGTGGAAGCAATGCCCAATGTATAGTGGGTGATATGCTCATATGGGGAACTCGGACTTCCCTGACCCGTTTTTCCTGAGTTTAACTTGGGCTTCCATCCTCTAATTCATCTGATCTCCTATTGAGCCACATGGTCGTTTGACTTGTTGTTCACCCACATTTCCAGTCATAATTTTTCCAATTCTCGCTCTCTAGTGGCTCGTGCACTAGTGCGATAGACTGACTCCTTCACCAGAACCCCACATCCTGATTTTATTGCATTTGATAGCTCAAATGCCAATCCGTAATTATTTATAGTGGGCCATTCTGATTTTGAGTTTCATTGCGCTACCTACTATGATGGTTCACCATTGATCATAAATTCAGGGAGCCTAGACACATTGTGACCTATCTAAGCCGAACTTCTACAAACCAACTTGCCTTATGATTTCCTCCAATCTTTTAGTTGATGAACAACTTTTCTTTTCATTGTGTGAACTTGATGGCATATACGGAGCATAATTTGGTCTTCGGATGGAATAGCTCAGCTTTTGTAGGATATGAGCTCGATGGAATGCTTGAATAACTGACGCATTACCACTATGGTATGAGCTCAGAACTGATCTTATAACTTTCTAATACTATAGAAGGATCCTAAAGCATGGCTCAGTAAATACTATTCCACTCGGCTCCTCCACAACCAGCTCAGTTTTTTCATGAGCTCAATGCTTTCTGAATTAGCTCTATATAAGCTTAGTCTTCCCATTCTTAAAAATATCTCGGTGAACCTAATCCTCGGCTGACTCCTTTGTATACACAAGTCTCCCACCTGCATAATTACTCGGCTTTACAATTTTTTTCGACTCAGATTCCTGGATAATTTTTTCCATGGCTTTGATGTTGGCTTCAAATACTATGGAAAGTCTTCAATCGCATGTAGCTTGGTGAATTTTTTCCTTTAATTCCTATTCAATGATTAACTCAGCCTCAAAACTTAGTGACTCGCTGGGGTTTCTACCATATAGATATCGGTTGCATGATGTAAATAGCTCGATCAAGGAATAACTTGGTCCAACTTTTATATCATTGGAGCGAATCAAATTTTCAAATGCATAAGTTAATGTTCATTACCATGGCTCAACCTTCATTATTATTAACCCAATGCAATGTTGGCTACCCCAATGCACCACACTTCGAGCTTAGAAAATAACTCGGATTATTTTCATAACAGCTTGGTGCTTGTCAAGAGCAACAACCATGCAATACTTCCTAGCTCATTCCATTCTTTACAAGGAAATTCGATCTTATAAATGAATGGCATCAACCAACCATGTAACTCGGTTTGCATCCAAATGGATTGGTGCACATTATAATAGCTTAGCCCTTTATGTTCAAAGGGAAATCTCGATTCATATATACAGCCCCTGATACTTTAAGCTCGATCTCAAAAATATTGGCTCGATCTTATCGAATAACTTTCCAATATTTTTACATACTTGAGCCCCTCTCAAAATAGCTTGATCTGTGAAGGATAAGCTCAACACTTTCAATCAAAAACAACTTGGCCCAAATGCTCTTAATGCAATAACATAGCCTAGCCATGAGCTCAATGGGTTAGTTACTAAAAGTAACTCATCTTTAGTCCTCCAAATGGTTCCATTCAACCACTAGAGTCCTGACTGCAACCCAATTAGGCTTAGCTTACTGCTCCATTGCATGAGCTTTCCCTCTAAAGAATAACCTACTTGCTGAACTCGAATCGATGTTGCATTTCAAGAGCTAATTCCTTGTTATGTAGTAGCCAACTCACTCATCAAAGGTAATTCAATCCTCTAAATAGCTTGGTTCACACTTGTTGCAGCATGGTTATGTAAACAATGGGCCCAGTCTCAGTAATACTATGTCTACAAAAGAGTTTAGTTTATGTTTAATGGTTTGTTTAATCTTTTTGATAACTCATGTCACCAATGCAACTTTTGTATTTCCTAGGTGTACCAGAACCTCATGGAGATGCAAAGGTTATCATTTTTTGGCATTCTTCCTTAAGGTGGAACTCCTAGAATATCCACAACATAGGAATATAACCAAAAAAATTTAAATTTTCGAAAATCTCATCATTTATAATGGGTGACAACTAACAAGCAATAGAAAGCAAAGTGTAAAAGATAACCATGGTGGTAAATAGTTCCTGTAAGGAAAATGATGCACATGTTAGCATGTTAGAAAGATAAAGAGTATTTAAAAACATGTAAAATATCCATGGAACAAGTAGTGTGCTAGTGAGAATAAGAAGCAATGTACATGAAACAATAACACCTCCAGTAGGTGAGAATGTAGATGCCCCTAGGAGTCTCGGTGGGCGTGGTAAGAGGTACAGTGCAAAACATCATTGCTACATGTAAATATCTATAGAAATTATACATTCACAACTAAAGACCAAGTGAACACACATGTGTATATGATAAAGATAAACACATACTAGATATCTAGCTAACATAGTAAGTAAAGTGTGACATGTTAGTCTTATCCAAAATAAGCTCATGCTTATTTCTAGTCAACTGCACCTATTTTTCCTCTTTTAGTGCTCAATCAATTTTTAAGATATTTTTAACACTTAAGGTTTCCTGAAAGCATCATCATCAGGTGTGAAATTTCTTCCCCTTTCCAAAAATATAAAGAAGTCCTTCTAACTCTTCATATTTTGCAAGTTACGAGTCGGCGGGCCTTGGAAGGTATTTTTGCCCAAAAGTGGGTCGGCGGGAGTTTTTAAGGACGTTTTCCAATGCGGAGAGATAGGGTGGCAGGAGATATTGAGAAATTTTGTGCAAATGGAAAATACGGGTCGGTGGGCCCGAAGAGGGAGATTTACCCAAGTAAAATTCGGGCCGACGGATCTGCAAGAGTTTTGGAACTTTTGTGCTTTTTTGCAAAAGGGGAATAAAGTGAATTTTTGGCCCGCAAGCCCATGGGTATCTTAAAGCCAAAATGCAAAAAAATCCTAAGGCCCGCAAAAGGACACGTGGCCATGTTGAAAAATCAAAGTGGGCTGGCGGGTTTTCGGAGGTAGTTTGAACTTTTTGCCCCAAGAAGGCATCAAGTGAAAAAATTAGTTGTGCCTCTGGAAATGCCCAAAGAGCCACTTGTCAAGCCTTAATGTCATGCAGATCAGCGGGCCTTGGAGTGACTTTTTCCCAAATGGAAAAAATAGACCATCGGGCTTGAAAATGATTTTTCACCAAAAGCTGAATTGCAGGGCTGGAGGGAAAATTTGGTATTTTTGGATTTTGGTGCCAAAGGGCACAAATTGAGTTTCAGACCCATAAACCCATTCTAATCACTGGTTTTTGTCATTTTTTTATGGACCTGACTCAAACATTCAAATGGACATATCTTCTGACCTAGTGCCCATTGGTGTGTCAAAATAATCCTCCTAAGAAGAAAATTAGTAGCAAGGAATTCAAAAATAAGCATCTCCAAATGAAACTATGCTTGTCAATTGGCATAGGCTGAGGAATTCTATGGGATGAATCAAACACCTTCTCAAAGTGTAGCACCCAATACATGGTCTAAGAAAAGGAATATTGGAGAGGGACAATCACCAAACATAGGTAATCCTCAACCCTCCATTGCTCGACAAGGTATTGGCACTCAGAATGCAACTCCCAATATGTAGAGCCAGTCCAAGCCACCTTCTAAACCCACTCAGACACCGGTTCTAATGACCCATATGCAAGAGAAAAATTTTCTAGGAAAGGGAAAAAGGATAGCTCATTTAACATCATTGAATAAATGAAGAAGACAAATGTGAACATTTCAATGTGGGAGTCACTGGTCATTCTAGGACAGAGAGATTTTTTGCAGACTGTTATGGCCAATTTGTCAAGTTAAAATTTACCCCCTAAGCAGTAAGAGAAAGTTCTTACCAATGCAGCTCAGCATGGGGGAAATCATGGAGGACCATAAGGTAATAATATGAAGCCCCCTCCGTTCTATGTTTCATTGATCATTGGAGACAAATTGATACGTAATTTCATGATTGATTTAGGAGCAAGTAGCTCGTTAATGCCAAAGAAAATAGCTGATCAAATAGGTCTTCAATACAAAGTCATCTCCAGGGGGTAGTGCAATTGTATGGGACAGTACTGAAAACTATTAGAGTCATCGAAGATTTGAGCCTCACACTGCACGCCTGCCCCAATGTGACTGTGTTGTAGAACATACCATTCATAGACTATCCACCACATTTTACATTGTGTTTGTAAAGAGACTTCACTGCTAAGATTGGGGGCTATCTATCTGCTGATTGGTGGCACATGCTCTTTAGAACAAGGTATAGATCTAAGGCCATAATTAAATCTGAGCCCATTACAAATTACCATATTGAGTCTTATGTACACATCCCGATCAATGCCAATTGTTCAGCCTTTGATCAGGAGGACCTCCCAAGAAGATAGAAAGGCACTGAACTAGAAATGAAGGATTCTCGGGTGATAGCACAAGAAACTGATGGTGCATGATTGAGAGTAACTAAGTTGGAAATACAATTTTGAACAACCTTAACATGCAGGGTATATAATCAAATTTGGAAAACGGTGCTAAAATCCAGAGTTGACTAAGGGAGTACTAGGATGCGTGTGAGAATGATGGTATTTAATGGTTGCAGATTTGATGTGAATTTCGGGAGTGTGAGAAGTGAGTTGGAAAAAAAGGGGCAATTAATAAACAAGATGATAAAAATTAAATTTTAAATTTAAATCTCTCCTACTTTAAAAGTAATCAATTACACATACCTTGACATTAAATCTTGTAAATATCTGCCACCATTTCAAATTTGAACTTTCTCACATCTCTATCATCTTTCATAATGAGCCCATGCTCCACATGAACATGGTATTCCCTTTTTATTTTATTGATCATATTCAGGAGAGAAGACCACCATTGTTGGTTTTCAATACTCTGCTTTATTATTTTATTCTCTTTTTTGTTTTTTTGTTTTTAAATCTTCATGATGTATTGGCCAACATCTCTGGTTTTCAACCAATACTCCAGATGGAGATGATTTCCATCTCTGGTTTTTAACCATCCCCTCTTAGCTTTTAATAAATGGTTTCTCATGTCTAAATTGTGATACGCAAAGAGACTTTGCCTACACATTTAAGATTTGAATCTTCTTGAATTTATCTTTGAAACTCTTCTTGAGATGTTGGAAGGTAATTTTCCTACCTCTCTAAATAGCGTTTCACTTGTGGACATTCTCTTAGATATGTCTTGATCCCACAAGTAACTCCTAAAATTGGATTCCTTTCTTTTCTTGAGTTTCGGGATTCTATTCTAACTGGGGAAAATCTTAAACATAGAGGATTTTCTCTCACAATCCACTGTGTCCTACACCTTATTTCTTTCAAAGCCTCTACCCACCTTTTTCTTCACTGTTCTTTCTCCCACTCCCTCTAGAGTCTCCTATTCCATAGATTTAGGGTTTCTTAGATTTTTCCCTCTTCATTGTCAAAAAATTGTAATCAATGGGACTCCCCCTTCTGTCACCCAGTGACCTCCTTAGCTTGGAATTTACTTCTTCCACACACTCTTTGGATAATTTGTAAAGGATGAAATATAAGAATATTCAAGGATCAAACTCATGATCTATGACAGGTTTTCATGGGAGAAGTATCTATCCTTCAAGAGATCTTGAACTGATATATCTAGAAGAAAAAAAAAAATTACTTTAAATATTATTTATTCTTTGCCTAAAAACTACTCATCTCAAATGATATGCCTTCTTCATATATAGTCGAGAGAGAACAACTTGTAGTCTCCCCCTCCTATTGGTTGGTTAAAAATTAGTACAAGTGGTCCTGCTAAAGGAAACCCAAGAGCTTCAGGTGGTGGGGCTATACTCAGAGATGAATTGGGTCAACCCTTGGATACAACTGTAGCTAATTTCTGCATAGGGATAAATCACAAAGTGGAAGATCTAGCTATTCTCAAAGGGAAGAAATTGGTGCTTATGGTTGGCCCTGGACAACATATTGTGAAAAGTGAATCTCTTTGTCTTATTCTAATCCTCAACCAAAATGAACTTGTTAGATGGACTATAAGTAACATAATTGATGATATTTGAAGCCTACGATCCCGCTTCTACAATATCAAGTTTCAGCACATTTATAGGAAAGGTAATAGAGTTGGTGACTTCTTGGAAAATTTAGGTGTCTTCTCTGATGATCAACAGATATGGATTGGATATTTTAATGGGAACCTCCTTAAAATAATTTGAAATGATTTTCTTTCAAACTTTTAACTTCCGGTGGGGGATGCTTCTCATTCCTCTCATCACTATTATTACTTTATCTAGAGACACCAAAACAAAGACAATATCCTTTCCCTTTGTTAACAATGAGAGGAAATGATATTGGATTAATTTTTATTTATAACTATAATGGTATACATTTGTGTGGTATAGAAATATAAATTATGTCCCACTCGCATGGATTTTTTAATAATGACAGTTCCCTTTTAGATTATCCATCGAGACGTGAGATTGATTGGATTGGTGGAGCTCACAATTTCTATTTAAACAATTACCATTTTGAACTATTTTAATTATTCGTTTCTTTCACTTTGCACAATTTGGGGGGTTTATCCTCATGATCAAACCTTCATCTTGTGAAGACAATTGGGAAGACCGTAAGGTATTTAAAATTTTATAGGAGAAGGGGATTATGCCCTTCATGGAGATATTGTCAAGCCATTTAATCAAATTTTCCATTACTATTCTTATGACATGGAAAAAAGGAAGGTTGAGGTGGGAAAGACCAATTTTGTGATCTCTCTAGAATCTATCACCACTGCCATTGGTCTTCCTACTCAGGGTGATGCATACTTCGAATGTTTCCTAAAATCAAAGATTTGGGATTTTGTATGTTAGGGACAAAAATTGAAAAAATAGAAGTCGGGTTTTGCTCTTGGTTCTTCTCCCCCATGGAATTTAGTGGCGGAAAATATTATGTGTTACATCACCTTGGAGGGGAGATATAAAATGATTTATGGTCCCCAAATATTCATACTTACACACCTCTGCCATGGTAAATAGGTAAATTTTGCTAATTTCATGTTTTAGTCAATACATTTATCTATTATGATTTCTTGTGAAGAAGAAGGCCCAATTATCCAGAAGGGACTCTTCTATATACTATTCAAAGTAACAGCTACCATTGGTGACTTTTCCGCTTCCCTCCTAAACCCAGATATTGATATTGTCCCATTTCTAAACTTCTCCTGAATATGTTGCTCCTCGTTGCCTTGTCCACCCCTCCCCACCACCTCCTCTGATATTTTCCTCCACATACGTCTTTGTCTCCCCAGGGGTTTATAATTATAGGTTTTAATCAAGGTTAAGCATGAAGTGACTATTTTGAAAAAATTACAGCACTGAATGCTTGCAAGAGAATAACTAAGCAGTAAGTGTAATGTTTTGAAGATGGAGCTATCTTGAAGTGTGGGATCTTAAGAATGGGATAACTCACGAGAAAAGGTCAACTTCTTCTTCCTAAACATAGTTCTAAACTACTCCAAAATGTAGGAAGTGACTAATCTAATTCTACCCTAATTCTTTCCAAGGAGACATGAATAAAAGAACTGCATAAAAGATAAACCTACCCTAAGGGAGTTATATACCAAGAAAAGGGTGTCAGACATTCCACCATGTATGAAGAATTTATAACAATGGGAGGAAAGAAGAAAAATGAAAATTATGCAAGGATAGAAATAATTATCACATAACATAATTTTATTTCTTTTAGATTTTGCACATTACATTATTAGTACAGATAAGGAATGAAGCCATCAATACTTTCGGAGATAATTCTTGAAACCCTCCAAATTCACAACAGTCTGTCTATGAGAACAAGAGGGGTGCAAGGGAGGAAAATTTCCAACCCTTAATAATGTTTCCCATTTATAATTTATAGCAAAACTTCAATAAGGACAGAAACATTTTGTATTCTTATGCATTTAGGGTGACCATCCCTACTTACATCATCCATGGTGTTTCTCGAGCTCTTTGTACTCTACTCCATGTGGTTTGAATGCATGGCTATGCCTCATCTATTCCCCCCTCACCTACCCTAGAACTATTCATAACTGGATAAGTTTTTATACCTTTAGATTACTTTATGATAGAAAATCAACATGTGACCTTCTTCATACCCAACCTCTCGAGGTTGAGCTGAGAAAACTAGTATGGAATGGAAATGGAAGTGAAAGTGATGGTGGTCATTGAGCATATTGGGTAACCTTATGTCTTTGACATGCAATACTGGAATCTACGAATCTAAGGCAAAGAATGTGCTCCTAACTTGAAGGGGAGTGATAGTATTGGTGCTTATGGTTGGCCGTGGACAACATATTGTGAAAAGTGAATCTCTTTGTCTTATTCTAATCCTCAACCAAAATGAACTTTTTAGATGGACTATAAGTAACATAATCAATGATATTTGAAGCCTACGATCCCGCTTCTACAATATCAAGTTTCAACACATTTATAGGAAAGGTAATAGAGTTGGTGACTTCCTGGAAAATTTAGGTGTCTTCTCTGATGATCAACAAATATGGATTGGATATTTTAATGGGAACCTCCTTAAAATAATTTGAAATGATTTTCTTTCAAAATTTTAACTTCCTGTGGGGGATGCTTCTCATTCCTCTCATCACTATTATTACTTTATCTAGAGACACTAAAACAAAGACGATATTCTTTCCCTTTGTTGACAACAGAGGAAATGATATTGGATTAATTTTTATTTATAACTATAATGGTATACATTTGTGTGGTATAGAAATATAAATTATGTCCCACTCGCATGGATTTTTTAATGATAGTTCCCTTGTAGATTATCCATTGAGACGTGAGATTGATTGGATTGGTGGAGCTCACAATTTTGTTTAAATAATTACCATTTTGAACTATTTTAATTATTCATTTCTTTCACTTTGCACAATTTGGGGGGTTTATCCTCATGATCAAACCTTCATCTTGTGAAGAAAATTGGGAAGACCGTAAGGTATATAAAATTTTATAGGAGAAGGGGATTATGCCCTTCATGGAGATATTGTCAAGCCATTTAATTAAGTTTTCCATTACTATTCTTATGACATGGAAAAAAGGAAGGTTGAGGTGGGAAAGACCAATTTTGTGATCTCTCTAGAATCTATCACCACCGCCATTGGTCTTCCTACTCAGGGTGATGCATACTTCAAATGTTTCCTAAAATCAAAGATTTGGGATTTTGTATGTTAGGGACAAAAATTTAAAAAATAGAAGTCGGGTTTTGATCTTGGATCTTCTCCCCCATGGAATTTAGTGGCGGAAAATATTATGTGTTACATCTCCTTGGAGGGGAGATATAAAATGATTTATGGTCCCCAAATATTCATACTTACACACCTCTGCCATGGTAAATAGGTAAATTTTGCTAATTTCATGTTTTAGTCAATACATTCATCTATTATGATTTCTTGTGAAGAAGATGGCCCAATTATCTAGAAGGGACTCTTCTATATACTATTCAAAGTAATAGCTACCATTGGTGACCTTTCCCACTTCCCTCCTAAACCCAGAAATTGATATTGTCCCATTTCTAAACTTCTCCTAAATATGTTGCTCCTCGTTGCCTTGTCCACCCCTCCCCACCACCTCCTCTGATATTTTCCTCCACATACGTCTTTGTCTCCCCAGGGGTTTATAATTATAGGTTTTAATCAAGGGTAAGCATGAAGTGACTATTTTGAAAAAATTACAGCATTGAATGCTTGCAAGTGAATAACTAAGCAATAAGTGTAATGTTTTGAAGATGGAGCTATCTTGAAGTGTGGGATCTTAAGAATGGGATAAATCACAAGAAAAGGTCAACTTCTTCTTCCTAAACCTAGTTCTAAACTACTCCAAAATGTAGGAAATGACTAATCTAATTCTACCCTAATTCTTTCCAAGGAGACATGAATAAAAGAACTGCATAAAAGATAAACCTACCCTAAGGGAGTGATATACCAAGAAAAGGGTGTTAGACATTCCACCATGTATGAAGAATTTATAACAATGGGAGGAAAGAAGAAAAATGAAAATTATGCAAGGATAGAAACAATTATCACATAACATAATTTTATTTCTCTTAGATTTTGCACATTACATTCTTAGTACAGATAAGGAATGAAGCCATCAATACTTTGGGAGAGAAGTCTTGAAACCCTCCAAATTCACAACAGTCTGTCTATGAGAACAAGAGGGGTGCAAGGGAGGAAAATGTCCAACCCTTAATAATGTTTCCCATTTATAATTTATAGCAAAAATTCAATAAGGAGAGGAAACATTTTGTATTCTTATGCATTTAGGGTGACCATCCCTACTTGCATCATCCATGGTGTTTCTCGAGCTCTTTGTACTCTACTCCATGTGGTTTGAATGCATGGCTATGCCTCATTTATGCCCCCCTCACCTACCCTGGAACTATTCATAACTGGATAAGTTTTTATACCTTTAGATTACTTTATGATAGAAAATCAACATGTGACCTTCTTCATACCCGACCTCCCTGAGGTTGAGCCGAGAAAACTGGTATGGAATGGAAATGGAAGTGAAAGTGATGGTGGTCATTGAGCTAATTGGGTAACCTTATGTCTTCGACATGCAATACTGGAATCTACGAATCTAAGGCAAAGAATGTGCTCCTAACTTGAAGGGGAGTGATAGTACGGTCTGATATGATAACTACTCGGAGACTCCAATCTATGTCTAGTTCTACCAAGATTATACTCAGTGGTTACACAATACATGGAAAATAACCTATAGGTGCCTCGTATGGGTTTCCAGACAAGGTCATGGATGTGGAGACAAGAGGTGTAGTGGAGCTATAGGAACTATGGGTGATTTTATGGTCTTGTCCAGAAAGTTTTAGTCTGATCGGCTGTTATGTTCAACAATGAAAGCTATGTAATAATATCAGGTGGGAATGGTGAAGATATGAATACCAATGTGCGTAAACTAGTGTCAATATCTAGCTGACTAGAAGGCCCGTCGGGTTGCAGGACCTGTGCATCACAACCAAAGACTCATTGAGGTTGAGGCCCTCGATGGTCACACATGAAATCAAACGCTATTTATGGGACTAGTCCAAAAGTCGTAGGCTTGATTAGTAGTTATATTTAGTGTATCTAACTGTAATATTTTCTTAGCGTATGTTACAGGTGTGCGTAAGAATGTTAAACGTAAACTTGTGTCAATGTCCATTATTAGATCTGGCCCGTTGGGTTGTGGGACCAAGGGTTCAAAACTGTATGTCTTTTCCTATTGTGCACCATTGCTGGTCATGCAAGATGAATTGATTTGCTTTCAGTAAATAAACTATCTATCAAAGGAAATCTAACCGATGTTTTTAGTTGTTTCTCAATATATTGGAACAAAGCAGTAAAACAAGCTAATCTATAGAAAGTAAATGTTTTTGTTCTTTTCCAACTTTTTTGGCAATGCATCTAATCTAATGAAAAATACAAACAATTATCCAAATGGAGCTAACTATTTGTGTATATGTGTTAATCTAAATCTAAAATCTATTCTAGTTGAATCAAAATCCTTCCAACCGTACCTCATAAATGAAGAACAAGTCATAACCCTAATAGAGCTAATGTCCTTAAAACTTCCCTGGTAATGTTGAAGAGGAAAACATCCTATTGATTTGATCTACTTGATATTATCTATCAAATTGAAATGAACTATTTCTCTACTCTATTTGATATGCAATTGAAATTAATAACTCGTAATTGATAATTTGATAAAAAATCAAACAAATACACAACTCCAATGTGGAAGAGATAGAACCTTAGAAAATCTAGTAGTATCAGTATCTATCCCCTTAATTATTTCCTTTCTTTCTCTGAGTGTTCATGTGAGTCCAAGGAATTGGGAATGCAAATAACAACAACAAGAGGATGGCACTTGAGCAATGATAGCTTGGAAGCACTCAGGACGTAATGCAAGTAGAAGATAGATAGCACAAGAGATCTGAGCTTGGCTATATAATTCCTAGCAAGATTATGGCAGCAAAAATACAAGATACACAAAATTCTCAGGCCCTTTTTCTTGAGTACAAGAATGGAATATATAGGAATGGAGGATATGAGGTTACTTCATGCACAAGGCAAGAAGAGGTAGTTCCAACTAATTAAATCTCATTTAAAATAGAAGGAACAAGGAGAAGCAAGCAAACAAAACTAATTTTAGACAATTCGGCACATAGATGCATGAAAAAAGCACACTAAGTGAACTATCGCATGTTTTAAAACATGTGTGTAGAATCTGAAAAAGAGGGCAGGCCCACCTCCCAGGCATGGTGGTCTTGGCACAGAAGGCCAAAAAATGTATAGAAAGATATGGGGAGATGGAATAATGCATGGAAAAGCTAAGTAAGGCCATCTAGGATAAAAATATACACTACAAATGGGCTTTGGAGCTCAAACACCTTCTTGAAAGGATTCTGAATCATCATTTTGGATTCTTGTAATCATTTTCCTGACAATGTAGCATGTGTAATTTTTGGTGCATACATATTTTCCCCTCAGAGAAGCGTCTTAGCCATAAAAATGCGTAAAACATAGAGTTCGAGTATGACATTCCCAAAATGGGGAGTTAGAAGCTATACCTGACTTTCCTGTGTGTGAAATGTCACCGCCATAACTTCCGCTACCTGTAAGAGAAAAAGAAGATGCAAGTGCAGATAGATAAAATATTGAAAAATAAACACTAGATCAAAATGACAAGAGGACTTAGCATTTACGCGGTGATGTAGAAATATACCTGCGCCAACACTCCAGCCCTGTAAACACATACACTCAAAATGAGTTTAAAATGACATATATATATTGAAGAAAACTCATTTTCCAATTCATTTGTGCATTGTTGATTTGGTGAATTTGGAACTCTGGACCCCTGTTGACCATTTCTTATGTGAATACAACCGAAACGATCGTTGCGAGATAACGATCATGCCTCCATGAGTGGGAAATCAACATACATGTTCTCCAGTTAGTTATTTCCTTTTTGTCATTGGGGCGCCCATATGGGAATTCTTTTATTTTGCTAGAAATGATCAATTTTCTCATTTTTGGGTAGCTTTGGGGTTAAGGGCACGTTTTGGGAAATCATTTCAGGATAGCCACCCAAGACAGGGTAGCGTAACGGGAACGCCACCCTGACAAGGTGGCAGTTCTTGAACCGCCACCCTACACTAGGTGGCGGTTCTTAACAGAATGTCAAAAACACACCTTAACTTGATTTTTTTGCATTTTCAATATTTTACTATGTTTTTGATAAGCTTATCATGTGATGTGCATTACTAACTTCCTCTTTTCTCATATTCTAGTGAATAATCAAGGAGGAGTACATATGCTGGAGCAGAGAGAGTGTGTGTGATTGGCTCCCTGGGATTCTGGATCTGCTGACCCAGGCTCATATGGACTTACTACAGAGGTAAGGCATCTGGCGGATACCTCAAGTACCCCATGTCACTCCTGCCAGTAACATTATGTGTGACTTGTTCTCTTATTGGGATCTTTGACTAGAACACTTTCCAGTTTCCAGGTGTTAGGAGTAAGTAGACTATCACCTTGTATAGGATGTATACTGCATCCTTGGAATCTTGATACTTGGGAGGAAACTGATATTGGAGATAGCGGGGTCCAGGGCCGTGATGACATAGTGGGCCACATATATGGGAGACATCATCATCTCATCAGGTCGAAGAAGGGAATGAAGGTTTGGTCCATTGCTACTTGCTCCATTCCTATCCTTTGGAAAGCCATCATGGGTATCCTATCCTCGAGACTAGTCACGAGACAAGGGAGGAGATACACTCTTATACTATTTGGCCCCCATTATTACATAGATCAAGGCTCATGGCCGTAAGTACGCCTGGGGGGAAAATATTATAGGGACTACATACCACAATTTGTACATAATGGTCAGATTATAGGGACAGTCTCTGAGCCATCCCACTCTTGTTATGAGTTGGGTTTATAAGCACTTCATCCCCTATGGTAGGGGGTACTAGTATCAAACCTAGGGGCTATTCAAATAGATAGATGGACAAGTATGTCAGTGCTCCAGACACAACATTAGTCAGTGGCTTCCCTGACTATAGTAGACATGACTGCCACACCCTACTAGGACATGGCAAGGATATGGGGTGAGGAGGTTACGATGATGGTGGTTTTCTCCTCCATGAGCCAGTTAGTTGACAGAGCTAGTAGATAAGTGATTCACCCATTTGACCGGGTACCTCAGCAGTTTGGCCTTCCATACCTTGTCATGCTTCCTCCAGTGGAGCTTATTTATAGGACTATTCGGGAGGCTTGGAGGGGTCCTAGAGGGGATCCCAATTGGAAAGTTGTTACTCTTGGCATGCCTATTGTAGTTAGACGGGTGGTCCATGCTCACCGGGAAGCTGGTGCCCCTCGGGGCCCTTTACTTCATATTGCAGCAGTTCCTACTCATAGTGGGGAGGATGATGAGCTGATTGAGTTGGAATCTAATTCTGCAGAGGATACAAGAGATGACGTGGAGAGGGAGTCTATCAGAAAGGATGCCAGGGAGGAGGATAAGGTGGCAGCCCCTTTCAGAAGGAGAGGAGAGTGACTCTGAGTGGCATGACACTCAGGAGCTCCTCAGAGCAGTGCACGAGGAGGTGAGTGTAGAGAGAGAGACACTAGTCTTGGAGGAGACACTATGAGAGGATGATGAGTCTGTGATAGGACAATGTCATGCCTCTGGATTTTGTGAGGCCCACAGCCACCAATATCACCTACAGCCATAGCCACTGATCCCACATGAATTCCTGGAGACCAGAGTATGTTTAGTACTACTTTCTCGATTTGGTATATTGATTTTCGTATGTTTAAATTAGCATTCTCCTTTTGATTTGCATTCTGTGATTTTCTAGATCATTATATCTCTCTCTTTTTTCTTTTGCAACATCTGCACATGATTGGTGAGATCTCATTCATCGGGTATGCATGGACACCCTATTGATCCCCTCGGGGAAGACACAAAATTTGAGTTGTCGGTGGATTCAGATTACTATTGTATATATCTTCCCAGGTAGATATAGACAAACAAAAGACTATAGAAATCAAAGAAGCTCAAATCCACGACATTTATCGCCTTGGCGCATTGCGAAATGGTGCACGACACGGAGTGTTGGCGGGGGTAAAGGATCGCCCAGCGCACGACACAAAGTGTTGACAAGGTAAAGGATGCACCCTTGGTGCACGAAAATGGTGCGACACAGAGTGTTGATAGGGTAAAGGATGCACCCTTGGTGCCTGAGAAATGGCATACGACACGGATTGTTGTGAGGGTAAAGGATGCGCCCTTGGCGCCTGAAATGGCGCCACGACACGGAGTTTTGGCGGGGGTAAAGGATGTGCCTTCGCACACGAAATGGCACATGACACGGAGTGTTGATAGGAGTAAAGGATGCGCCCTTGGTGCATAGAAATGGTGCACAAGACGGAGTGTTGGCGGGGGTAAAGGATGCGCCTTAAAAGCGCGCATGAAATGGCGCACGACACGGAGTGTCGGCGAGAGAAAAGGATGCGCCTTGGCGCACAAAATGGCACACGACACGGAGTGTCGACAGTGGAAATTTTTTTTCCTTGGCGCACGTAAGAGGATGTCGACACACACATGGATGTGCCTATGGCGCACCTCCGGAGGCGTAGCATTTTGAGCGCCCGGCCCAGGGAAGCGGCCCTCGGCGCGAGATATTCAGATGGCCATAACTTTTGACTGGGAGCTCAGATTCATGCAAGGTTGGACTTTTTGGAAAGCTTACAAGGTCCTCTATCCAACTACAATTGGATATCTTTAATTGGGTGAGAAAAAATTCTTAAAAATGCAAAATATAGTTCGCCACTTTTGGGTTCGCTGGGGTTCTCACCTACCATCATAATGAGATGAATTAAATGCAACCTAGAGGTGGTTGGGGTAGTTTTGGAATTCCTCTCTCTTTTCTCTCTCATTCTTCCTATAAATTGTAAGGAGGGGCTTCTTTCTAAAGGTTGGACATTCTTGTTTTTCCCCTCCCTTCTTCTCTTTGGCAGGTAAACTTGTGGAGTTCAAACCTCCCATTTGAAACTGTAATGCAACTTTGCCTCTTGGCATTTTGCAGTGTGTTGTATCAATCTTTGGAGAAAATTAATGCATGTCTGTGGATGATTCTCAACCCTCTCTGTGTTCATTTTCATCCTCCTGATCTTTCACTATGAATCTGGTTATCTGTGCATGATCTTGCATTGCATTTTATGGTTGTGTTTATTGGCAAGACAGGTGTTCTTCATTCCTCGGTGCATCACCTTTGTAGTTTAGGTTTTATTTTATACATCTTCTTACCTTGTCTCCTTGGAAAGTTAGTTTAGGTTTTGAGTAAACCCTCTGCATTTTACGTGTGCATCTGAACAGAGGAATAGGAACCAGCCTTCATCCGGAGAGCTTTTCCGATTTTGCAAGGTCCCACACTTGGGAAAAGCTCCATGTTATGCAATCACACTGAGAGTCTCAACCCATTGTGTTGCAGACACTCAGGGGTGCTGCGGTATGACATCAATAGTTTTGGCACACCGGTGGGACCAAGAGGTCATTCCATAAAGATTTGAAGGAACTTTCAAGAAATTCGGACTTAAAAAATTGCAGGTTTTACAATTTCATATTTTCACCTTCTGGGCTGAACTTTGAAATCAATTTTCAAGGACTTAACTTGCTCGAAACAAGTCAAAATTTCACCAGTTGATAGATCTGGGGATAATCTTCAAAAGGGTATTCTTAGATTTTTGAGATTTTGACTTTCAAAATTTCATGGTTTTTTGATTTTCGGATTTCGGGTTTTCGGAAGTCTGGCATTTTTGGATTTTGGGACTGTCATTCCAAATCAAATTCCAAACTCTAAAATCTCAAAAATACAGGTCTTTTAAAATTCTATTTTTTAAATATTGTCAGGTTTGGTGTGTAACTTGGCAGAAGTCTGCCTTTTGAGGCTCATTTTTCTAACACATCTGGCGACTCAAGGGATAGAATTCAGCGGTGTAGCAGCACAAGTTACCCAGGCACATGAGAAGAATTCAAACCAGGTCTAATACTCGAGAAGAGGGGCTATTTGTCCACTTGCAACTATCACCAGGAAGAGGAAGAAGACCACAAAGATCACCATCTCCACCTAACAGGACTTTGTCTACACCTCCACCTGGTAGGCCTTTTCTCGCATCGACCAGGGTTCTTAGGCCAATCATAATGGAACATCTACCACCAAATCCCTTTGTCAATTTCACGAGCGAAAGTAGTCCACTTGCCCTAAATGCTCGAATCAAATTCCGATTGCAGCACTAAAGAATATACCCTATTTTACGGGAGAAAATCATACTACACCTATTGATCACATCCGGATATTGCTAATGCATGTGCAATTCACGAAATAAATGAAATGGATGTTGCAGTCAAGTTTTTGGCTTCATCTTTCAAAGGTAAGGCCTTACAATGGTTTAGGAGCCTAGCAGCAGGGTCTATTACGAATTGGAACCAACTTTGTTCAGCTCTTTTGCAACCAATTCGGGAGAGGCGAGACAATTTGTCTTTATTGGAACAAGCGACAACAATCAAAAGGGTTCCTAATGAACAAATGAAAGATTTCAGCTTGATTCCAATGACGGACATGGGACAGGATTCCAATAGTTGTTAGACTAACCGCCGAAGGAGCATTCCTTTATTTCTTAAAGGCTATAAATTCAGACATAGCCATGATGATCCAATCAATGGGAGGAACAACGCTGCCAGGGGCCTACGACACAACTATCAGAGCAGAGAACTGTTTGATCCAAGCTGGCAAGCTTGCACCAAGGCCACCAATGCCTCTCTATCCGGATATGGGAAATCCTACAACCAGTCAAGCACCAGAGTTGAATCCCATTCCAACTCCTAGAAATCAAAGCAATAATGGGGCATCGACTTCTTCAGATACTTCAAAGGAATTGCAGGAGGTTATGAAACAGCTACAGAACCTTGGAAATGAGCTTGTGACTATCAAAAGACAACAAGCTCAAAGTGCTAGACCGTATCAGCCTCAAGCATAGTACCAAGCTAGGCCCTCATACCAACAAAATAGACCACCTCCTCAGGCTGCAAATCAAAACCAAAACCAAGGACAACCTCAAGCTACAGGCCATTTCGACCGTATGATCCAAATGCAACGACGTCCTCAAGAGCCTTGGTCCCGACACAAAATAACATGGCACAAGAATACGACTGGTGTTACCCTTGCAATCTACCCCACAATCAGTCAGCGTGTTTCAATGGTGCACTAAATCAGGCTTTGATGGTGCAAACCATTAGTGTGCCTCAAGAACCAAGCCAGGAGGAGAATCAACAGCAACAAATGCAACAAGAAGGACCTCCAGCAAAAACCACATTGGCCAATTGGAAAATGGAAGACTTCTGTGGAGTTAACCAACAGCCTTTTCAAGGTGTGGCTGCCAACACATGGTCAAAGAAGAGAAGCATAGAAGAGGGACAACCGTCTAATCCAGTTGTTTCTCAACCCACTCTTACACAACAAGGGGTCAGTAGACCAAACATAACTCCAAATGTGTAAAATCAGCCTAAGGTACCTGTTGTAGCAACACACGCACCTGTTCAAGCTCCAGAAAAGGTTGTGCCAAACAAGGGACAACAAAAGGAAAATTCATCCCCCTTCAACATCATCGATCAAATGAAGAAGACACATGTGAACATTTCCATGTGGGAATCACTGGCGATCCCAGGGAAACGAGATTTATTGCAAGCTGCAATGGCTAATTGGTCTGCCACAAACGTATCAAACCAGGGACATGAGAAAGTTCTCACTAATGCAGTGCAACAGGATGGGTGCCAGACAAGCAAGAATTTGAAGCCTCCACCATTCTATGTGTCATTGGTTGTTGGAAACCACTTGGTACACAACTGCATGATAGATTCAGGAGCAAGTAGTTCAGTGATGCCAAAGCAAATAGCGGATCAACTGGGTTTGAAATATGAGCCAGTGCTGAAAGGAGTAGTACAGCTAGATGGAACGGCAGTAGGAGCTGTTGGAGTCATCAAGGGGTTAAGCCTAACACTACATTCTTGTCCTAATGTTACAGTTCTGCAAGATGTGTCTGTGATTGACCTTCCGCCACTCTTTGCGTTGTGTCTATCAAGAGACTTCACTGCAAAAATCGGTGGATATTTATCTGCAGATTGGTCACACATGATTTTTAGGACAAGGTATGGAGCCAAAGCAACAATCAGGTCAGAACCAATTGCCAATTTCCATATTGAGCCTCATGTACCAAATCCTATCAATGCAAATTGCTCGGCTTTTGATCAAGAGGAGTGTTCAAGTGATCTAGAAATAGGTACTAAGGTCGAGGGAATTCCTGATTTAACTTTGGATGAATGGGCAAACAAGAGTCATGAATTTGACCCATACAAGGAAATTGAAGAATCTGAATTGGGCGTGTATTGTATACACGAAGAAAATTCACCCATTCCCGACATCATTCAGCCTGAACAAAAGGATGAAAACAAAGTTTGGAAATTATTTTTCGATGGTTCGAGAAGCAGACAAGGTGTTGGAGGTGGTGCAATGTTGATTTCACCACAAGACATCAAATATTTTTCAGCTTTTCGTTTCCAGTTTTCCTGTTCAAACAACATGGCTGAATACGAAGCATTGATTCATGGAATTCATTGGGCCAGGAAAAAGGGCATAAAGAACTTGCAGGTGTTTGGAGATAGCGAGCTAATCGTCAACCAAGTTAGGGGACAACATGCTACAAAGAACAACTTGCTGAAGAGCTACAAGAATAGGGTATGGGACCTCATTGAGGATTTCGAAGCTTTCAACATTGTGTCCATACCTAGGAAGAAAAATGAAGTCGCAGATAGGCTCGCAGCAGTTGGAGCAACGTTTGATGTGGTTGACAACATTAGAAGGGAAAAACACAGCCACATATCCATGAGATTGTGAGGCGGCGAGTTCCAGATAATAACACAAGTTGGTGGTGTTTGAGAACGATCACAGATCGTCAATTTCTTACAAGAAGAGGATGAATTCTCAGCTAGGAATCGGAGGCCAGTTAGAGCAGCAGTATGGGGATCAAGTAGTGCAGCTGCGGACAAACAAGCTTCCTAAGGGTTTAGTAACATTGGAGTCTATCTTCAACCCTAACGACCAATTCCGTAAGGAAAAGGCTAACATACAGGTCAAGAGAGAAGATTCAGAGCCAATTCCGGTTGGGGAAGGAAAAACACTTCAAATTGGTAAAGTGGCCACTGAGCAGGAGAAATCAGATTTCATACAACTTTGCCAAGAATTTCCAGATGTCTTCGCTTGGAGCTATGAAGACTTAAGAGGATTCGATCCAAATTTGGCACAACATACCATAGAATTGGATCCAGATGCTAAGCCCATCAGGCAGAAGCAGAGACCAGTCAACCCTCACATTGAACCTCTAATGAAGAAAGAGCTAAATAAGCTAATAGAGGCAAGCATTATTTTCCCGATCAAGCACTCAAGCTGGGTTGCAAACTTGGTTCCGGTCAGGAAGAAGAGTGGAGAAATCAGGTTGTGTGTGGATTTCCGAGACCTAAACAGGGCATCTCTCAAAGACCATTACCCACTTCCTTTAATGGAACAAATATTGCAAGTAGTATCCAGTTCAGAGAGATTCTCTCTCCTAGATGGCTACTCAGGGTACAATTAGGTGATGGTGAAAGAATATGACCAATTCAAGATGGCTTTCACCATCAAATGGGGCACCTATGCCTATAAGAAGATGCCATTTGGGCTATCAAATGTTGGAGCCACTTTCCAAAGGGCAATGGATATGGCATTCAAGGGTTGATCAATAAAATAGTTTTGATATACCTTGATGACATCATTGTATTCTCCAAAAATGCAGTGGATCACCTCTTTCATCTAAAGAGGCAAGTATTTCAGAGGTGTAGAAGATTTGGGGTATCATTGAATCCCAAAAATGCATATTCTTGGCTCATGAGGAAAACTTCTTGGCCATATTGTTTCAAAGGAGGGGTTGATGATTGACCCGAAAAGAGTTGAAGCAATTGAGAGCATTGCCATTGCCAAGTCACAAGAAGGCTCTTCAAAGCTTCTTGGGAAGGATCAATTTTGTCTGCAGATTTGTTCCAAATTTTGTTGCTCTTGTGAAGCCAATAACACTGATGTTAAAGAAGAGCATGGCATTTAAGTGGACATCTGAAGGTAAGGCAAGTTTTGAGGCAATAAAAGAGGCTATATCTCAAGCTCCAACTCTCGTCAATCCAGACTTCTCCAAGGACTTCGTGCTATATGCCTTTGGTGGTGGGGACACGATTTTTGCAATCCTGGTACAACAAAACAAAGGAGGATTAGAACAACCAGTTGCTTTCTTTAGTCAAGGCTTGGAGGAATACGAAACTAGGTACTCTTTCATTGAAAAGCATGTCCTTGCAGTAATCAGGAGCTTAAAGAAATTCAAGCACCTAGTCTCAAACAACAAGATCCAATTATTGGTTTCTCATGCGGGAGTCAGGGACTTCCTTCTAAACAAGGATCTGAATGAGAAACGTGCAGGATGGATAACTCATGTCATGGAATATGACATCGAGATCAAGGTCACCAAACTAGTACGTGGGAAGGGACTATGTGAGCAGCTAGCCTTGAGTCAACAAGTTAAAGCAGTGATGAAAAAGAGACCGCCTTGGTACTACAGATGATCAAGAACAAGAAAATGATGATGTGCCTACTCCTTGTTGGACTCAGAATATGATACACTTCCTACAGACAGGCCTATGCCCCCCAGAAATGAGCAAAGCAAAGAGGAGATACTTCAGATTACAAGCCATTCCATATGTGCTTGTTGATGGTATTTTGTTTAAGAAAGACATCAATGGAGTTCTATTGAGGTGCATTGGGACAAATCAAATTAAAAGGGTGTTACGAGATTTTCACGATAGAGATTCTGGAGGACATTTCACCCCACGAGTAACAACTCTCAAGATAATGAAGGCAGGTTATTATTGTCTAAACGAGTCTTCAAAGGATCGCTGCTATACATGGATAAGAAAGTGCAAGAAATGTGCACTCTTCACAGGCAAAGAAAGACTAGCAACACTTCCATTGCACCCAATTTTGGTTGACCAACCATTTATGCAATGGGGATTGGACTTCATCGGGGTCATCAATCCAAACTCAAGCCAAGGCCACAAGTGGATTCTCACGGCAACGGACTATTTCACCAAGTGGACCAAAGCAGTAGCACTCAAAGAGGCAATGAGTCTAATATACTAGAATTTTATGAAGGAATAGTGACCAGGTTCGGTGTGCCGGCCACTATCATATCAGACAATGCATTGGCATTCGTAGGTTCCAAGATTATAGAATGGGCTGTCAAGAATGGAATCTACTTGAGCACCTCTTCCAATTATTACCCATAGGGTAATGGATAGGCAGAGTCCACAAACAAAAATTTGCTAAGAATCATCAGGAGGACTCTAGATGAAAATCAAAGAACATGGCATACCAAGCTAAAATCAGCATTATGGGCTAACAGAATAACACCAAAGAGGTCTACAGGTAATTCCCCTTACAAGTTGGTCTATGGAAAGAGGCAGTATTGCCTATATCATTAGAACTGCCTGCATTGGAGTTCATGAAGCAGTTGGAGTTGGCTGAGTTTGAACCAATGGAGGCTAGGTATGCAGAGTTGATGGAATTGGAAGAAATTAGAGAACATGCAATTCAAACAATTGAGAAAGATCAGGCCTTAGTAAAAAGATGGTTTGATAAGAAAGCAAGAGCAAGGACCTTCCAGGAAGGGGACCTAGTTCTGAAATGGGATGCAGATTGGGCAAAACCAGGAAGGCATTCCAAGTTTGATGCCATTTGGAGTGGCCCCTACATGGTCACGGGATGTAAAAGTAGTAATGCCTTCTAATTGTCTACTTTGGATGGAGGAGAACTCCGATTCCGGTTAACGGAATCTATCTTAAACATTGCTACTAAAAGGAAAAGGTTTACCCTTGTAAATATTAGCCTAGATTTCAATTCCTCTAAGTGCGTATGCACATTGTCTTGTTGTAGTTAGGTTTCTGTTTCCCTAAGTGCTTTGGCACAGGTTTTGTTGCTCCTAGGTTGGATTTCTACAGTTCAGCGTGCTCTCGAAGAAGGGGTTGCGATATCAGGATCGGGATCAGATATCAGGTTGGTTTCAAGTTATTGCTTATGACTCCATGCCCAATGGATTGCTAAAAGGCCACTGATCTTCTACCTAGCAGGCAGGTAATCCCATTGAGTCACCAAATTGTTGTATATATCTTCCCCCAGGTAGATATAGACAAGTAGAAGATTATAGAAATCAAAGAAGCTCAAATCCCTGACATTTATCACCTTGGCGCATAGAAATGGCACATGACACGGAGTGTTGACAGGGTAAAGGATGCGCCCTTGGCGCACAGAAATGGTGCACGACACGGAGTGTCGATAGGGTAAAGGATGCACCCTTGGTGCACAGAAATGGCACATGACATGGAGTGTTGAGTGTCGGGTAAAGGATGGGCGCATGACCTTGGCACAGAAAAAATGGCACACGACATGACACGGAGTGTTGACAGGTAAAGGATGCCCTTGGCACACTGAAATGGTGCACGACACAAAGTGTCACAGAGAAAAGGATCGCCCTTGATGTGCAGAAATGGCACACGACATGGAGTGTCGACAGGGAAAAAGTTGCACCTTGGCACATGTAAGAGGATGTCGACACACACACGGATGCACCTATGGCGCACCTCCAGGAGGCGCAACATTTTGAGCGCTGACAGGAAGCAGCCCACAGCGCGCAGATATTTAGATGGCCATAACTTTTGAGTGGGAGCTCGGATTCATGCAAGGTTGGACTTTTCGGAAAGATTACAAGGTCCTATGTCCAACTACTGATTTGGATATCTTTAATTGGGTGAGAAAAATTCTTTAAAATGAAAAATACAGTTCGCCACTTTTGGTTCATTTGGGTTCTCACCTACCATCATAATGAGATGAATTTAATGCAACCTAGAGGTGGTTGGGGTAGTTTTGGAATTCCTCTCTCTTTTCTCTCGATTCTTCATATAAATTGTAAGGAGGGGCTTCTTTCTAAAGGTTGGACATTCTTGTTTTTCCCCTCCCTTCTTCTCTTTGGTAGGTAAACTTGTGGAGTTCAAACCTCCCATTTGAAACTGTAATGCAACTTTGCCTCTTGGCATTTTGCAGTGTGTTGTATCAATCTTTGGAGCAAATTAATGCATGTCTATGGATGATTCTCAACCCTCTTTGTGTTCATTTGCATCCTCCTGATCTTTCACTGTGAATCTGGTTATCTGTGCATGATCTTGCATTGCGTTTTTTATGGTTGTGTTTATTGGCAAGACAGGTGTTCTTCATTCCTCGGTGCATCACCTTTGTAGTTTAGGTTTTATTTTATACATCTTCTTACCCTGTCTCCTTGGAAAGTTAGTTTAGGTTTTGAGTAAACCCTCTACATTTTTTACGTGTGCATCTGAACAGAGGAATAGGAACCGGCCTTCATCCGGAGAGCTTTTCCGATTTCGCAAGGTCCCACACTTGGGAAAAGCTCCATGTTATGCAATCGCACTAATAGTCTCAACCCATCGTGTTGCAGACACTCGTAGGTGCTTTGGTATGACATCAACAATAACACTTAGCCACCGATCGACATACTGACATGTTTGTTCATGTCTGTAAGGTGGCGGAGATAGTGACCTTCCTTTGTACCCAGGTAACTTGATACAAGATTGTTGAGCACCTGATGAGGTAGAGCCACTCACAGTGTGGCTATGGGAAGTGGGTGCCATCACGAGCATTCACACCATTCAGTCAATTTTCAGCGCCATCGCAGCCATAGCAACAACCCTAGATGCGGGTTTGCACCATCTGAGGGATCCTAGAGGGATTGATAGGTCATTGAGCCTTTATTGCTTTGATACCATATTTGATATTATATGATTTTTTGTATATTCTGGGCTCATTGTGAGTGTTTTGACCATGCCTAGTGCATGATGACATTGTATAAACTTGATCTACTATGATATATACAAACTCTATTTTTGGTTCGGTATTCCATCATATCTGAGTTGAATCACTTTTGTCTTATCTACCATGTGTACTCTAGATGTTTAGAATTTCCACTTTTCAATGCTTTTCAGAATATATGCAATGGATGTGAATGATAAACAAAATGATTCCTTTTTGTATTTTATGTTACTAATAAATGATGATGTAAACACAATGTGATCTTAAACTTAGTTTCTTTTGCAACATTTAGTACTTCATATTGTCTTGATAAAATGTGATGATACAATGATATAATAAGTAGATGTACTTTCCTGACTCCTAACCCCAAACAACTAGTAAGATGTGAGGGCTCAACACCAAGAGTTAGAAAGGGCATAAATTATGAAAAATTGGTTAATGGCTAGTGATGAGTGAAAGACAGAGGTTTGACAAAACCAAATTGGGATGCTATAACCTTACTATACTCAAGCTACTCCATAGTTTAGAATGTGAATTACTTTGCAGTTTATCTAGACTTGGATCCTTAGATGGCCACTTAGTTGAAAAAATCTAGTTTTGGGGTTTTAAGCTCTCTTGGAATTTTTGATATCTAACTCACTTTGTTTTTTATTTATGATTTCACAATGTTTGACTAATTTGGAACTTTCAAGTTTATCAAAGAGACCCCCTACACCTTGCCCCATGCTACCAGTAGGAAGCGTTGGCTCATCACCATAGACAAGGCACTGATGAGTAAGGGCATTTTCCTCCTTTTCCAACCCTATGTCACTAGTAAGAGACAAGGCTCAACACCAAAGGTTGGGATGGCAAGAAAATGTGTAAAAATAAAATTTTCTGTGGATTTGCATTTGATGTACTCATTTGGGAAAAAAATTTAGAATGCTCTTATTTCTAAGGAGATGTATATGGGATAGATGTGACACCATGAAGATTCTAGAATAGACAAATTGTCAAAGACACCTAACCTAGGAAGAGACCAAAAGTAGAACCAAGTATGCAGGCCTTGGTATGGTTACCATCAAAAAAAAATTCTTATCTTTTTTAGATTGATAAATGATTCAGAAAGTAGTTGATGATACTTATGAATATCTGCAAGAGACGTGATTTGAATGTTTTGTTAATGTTTTCAAAAGTTGTTAGGAATTTCTATAAGAATAATCTCCTAGTTCACAAATCTTTACAAAATGAACAGATAGATGAAAATTCAATGCGGATGCAATAATGTACATATGAAAATGTTGATGGATCATGCATAGTATCTCTTTAGGTGAAGAGAGTTTACATATTTGCTAAACTCCTCCCCTTCTAGTGTACACAAGAAAAATGCTCCATTTTTGTAGTCTTCTACTACTCGATATGGACCTAACCACCTAGGTCTGAATTTCCTTCCCTTGCCGATCTTTTTGTCTATTCAACTATCGAGTTACAAAATCTCACTCATATATCTCATGTTTGTAAACTTTCTTATTATATTTCTAAGCCATTCAGTCGTTGTAAACATTGTGTCATTGTGCGGTGTTCATTATAGCCTCATCGAGACTTTCTAACTTGGAGAGTCATGCTTCTCGATAACTCTCCTCTCCCAGGATCCCATGTAGTGAAATACAGATACTAGGTATTTCAACTTTGAGTGGTAGAACCACCTCGGCACCAAACACTAAAGAAAATTGGGTTTCCCCTATTAGCATTCTAACTAACATTCGGTAGGCCCACAAGGATGAAAAAAATATTTAGGTGCCAATATCGCTTATTCTCCTTAACATTTTTTAAGAGAACGGATTTTAACATCTTATTTATAGCCTCAACTTGTCCAATAGCCTGAGGATAATAGAGAGAAGTCATGTGATGACTTATCTTTAACTATGTACACAACTCACACACCTCATCATTTTTGAAATACGTGTCATTATAAGAAATAATGACTTGTGGCACCCCGTACCTACAAATGATTTGTTTCAAGATGAACTTAGCGATTTCAGAGCCATGTACAGTGGTAAGGGGCATGGCTTCTACCCACTTGGTAAAGTTTTATGTGGCCATGATTATGAAGTTATGGCCATCATTCGAGGAGGGAGATAATTTCCCTATCAAATCCAAGCCCCAAGTGGAAAAGGGCCATGGAGTCACAATCGGTTGTAGAGATTGTGTCGGTATGTGGATCTCAAGAGAGAACTCCTGACATTTATGTCATCTATGCACGAATTCTACTACATCATGCTCTAGCATGGGATAGAAGTATCCCATCTGATGTATTTTTTGAGTGGTGGCATGGCCTGCCTAAAGTGACCTCCACATACCCCACTATGTGATTCATAAAGAATTTTTCTTGATTCCTCTACATCAACACATATCAACAACATTACATCAAAGGCTCTGTGGTAGATCACTTGTTCCAAAATAATGTACTTAGCGGAAATGATGCGTAACTTCCTTCTGTGTTTTTATGTTGCCCCTTCTGGGTATGTGTGGTCCATGATGAAGTTGATAATGTCATTATACCAAGGATATACAAAGATAGGGTGCCTAGTTTTGATGAAATACACACACTCATTGGGAAAGTCCAGATCTACCAAATCACCCCCATCCAATGGATTTTCAGCTAACCAATTTGCAATGACTTGTCTTTTAACAAATTTTTACTTACAAATGTTAGTTCAAACTCACCCATTAACGTTATGAAACGCCCGACCTTTTTAGACAAGGATCCTTGTATGAAAAAGTTCACAAGTGGTCTATCTTTACAATAACCCTCAATTTTTATTAAGCATATAATGCCTTAAACGCTTAGTTGCAAAGATTATGGCAAGACATTCTTTTTATCCTTGCGTGTAACATGTCTCATAGTCAAGCAACGTCTGACTAATGAAATAAAATGCACGTTCTCATTTATCATCATCCTCTTGAGCCAACATGTAGGCTAACAAAACATCTGTAGCTTGTGAGTACAAGATCAAAGGTTGATCTGATCTAGGTGGCATTAGCATGGGAGGGGACAATAGAAATCATTTAACTACCTCGAAGGCCTCATTACATTCTTCTGTCCAATCAATGCTATAATCCTTTTTCAACAAATTGTTGATTGGATGGATAAAAAAGGTCAAGTCAAGGATGAACTTTCAGATTGCACCGAGTTTCCCAAGAAAATATCTAATACTAGACTCGTATGATGGTGGAACCATTTCTAATATAGCCCAATTTTTTGGCCAAGTTAACATCAATCCCTTGTGAAGATATAATGTAACCCAGAAGCTTTCCTCATGTTACGCCAAAAACACATTTCTCTTGATTTAATGTGACATTGTACTCAATTAAGCATGAAAGGATGATGTGAAGCACCTCTAGGGTGATCACAACACTTCCTAGCCTTATCCAACATGTCATCTACATAGGAATCCACAATCTTATGAATAAGATCATGGAATATGTAGGTCATTGCTCATTAGTATGTAGTGTCAACATTTTTAAGACTAAATGGCATGAAAACATAATAGTAGGTTCCCCAAGGAGTTATAAACGTAGTCTTATATTGATCCTCTTTGGAGATTTTGATTTGATTATATTCCAAAATCCCATCCATGAGGGACAACAACTCAAACCCAGTTGTTGTGTCAAGGATAACATCAATGGATGGTAATGGGAAATCATCTTTGGGGAAAGCTTTGTTAATGTCCTGGAAGTCTATAAAAATATGGATCTTTCCATTCTTATTGAGAAAGGGAACAATATTAGATACCCATTATGAATAATCAACCGGTTTAATGAATCCTACCTGGAGAAGTTTCTTTACTTCTTCTTTCACCATGAGGGAAACTTTTGGCTTCATGGGCCTTGAACTTTTGCTTAATTGGTTTAGAATCCATGTTGGTGATGAGATTGTGGACCATGATGTGAGGTACAATCCCCATCATTTCCTTTTAGATAAATGCGAAGGCCTTTTGATGTTCCTTGAGGATTGGGTATGTATTTCAACTTCCTCTTGAGCTAAAAAGGACCCCATTTTAAAGATATTTGGTTCCTCCTCCATCCCAATGTTTACATCAATTGTTCCTTCAATCAAGGAGGCATTTCCCTCCTCAAATTCCAAGTGGGGCTAGAGGCAACTCCAAGTCCCCTTCTTCTTCTACCTCACAAATCTCAACATCCTTTCCCAGAGAGGACTCAATCATGGGATTCCCAAAATAAGAAGAAGAACGTGGGATTAAGGAAAGGTCTATCTCATGATAGGTAAGATGTAGTTCTACCAAAGAATTTAAATAACTTAAAATTGATTCATCACTATTGACATGCTTTGAACTATCAGGCTGACTCTCGGTTTCTACGTATCTCAGCATTGGGATTATTGGTGCTTTATGAATCAAGGGTTTGACATGAACTGAAACCGTGAAGTTGGTATCTTCCAAGTCACTACAATGGTGAAGCATGTGGCAGAAGTTGCTATAGAATATGAAAGAAGGTTATGTTCACATGGAACTACTTCAATTGAGATGAAATCAAACTCTTTTGTTAGACCTAGCACTTCTATTTTGTAAAGTTGTAGATGCTCAGCTCTAGTCTCATACACTTTGGATACCTGATTTACAACTAGTTGTGAATCACCCAACACCCGAATATTGAGAATACCCATCCTCTTAGTGAAAATGAGACCTAATAGAAGAGCCTCATATTCAGCCCCATTGTTTGTACATTAAAAATTTAGCTTGAAGGAAAAAGGTAGAATCCTTCCTTTAGGTGAGGTAAGGATCACACCTGACCTAGCACCAAAGTGAAACTTGGCTCCATCAAAATGGAGGGTCCAAAAACTACCCAAAAATATGACCATTGATTCAACTTTTGTATCTTCACTTTTTACCTCAGTCACTTCAACCATGCAAATCTCATCTATTGGGAGAGAACTAAGTCCCAGTGTATGTCCCATACCCATAGAGTCAAAGGGAAGGAGAATAGGTAAATCAATTTCCAATAGTTTGATAATCCTTGATGTGGTTCCTAGTGACACTGTCTCTACAACCACGGTTTCATCTTGGACTACTCGAATGCCCTCAATCAACCCTGTGACCTCTATCTCTGTCGTGGGAACTAATTTTTCCACTGGTGTTGCCCTCGCAGGCCTATTTAAATTATTCATGGGAAGCTCAAACTCAGAGTGAACACCTGGCCTTTTCTTTAAACTAGCCAAGTGTATGGAAAAAGGCTTTGGATCACCCTGGGCCATAAAGACCTTCCCTAAATGTAGGAACCTTACCTCTTGAAACAAAGTGGAAGGGATTCCCTTCATGTAGTGGATCCAAGGATAGATAAGGATCATATTATAGTTGGTTTCCTGGTCTTTAATATAAAACTCAATGAGTACCATCTTGGGCCCGAGAGTAACTGGTAATACTATGGTTCCGATCAAGGTCACCTTGAGGCTATCATAGCCCCTTAGTGTGTTTCAGTCGAGGAGCAATTGGTCTCCTCATATCCTAACTTATGAAGAAAGGAGAAGGGGACTATGTTAACCGCTGCCCCATCATCGATCATTGCATGTTGCACATAGTTGTTGTAGATCCAAACATGTAAAAACAAGGTCAGATCACCTCTATGAGCTATTTCAACATTTATAGCCATCTTACTTATGTCAAACACAAACCCAATGGCCCTTTCAGGTTGCCCCGGAGGGAAAACATCAAATTCTATATGATTTATCTGTGCCTTTAGAGGAGGGGTAACATTAATCAAATGGCCGATACCTATCACTTCTAACAGAGTGGCTCGATGAGTAGGGGAATTCTTTAGTATATCCAAGAAGGAAATATGTGAAAAGGTCTTGGTTAGATCACTGATTATGTCATAAAACACTACCGGCTTGCTTAGCGTATCATGAATGTTTCCTGACACATCTGGATAAATTTGGATTGATTGCGAAGAATAATCCCTAGCTCTTGTTGTAGCGTCGATTTGGGGTTCAATGTGTCAACTCAACCAAGCCCACAATTTTGGTTTATTGACGACCGTCAAAAGAAGGTTCCACTTGTGGGTTTGATGAATTTTAAGTTTCGCGATCGTTAGTCCCTATCATAATACCCTTGTTGGAACCATTTGGATCTAATCTACCATCCTTTGGGTGCATGGGGAGAGGATCGTTGAAGATTCCTCACGGTGTATTCTATGGGGACACTAGTCCCATATGGGTATTTTGTGCTGGTGCGGTGGGGTTTTTAGGAACATATCAACAAACAACTATCATTGATCCTCTGGAAAGCTGTAGAAACTTATTGCAATCGCAACATGTTCTTACAAAGCATGCCCACAAACCCTATGGAAACTGAAGTATAGATCCAAGTCATAATCTTTTGGCCTTTGATTTGTTCTTTGTTGTGGCCCAAAGTTACAGTTATTGTTTGGTTGCTGACTGTTATGGTTAAAATTTTGAAACCCTTACTCTTGGTTTTGGAATTGGTTGGGGTATTTACTAGGGCTTGGGGTTGACATTTACCTCTGTTGCTGAGGTTGTTGCTATTGTTGAGGATGATTAAAATCTACAGTGTTTATCGAGGGTGAGAAATTGTTATTTCTCTGATTATTGCCATTATTGTTATTGTTATTTGTAACACATGTGTTAGTAGAATTAACCACATTAGGCTTTTATGGATGGTCAGTCACACCATCAGTTGTGACTCCATGATTCTTATTGAGGATCTTTGGTCCTTGATTGTTTTTTGTATTGTTGGAGTAGCCGGGAGTGTTTTGAGGAGTGACTAACTTCCCATTTACCCCATAGGTCTTACAGCCACTGTCAATGGCCATGTTGGTATCCAAATTGATTCCCCTCAAAGTTTGAGTGGCATCACTGGTTTGACAGGAAGCTGAGAGATAGACTAGATCATGGTGAGTCATTTTGTAGCTAGGGATGAAATCTAACTAGCCCTCTGTCACTCAAATGTAGAGAAATGGATAGCACCCTCAAGAGGATTTGATCTATCCTCACTATTTTAGGTTGTGCCTTTCAACTAGGGTAAGAGGACCCTTTTGTATCTTGGTGTTATGGAGGAGGTGGAGATATCCTTCCTAATGAAGATGTTAAGGAGACCTTGGAGAAAATATGATCAATGCAACAAAATCTAACTCTCATGAGTTGTCACTCTAGATAGTGGAGATATTTTATGGGCAAGGTTTAGGCTACTAAAGACATTTGAAATCCTGATTTGTTTTTGCATGCTTTGGAAATAAACACTATGCACTTGTGTACACACAGGGTATATAGGGATAGTAAAGGTAGAATTGGTTGTTTTTAATGAATTTTTGGTGGGAGGTGGGGCAGGGTGAACTTGATTCACTAGATCCTTGAGGAATATTACAAAATGGAAGGTTAAACCAAAAAAATGCCACAGAATAGCTAAAATGTTTCTTTAAATAGAATGTGTGCTTCAATGGAGGCCCAGATTAGCACTCTTTCGCACAATATTTGAGATTCTATCATGAAGGCTCGAGTTAGAAAATCCAACAAAGCATCAAGATCTAAGTCAAATCACGCCTAAGGTACACCCATAGGCTTATAGAAAATCTCTATCAACAGATGAAAGAAAAGTGGTTTTAAATCATTTATGCCAATCCCAGATGAAATCTCTTCTCAGAGATGAAATTGTAGATGTCACTAAACTATCACAAGGATTAAGGCCTATGTGATTGAATTAGATTTAATACAAGATTGCAACAAAAACAAGAAAAATTGCTTGCATACATTCAAAAATAAAATAAACACATCTTGCTCAAGACAAAACATAATAACTCAAATTTGATTAAGTCTATCAAGTAGGGGAAAGTTTCTAGAATAGTCTCAGAGATTTTCAATGACTGTACACTTGCAACCACCTTGACATGATCAGATTTAATACAAAAGAGATATACAAGTTTCTCAAACGGATTCTCAAAACGATGGGCTCTGTCAAGCTTTCTATTAGAAAAATCAGTCCCGACCCCTAACACTTCAACCTCCAACATTTACACAAAACATTTGTGCCATTTATAACATTCACAATGAGCCCCTTCTCCCCAAAAGAAACAAAATGTTTAATGCACCAGTGCTCACCATGATTTTGATCGTGATTCTCAGAATCAGATCTGTAAAAATCATCAGGTGCTCGAGGGGTAGATCTCATCGAATATCTCCTGCATTCAACCCCTTCCTTTGGTAGATCAATTTCTCTTCAATTTGTCAACCACTTCTACCCCTAATCTATCAAATCTGGCTCCTTGCGTGCTCAGGAGAAGAAAAATAGAAAATCCAATTGGGCATGATAGTCAGACCATTTTAATGGTGAAAGATGTGTTTTAGATCTTCCCACCAAACTCAGATATCAACATTAACTCCCCTCTCTGCTTGGCGTGTAGGAAATACCAAGAAATCATGAAGACTCACACTTCCAGACATGTTTCAAAAAAATGGGGGGGAAATCAAATTTATACTCTCAGCTGACGTTGATCTTTACTTTGAATTTGGCTAGTCCACGTGGAAGATTCAAAATTAAAAACAGACCCAAGGGCTTCCTCTGAATTTTTACAACTTTTGGAAAATGTAAAAAAGTCACATTTTTCTCTGCATCTTTGCCCTTGGGAAATGAGTCTGACACGTGTCCTAAGGTGGGCCCTAGCAGAACTGTGGCCAAATTCTACCATTTTACTCCCTTTTTGGTAAAGGGAAAATTTTCCAAGTTTTCCCCGGAGCTCCGCCCTATCACCATTGACCGAGGCAAAATATTGACTATTTCCTTTATCGGGCCTGTGGGCCATTTTGATGTTTTTAGTCATTTGCATATCAAGGGGAAAAAAATCCAAATTTTCCCCAATGGTCTACCTCCCCACCCCTTTGACTTGAAACAAACTTTGACTAGTCCTTTTTCGGGCTTGCGGGCCATTTTAAGATTTTAATACTTTTGAGGTCAAAAGGAAAAAAATCCAAGTTACCTCCGATCGTCCGCTTCCCTGCCCCTCAAAATTTTCGAACTGCTAAATGTCATCATGACGCACCTTGAGATGGTCCCAAAAATTTGATACTTTAAATGAGTGTGGGCTCGCCACATGTCCTGGCCGAGAAAAATTTGTCTCAAGGTTTGAAGCTTAGAGGAAGGCACCATGTGTCATGCTTTGAGGCAGTCTCCTTTGGCCATCAAAAATTCTAAACAAAATGCAAAGTGAGTAGAGGCATCCACATGTCCTCCTGGCACTTCTTTAAAATGAAACTCAAGGACCAGTTCCCAAACATGCACGGTTCCTCCACGTGTCTCCATGGCGTAATTTTAAAATGGTGCCCAAAGTGGAGACCATGAATGAGAGAGGGCTCGCCACGTGTCCCTATTCCTCCAAACTCTACCAGCTTCATAAAAAATGTCTAAGTCCAAGAAAAGTAGTGGAAACCTCCACGTGTCCTCTCGGCACTACTCCAAGGCTAAACCAAAAAGTAGACCTTCAAATGAGCGCCGTACCTCCACATGGACACATTTTAAGTTAAGGCAATTCAAAGAAATTTTGAAGTACCCAGCCGAGCCGCATCCAACCAAAAGGTTCCACGTCTCCTGTCGATGCAAGGATGTAAATTTGAGTGGGAGAAATACCCATCAAACCGTAAAATATAGAAAAAGATCATTCGAGCCCAAAAATGAAAATTTCTCCAAGGACAGAGAATTTAGAAATGTTACAAGGCTCAAATATGTTTCTCAGAAACATCCATTCATTTTTCTTCAAGTATTTAGGGAAGAAATGACAAGGAAGACAAATCCTAACTATGGAGACCGAAAAATATGGGAGAACTCAAGGTTTTGGATGAACAGAGAACGAGAGACCCAAATTACAGACCTCTTCTAGAGGAAAAAAGAAACAAGGAGAAAACCATGGACCCATAAGTGATCTAAGACCCAGGAACAGATTAAAAATGGCAATAAAGATTAACCAGGCACAACACGGGGAAAAAGAAAGTGACAGAGGCCATAAATTGATATATTTTCAAAGGACAATTAGGGTGAGACTATTTTTAGCACCAACAGACCACGTGGTCAATTCAAAGAGTGCCTTCTAGCACTTCCTCATAGATCTTGAGTGGGAACTTTTGAACATCTTCTTTTGTCTCTCTATTGAGAGAGTGGAGGAATAAATCACAAAGTTCTGTTTGATCCATATTTGAAGCACTTGCGGAAGAATAGAGAACCTATCACCACCTCTGAATGAAGTGGGCTGCAGATTCATTATTTTCTTGTTTGATATGCAAGAATTCTCTTATCCCTATTCTTAGTAGTTTGTTCATATCAAAATCCTTAATGAACTCTGACACGAGTTGTTTAAAAGAGTGTATCGAGGCCTCTAGTATTCTATAATACTAGTCAAGAGTGATGCCTTCTAATGTCTTAGGGAATATTTTTGCAACAAATGCATCCCACGAGAGCAACTCTCAAATGGCTGTTACGTAGGCTTGATATGAGCATTTGGGTCACCTTCCCCTTTAAACTTTGGAAGATCAGGCAATGGCCTTGGGAGCATGACTTTCTGGATGGAAAATTCTAGAGGCTACTTTGAGTACTTAGGTAGGTTCCCATTACGTACGTTTCAACCATTGAAGGTCCTTGTTGGGGAAGCAAAGGTTGCATCGGTGCTAAAATGACATGGCATTCCCTGCGAATAACCGTAAGGACCTGGATAGGTGTATGCATCTCCTTGTGGAATTTTAGAGTACGTGTGTATATAGGGGGTTGGCTGCTTTGATATGGAGCTGAAGGCACAAAGCTAGGGAACATTGCATTTCTGACTGGTATAGCATTTGAGAATGCACTTCCAACTGGCGCCTGTTGTAGGTATCCATACGTGGCTTGAGGAGGCATATCTAAGGTACCCAATCCAATTAATAAATCCCCAGGGTTTGGATTATTCATGTAGACCTAAGGATTCTATGAAGTAGGCATTTTCCCATAGTTCTGTGGGTAGGACGTAGTTTTCTCTTTCCCTGGGTATGAATTTTACATTTTTGGGTAAGCTCTAACTCTTTGACCTTGTCTACCAAAGCTGAAATGAAATCACTCGTTGATGGGGCGATGCCTTGCTTATGTATCTTTTGTTCAACCCTTGGAGGTTTTGAGGAGTATGGTATCCTGCTATGAATTGTTCATGATGTTTCCACCCCTCATTGGTTGTATTGTCAGTTGGTGGTGGGGGTAGCATTATTGTTTTGAAGCAGGACATCACCTTGTCCTTGTAACCTGTCAAAAGATTGGCTCATGTTCTAAAATTTTTGTTCAGTCCTAGCATATCATACTAAGTACTCCTCATCTAGATGGGGGATTTGATTAGATTGCACAGTAATGGGTTGCCGAAACAATACCTGAGAAGATGACCTTTCTTCACCAGTGAACGTCATGTTATTTGAGCTTGATTGTTTAAGGGGATAAGTGTGAGTGACCTGATCAAGTTCTTTAATGCGTAAAAAAGAACCAACATTTGTTCCCTGAAGCAGAGGGTTTTGAGTGGATGAGAGGTTGTCTCCGCCCATGTTGAAAGTGAAGGTGATTGTTGTGGTATTTTGATTGGTAATGGTACATGTTGAAACCGGGGTGGGCTGACCGTACTCATCGTATCCTAACATATTCAGGGGGTATAAGAATACTCGAGAGAATAAAGGATGGACGAAGAAAGTGGAAACGTTTAGAGAGTAGCTCTTCACGTCGGGTTCACCAATTTTGTACTATAGAAAATCAACACATGACCTTCTTCATACCGACCTCCCAAGGTCGTGCCGAGACAACCGGTGTGGAATGGAAATGGAAGTGAAAGTGATGGCAGTGATCGAGCTAATTGGGAAACCTTATGTTTTTGACATGCAATACTGGAATATGCAAATATAAGGCAAAGAATTCCCTCCTAACCTGAAGGGGTGTGATAATACAGTCATATATGATAACTACTCGGAGACTCCAATCGATGTCTAGTTCTACTCGAGATTCTATTGATTGGTTGTGGAATACATGGAAAGAAAGTTGTAGGTGCCTCGTATGGGTTTCTGGACAAGGTCATGGAAGTGGAGACAAAAGGTGTAGTGGAGTTACAAGAACTATGGGTGATTTTATGGTCTTGTTCAGAAATTCTTAGCTTGATCGGCTGTTATATTCAATAATAAAAGTTGTGTAATAATATCGGGTGGGAGTGGTGAATATTTGAATACCAATTTATGTAAACTAGTGTCAATATGTAATTGACTAGTAGGCCCGTTGGGCTGCGGGACCTATGGATCACAACCAAAGACTCGTTGAGGTTGATACCCTTTTATGGTCATGCATGCAATCAAACCCTATTTTTAGGAGCAGTCCAAAAGTCATAGGCTTGATTAGCAATGATATTTAGTGTATCTAACTATCCTATTTTCTCAGTGAATGTTGCAGGTGTGTGTAAGACTGTTAAACATAAACTTGTGTCAATGTCAGTTATTAGCTCTGGCCTGTTGGGTTGTGGGACCAGGGGATCACAACTGTACGTATTTTCCTATTACGGACCATTGATGGTCATGCAAGATGAATTGATTTTCTTTCAGTAAATAAATTATCTATCAAAGGAAATCTAACCTATGTTTTTTGTATTTTATCAATATATCGAAACAAAGATATAAAACAAGCTAATCTATGGAAAGTAAATGTTTTTATTCTTTTCTAAATTTTCAAACAATGCATCTAATCTAATAAATAAATACAAACAATTAGCTGAATGTAGCTAACTATTTGTGGATATGTGTGAGTCTAAATCTAAAATCTATTCTAGTTGAATCAAAATCCTTCCAACCCTACCTCAGAAGTGAAGAACAAGTCATAACCCTAATAGAGCTATTGTCCCTCATAGCTTCCCTGGTAATGTTGAAGAGGAAAACTTCCTATTTATTTGATCTACTTGAGATTATCTAGCTAATTGAAATGAACTATTTGTCTACTCTATTTGATATATAATTGAAATTAACAATTCGTAGATGAAAATTTGATAAGAAAAAGCAAACAAATACACAACTCCAACCTGGAAGAGCAAGAACCTTAGCAAATATAGAAGTATTAGTATCTATCCCCAGTTATTTCCTCTCTTTCTCTGAGTGTTCATGTGAGTCCTAGGAAATTGGAATGCAAAGAACAAAAAAATAGGATGGTTCTTGAGCGATAGCAACTTGGAAGTAATTTAGACGTAATGCAAGTAGAAGAGAGATAGCACAAGAGATCTTAGCTTGGCTATAAAATTCCTAACAAGATTATGGCAGCAAAACAATATAAGATACACAAAATTCTTAGAACCTTTTTCTTGAGTATAGGCATGGAATATATAGGAATGGAGGCTAGGAGGTTACTTCATACACAAGGTAAGAAGAGGTAGTTCCAATGAATTAAATGTCATTTAAAATAGAAGGAGCAAGGAGAACCTAGCAAACAAAACTAATTTTAGAAAATTCGGCGCATGGATGCATGCAAAAAGCAAACTTAAGTGAACCGTCGTATGTTTTAAAAAACTTGTGTAGAATCTCAAAAAGTGGGTAGGACCGCCGCCCTCCACAGGCAGTTTAGGACCGTCACCCTAGATAGGGCAGTGCTCCTGGCAGTAAAGGTCAAAACAAACAAAGAAAGAAGCAGGGAGATGAAAATATGCATGGAAAAGCTATGTAAGGCCATCTAGGCTACAAATATACATTGCGAAAGGGCTTTGGAGCTTGAACACCTTCTTGAAAGGATTATGAATCATCATTGGGGATTCTTGTAACCGTTTTCCTAAAAATGTAGCACATGCAATTTTTGGTGCGCACAGGTACCAAATCATACCAAAATCCTATTTTTATAATTTCATGTTGTATAACTTCTTCTCATATATCCATCGACCGGTATTTTTGTGAAAAACGGACCTCTATAGAAAAATTTATAGTGTTTTTAGTCTGGGAGGGTATTTTGGCATTCTGGGAAATTGCACTAGTGAGCTATTTTGGATAGCGTCTTCTTCATCTTCAAGGTTTCCGAAGCTTTGCTCACACAAATATCTCGGTGAGTTGTCTCCTCTACCACAAGAAACTTCTGGAAACTTCTTTCACATTAAAATTCGTTTGAGTGCTAAGATCTGCATTCTCCCTACCTTACCTCTTCATGTGTGAAGTAAGCCATTTGTTCGGGCTCCTTACATTTTCGAATCTCCCCATGCCACATCAAATTCAACTCCTACCTCACATGTTCGTCACTAACATTACATTCTGCATCTCCTAAAATCCAAATCCACCACCTCTCCACTGGTTGTCATACCAACTCACAAGTATTACATTATGTCTTGCATTTCACTGTCCCTAGCCAACCTACCTCTACACACCTCAATATCTACCCTCACTGACCACATTTACATTGCCAGCTAACTCGATCAAAATCAGATTTCAGTGTCAAGCCCCTCACGCACTTATGTATTGTTCACCTTATAGGTTTTTAAAACATGTGAATCCCCAAAACTCTAAACTCTAAAATTTGGAGTTTGGATTTAATGGTCCCAACTCATCCTCGTTCACACTATTCACCCAATGAGCCATGTAAAACCTACGAATCTTTGATTTCCCAACGTCTTAATTTTCAAACTTTGGGCTCTCCCAACCTCTAAAACAAGTTGTCCATACATCCTCCTGAGCCCCATTTTTGGCATTTTGTTTCAACACTGATGACTCATCTATGCCATTTGTAGAGACCCCCTTTATTTCCCTTTCTTCTCATAAATTTCTACAGATAAGCTTGGCTCTGCGAGATCCCTGAGCTGCCTATCATGCATTCTTGGGCTGACTGAGTTCCTTAGTCAAGCTTCTCGGCTCCTTTATTTTCCCCAATGCCTGGGTTGACCTTTCAACCACTCATTTGGCTTGAACTTTTCCTCAAACTCAGCTCATTGAGCCGAGACATCTCATCACCACTGCAACCTACTAGTTCACTATGGTGAGCTATCCCTTCAACCTCGCGGCTTGCGAAATCAACTCATTGCCTAGTTATCTCCTTGTGCACCCCAACAAGCTCGTCATGGAGAGCCACTCCCTGCATCCAGTTATCACCCAATACACCTTTTTATAGCTCGCTGAGCCACCCAAGGGCTCAACCCTCCCAAGAAAGACCTCAACTTGGTGAGCAGCTCACTAAGCTGCTCAATGAGCCATTTTTGGCTTGGCTCCCCTATGGTGCCCCTTTTGCATTTTTCTCACTCCTGACCCATGGGTTTTGGATTTTTTTCAAAAAAATTCATGTCGGAGGCCTAATAGAGACTTAATACAATTATTTTAGGGCTTATCACACACTATTTCAATTTTTATTATTTTGGGCCAAAAGTGGGCCTACTAGGGCTCATTTTCATCTCAATACCAATCAGAGTCCTTTTTAAAACCTAGAAGAGGAAAAAAATTCTCAAGTGGTTTCATACTCCTGAAATGTTTCCAAATTCTCCTAAAAATGTGATTGTCACCTATAATCCCCAGATTTACCTGCGAGGGTCCTTTCCAGTGCTAAGGTCTCATCTACCATTGTTTTCCATTTTTCTCTAGAGGGGAAAAATTTATAAAACTTTGGTGACTTGCATGGACATCTACCTTCTAGATGTTCATAGACTACCAAATTGAAGCTTCCATTAGGAATGGAGTCATTATTGATATCTCGAAACTGATCTCACCCTTCGAAGTTAACCTAGTAATTAGCTTGAACATTGCTGACTGTGCTGACAGCCGCTTGAATTTTCCAATCTTTATAAGAAAATATTAAAATTTACAGGAGTGGAAAATTGTTTTGATTTGAAATTTTCTCTTCCTTCTCTTTCAAAAAATTTGATCTACTTGGGAGAAATTGAATACCTAAACTTATCTCTGGGAATGGAATTTATGCCATGTATAAAAAATGATTGACTGATGATTCCTTAGATGAGTATAGCACACCACAAAGTTAGGAATAAAAAAATTTCTAGGTTTGGAAATCATGGAACTCTATTAAAATCTGATTTTTCTCTTCTTTTTAATACTCTATCTCTTGTATGCTACTGGGAATATAACTAAAACTTCTGCCCTTACCACAAATTGATGATATTTTTAGTTGAATAAGATCCAAAGGATGAGCAAGGAAATTTGAGGTTGATCTTCGCCTTAAAAATAATATCCCAGATGACTTTTGGGAAGGTGGATATTTAGGATTGAATTTTTGACCTTGTGGAGGTGGTAGAAGCTCAAGATATGACTAATCCTTGGAGAATAAAAAAATGACACTATAAATACTTGTCCCTGATCTGATTTTATTTGTTTTACATTTGAAACCTTTTAAGTACTACAACTATTTCCTGTAAATTTGAGCTTCTAAAACATCCTTTGACGCAACATGCTAAATTGCACAATGATACAACTAGGATCAATAAAATCTAATCTGGAAGAACTTAGGGAAATTGAAACCTAAACTAACATAAAAACAACGTGCACAAGCACTTGGGGAATTTGAAATTCTAAACTAATATATCCATGGGTGATAATTTTTCATTTTAGTAGAAGTGCTTAAGATAGATTCCATTGACTAGAATCAGAATTTTTCTCCGTCCAAAGTAGATAGTTGGAATACATTGCTACTCTTACATCTTGTGACAATGTAGGGTCCACTCCATATCGCATCAACCTTGGAATGCTTGACTGACTTAACCCAATCTGCATCCCATTTCAGAACCGAGTCCTCTTCCTAGAAAGTCCTTGATTTAGCTCTCTTGTCAAATGACCTCTTGATCAAGGCCCGATCCTTCTCCATGATTTTCATTGCATGCTCTCTTATGTCCTCAATCTCTATGAGTTATAAATACCTGGCTTCCATTTGTTCAAACTCTAATATTTCCATCTGCTTCATGAGCTCTAATGTTGGTAACTCAAGTGATATGGGAAACCTGGCTTCTTTCCCGTAGACTAGCTTGTAAGGAGAGTTTCTCGTTGACACTTTTGGTGTGATTATATCAGCCTACAAGGATGATTTTATCTTTGTATGCCATGTCCTTTTGTTTTCATCTAGATTACTTCTAATGATCCTTAGAAAATTCTTATTCATGGACTCTACTTGCCCATTTCCCTGGAGCTAATATTTAGATGATGTGTTGAGATATATCTCATTCCTAACAGCCCACTCAGTGATCTTGGTGCTAAGGAAATACAAAGCATTGTCTAATATGATAGTTTTTGGTACTTCAAACCTTTTCATTATTCCCTCATAAAATTGCAGTATATTAGGCACATTTGTCCCCTTGAGTGCGAATGCCTCAGTCCACTTGGTGAAATAATCTTTTTTTTTTAAGATCCACTTGTCGCCTTGGCTTGAATTTAGATTAATGACCCCAATGAAAGTCCCATCCCCACTGCAAAAATGGTTGGGAAAATGAGATTGGATGGAGTGGTAGTGCTGCTAGCTTCTCCTTTCTCGTGAAGAGTACACATTTCATACATTTCCTGATCCATGTATAGAAATCAATGAACATTGTAGGCCAATAGTAAACAAATTTCATAATTTTGAGATCTCTTACCCGTGAATAAAAATGACCTCTAGCTTCTCTATCATGGAATTCTCATAGAAACTTATGAATCTGATTCATCCCAATGCAACTTAATAAAACCCCATTCACGTCCATTTGGAACAAAACACCATTAATAAGACCCCTTTAGGTGTTTTGGGAAGACAAAAAGGTAAAATATGGAGTGCACTTTCTTTCTTTTAAATAATTTTTTCCTTAGGAGGTGTGGTCCTGGATTGTGTGTGCAAGTAATATGTCATTTCTTCACCCACTTATTAATTGTGATTTAGAATTTGAAGTTTGACTTTTGAGGTAGAGTTGAGGATGAGTGATGTGGCATCCTACATGGAGCCACCTCACCCTCCTCTCTCCCTTTTCTATTTAATCAAGTTCTTTTGCTTGATTGGGGGTTACTTCATTTTTTCTCTTGCATTTTTTGGGGTTAGAGGATTTTGGGAGTGCTTTGGTTCTTGGTGAGAGCTTGTTGGTGATTGTGGAATTATTGGAGCTTCTTGGTGTTTGTTTTGGATTAAACAAGCTTGGTGTATGGCTCTTGGATCAAGCTTAACCATGGAAAGGTAGGAGATAAACTCTTGTTAAATGTTGTCTTTATTTTTTTATGCTCATGTGCTTGTTTGAGTGTTGTGGTGTAGGAGGGTACTATGGAGAGATTTCATGTAGGGAGGCATAAGAGTTTATTTCATATTTTGGAGGGAGTTTGGGTTGAGTTCCCCACCCTCAACAAGAAAGTACTTTCATTTCTTACTTGGTTATTTTGTTGAGGGAGCCATAAGAGATTGTGGGGAGGCATCAGAGATTGCAGGGAGGCATAAGAGAATTGGGGAGGTATAAAAGTTTCTTGAGGTAGGCATAAAAGTGTGTAGGGTTTTGAGATGTTTATTGGTGGTTTTTAAGGTGTGCACTAATTTCGCATTGGGAGGCATAAGTGACCTCCCCATAGGTTCTTGCTCCTTTGGCTTTCATTTAGAAGCCTTGTATATTTTTGTTGCTTTCCTTCTTGTGTTTGAAGTTAAAGTTTTTTATTTTTTGAATGGTTGTGAAATACTTGGTTATGTGTTGTCGAAGCTTGTTTGTTGCCATGGTTGAATCCATTTTCCATTCCAATGTGGTTAGGGCTCAGTGCTAATGATGAGGATGGATTCCCTCCTCAATGGAATTCTTGGTTGGGTCGAAAGTGTTGCCTCCCCCCCTTTTTTGTTATGATCAAATGAATCATGGTGGAGCTCTCTTGTTGGTGGTGTAAAAGTTGGAGCTTTATTAGTGCCTTCAAGAAATCCTTCCTTGTGTTTTAGCCTTCCTATTATTCCCACTCAAGGTGGAAGATGTGTAATATTGTATTTTGTTTAAATGAAATGTTGTTTTGTAAGTTGTAATATTATTTGATGGAAGTTCATTGAAAATTTGTAAGAATCCCTTATCATTAAATTCTAGTATGGAAAGAAAAGAATTAAAAAATGGAAAGCATGTGTAATAGTTTAGTTGAAAGTCATATTGTGAGAAAGGAAGTTTACCTTCATTTTTGTAGTTGTATTATTGTAAATAAGAAATAAGGAATATAGAAGTTGTAAGAGGTTAAAAATGTATGCGTAGTAAACTTGAATGAAGAGAAAACTTGTAATAATTATTTTGAGTAAAGAAGTTATAGTGAAAATGGAAAGAGACAACAAATTTGAAGTAAGTTGTTATAAATGAAATGTTGCATTTTGTGGCAAGGAAAAATAATAATACTAGAAGTAGTTTTAGATCTTTTTACTCTAGGAATTGAAAGAAAACTAGTTAAAAATAATAATTCATTGTTGTTGCTACTATTGAACAAGAAATCAATATATGGAATTAAATCCAACAACTGGAAAATCTAGGCATATAAAATCAAGTCCAGAATTTTTTTAAACATTTTTGCAACTTTTCTTTTCAAAAACTTAGGTTTAATGGTTCTGCTCGAGGAACATGATTGCTGCTCTGTGCGCAGAGCAAATTGCCCTCATAACTACTGCTTATGAAAAGGAAGAGGTCTCAAAACTACCTCTCCGTAAGGTGGCGATTCATGGTTTATAACCCAGGTAGGGCGGTGGTTTAGGACCACCTTCCTGCTCTGGGTGGCAGTCATGTGACTTATAGCGGAAATTTCCACTTCCGTGTCTGTGCATTTTCTAACTTGTAATAACTAAAATTTTAAACATGTAAAATTACTAGGGACACCTCCATTAAGAAAACAATGGAAAATCTCATGGGTTTAAGCAATAAAATATTCAAATGGTAAATTAAAATCACTCTTTTTCATTTATGTTAATGAGGGTAGGGTTTTCCCAAATAGAGAACCCCAAATACAAATGGCTTGAAATAAAACTAGTTTGGAAAGGAAAACTCCTTTCAATTCTTGAATGAAAGGACTACAATGATAAATCTACAATCTAAACAAATCTAAGATTGATCTTGAAGAAAATCCTCCATAGTTCTTCCTCTCTTGCCCTCATTGCTTCCTTCTCTCCAACCCGAAATTTTAAGAAAAGTAAATAGACCAAATGAGAAAAATAGAATAGAGGGAAGGTTTTAATAAGAATTCATAAGGGTTTTAGGGTTAGTTTGGAACCCTAGGATCTAATGGCCAAGATTGGTTTAATCTAAGGGTTGAGGATCAACCCTACTTTTGTTTGGTAGGAAATTTTTTTATATAAAATTAAAGGTATGTGTGGATGGATGAATGGGGCCATTTATTTACCTTGGCGTGCAAGTCTTTTTCCTAGTTCCTAATATGTTTTAGTAAATTAATGAAATGTGGGATATTAAAGCTAATGGGATAATGAAATAAAATGACAAAGTATAAGGTTGACCATGTTGGGAATTTATCATTAATTAAAGAAAAGAGAGAATTTAACCAAGCAAATTAAATTATGGTTTCTAGAACATAGTTTTTACGGACATTACACTTGCTATCAGATCTATGGGTTTGACACTTGGACCCTCGGCCAACATTGAAAACAGAAACCAGTTAGTAAGACTTGAATTTCTATGATTAAAATAATGATAAAATAATAAGGTTATTCAAATTGTTGAACTCGCCTAGTTGCATTTTTTCAAACCTAGATAACTAAAAATGTTAAAAGTAAATGGATACTCTTACAAATTTTTTATGTAACAATAACTTATTTCCTTTGAAAGATGATGTTTGATGAGTACTACCTTTTTCTCTAGTCATATGATGTGATAAAACCTTTTGGAATCTTCCTTGTTGGAATGATAAATTGTATGGTGTGAGTCTTGTGGTTTGGCTTTTGTGGATGTGTGCTAGGGTCAGAAAGACTAAAATAGAAGTTGTTAGTCATCTAAAGTTCCCATTTTTCCTTCAAGTGGTTGTATGAGTTAGTATTGGTTTCCGCTTTGGTGACTTAATCCCCATATGAGTAAATGAATATTAGGTGTTAGTGTCGCTTTTGATCCAGCCTTGTGTATGCATCCTTATAACTGAGCTCGAGGTATAGTACCCCTATTAGCGGCCATGGAGGGCTACAAAGTGACCATGATGTGGACTTTTGTATTTTATATTCGTAAAATTGTGTTATTTTCTCAAGGACTGACACCTTATTTTATGATTGGATTGAGAAGCTCTGAGACTCTTTTAGTTTTTTTTTTTTTTTTGCAGGAATTTTCAGACCTTGCATTATGGCTACTTAGCCACTTTCCTTGATTGTCAATGTTTCTTGAATTTTACTTTGACTGGTGACTCAGAGCTTGTTTATCTATTGGATACTTATCTAAATGTTATGTGATTCTTTCTTGCATGTTAATGAGTTGGTTCTACGTTGTTTGTTTTGTGACTTTCCGTCGTATGGGGGTACAACCCAGGTGCCTTGAATGTCTTCTTAGGTGCTTTAAGTTATGCCTTTATTCTAGAATGATGGAACCTTGAGTGTTCCTAGGATATTGGAGTAACTCTTTCGTTACTAAGTCTTCCTACGAGAGAGTTTGTTGTGTGGTGTGGTCTTGTTGGTAGTTTGATAGCTGTGGTGGTGATTCTCTTACAACCTGGTAAGAGCCTTCCTCCTTGTCAAAGTAGATGTGTTTGGTTACGAGCTTATGGTTTGTGTGAGGTCGGATTGACTCTTGGTTGATTGTATATTCTAGTGGATAACTAGTTACTTGGTAGTGATGTTCCATGATGGCATGCTAAGTTTTATCATGGTTTCCTTGTTTCTTTATGGAAAGTATTGACTTGTGGATTGTATGTATCTTGGTAGCTATGGTTAGATTTAAGCCCATTCGGGTAGTGTGTTTAATTAAGTGTGCTTGTTTTGATCTCATTGACCTATGAATAAGGTTACCTTTGTCTTAACCCTTTAGATTGTTATGAGTAAAACCTTTATGACCTATTAATCTTTAGATTACATGTAGACACGTATGAATGTTGTTGGGTCTTTTGAACTGTGCTCTTGGAGATGCTAGTTTAGTATATTTTATTTTATTTTTATCTCGTTGGTGCTTATCTTGTGCTTCTTCTTGTAAAACTATAACTCTTGGTCATAGAGTCCATGTTTGGATAGATTAATTGAGTGTTCTCTTGTATTTGATGTTTTCTAATGGAATGTGGTGTCCTTGAACTAAAATTTGCATAGTCGTCTTGTTGCTTGGCCAGTAGTGTCTTGTGGAAATATGGGTGTTGATTTGAAAACTTTCCTTGTCTTATTATGCAAGTAAAATGTTTGAACCTAAACAACAAACATTGTTAAACCTCGTAAATTCGTAAAAGTAAATATGCCTCTTTATTGGGTCTTCCTGGTAACTTCTTTTGAAATTTGTAGAGACCCAATAGAAATATTTAATGATGCTTGTAATTATTTGATAAATCCTTGAAATATTGGTGTGGTACATATTGAATGATAGATTCCTAGTTCTTAAGAAATTAATGATGTGTTTGCTATGATGAATGCCTCTTTTTCCTATAGAATTAAATATTTGATGTGTTGATTCATCTCTCTCTCCCATGAAAGTAATAATGTGATTTGTTTGCCTCTTCCTTCTCATTAAAATATATTTGGTAAAATGATTAATTGATCATAACGAGACCCTAATTGAGGAACTTGGATTTTGAGACAAAAGTAAATAAATAAAATAGAACATTAGGAAAAAGGAAATGTTTTCTTGATATAATCTTAGTAGATTAATAAAAGAAATCAAACTATGTGGAAAGAAAACAGAAAGGAAAATTTTCTCATTTTACCTTCCTTAGAAGTAAAATAAATGTTGTTCTTCCTATTCGAATGGCGAGAGATCATGCACCTTAGTGGTGCTCTTTATAACACAAACTTGTGATGTCATAATAAAAGGAAATTTTAATTAAGAAAACTTGTAAGGATTGTTTTTAACATGAAAACTATATCTTTGGACTTAATAAGTTGATTTATAAAAACAAGTAAGATTTATGTGTGTGAAGTGCAATGTATAGTTGAACCTTTAGTTTTGTCACCTACCCGGAATTGTGAAACACCTTGTTGATAGTGATGTGTTCAAATTTCATAGTACTCCCTTGTTTATGGATGTATGTGCCTTTCCCTTTTAGGAGTTTGGTTTTTCGTAACCTTGTTGCCTCGTATCTCGACGAGTGTGAGTTGTGGCCTTTAGGATTGGGTCTTATCTCTTGTTTTTAAGAAAATAACCTCCTTGTGTGCTGATTTGGTCCTTGGTGACATAGGTTATTGTATTTTTCTTTTTAAGGAAACATATGTTAAGGATATGATATAACTTTAAGAAACATCTTTCTTATTTTTCTTAAGTCACCTTGTGGTTGTTTCCCTTTTACCATTGGGAAGGGAAGTGCAAGTTGTTTTTGTAAGGTTTTTATTTGCTTTTGGTATGATGCTCTTCTGGGATGTAGTTAGACCCCCTCTCATTACTTGTTTCTACTCTCTAGCTCCCTTGAGTGCTATTTGATGTTATGACTTAAGCATGTGCTCTCTTATGTCTATTTAAAACTTGAGCAAGGTTTAAGGTAAATAAATCCCTTTGTGTTGTGTAGAGTGAGTGGTGCCTATTGTATTGATATGTTAGTCCTAGTGTAAATTCATTCTAAATGTTTGACTTTTCTAAATTAGGTTAGTGTTGTGTGTTTGTTCCTAAATGTGAAATCAAGTTATATAAAACCTTAAGGTCATGCTTTCCTTAGTATTTCCATGAAAATTTTGTTGTACCCTCTTGGGTTATAGAGTGGTTCCCATGAATAGTTCTTGATCTTGAATATGTTGGCTAACTTAAGTGACCTTCCTTGTCGTTAAACCTCATCTTGTGTGATCTAAATTATGATACCTTTGAGTAGACATATTTTCTCATATAAATTAATAGTCATGGTTGACATGTGCTAGCCTTGTCTAATTAACAAACTTTGAAAGCATAACTTAACCTCAGTGTAATCCTTATCTTGTGTTGTCGTAGTGTGTGGGATCCATGGGAGACTTTATGGTCATTTTGATTTCACAAAATTCTCCCGGTCCATCCTTTTCTTGGTGGTTATCTTTGAGACTCCTTGACCATTTCATGTTTTGATGCTATATGTTGGAACTTGGTTGGCCACGTAGAGTTACTCTATAGAATTATATGTTTGCAACCTCACTTAAAGAAATCTCAGGAACTCACCCTTTTCAATCTCCCTTCTTCTTGGTAAATTACATTGAACCAAACTTGAGTTCTATACACCCACACTTGTTGAAGCGAAGGAGTTCCACAAAGGATGTGATTATATTTCTTTTTCTTTTTTCCTAACTCTTTCTCCATGAATTTCGGGAGGAAGTCAAATCTAAGAGGAGGGGGATGTAATGCCCACTTCTCTTCAACACTAAATTAAACATGATCGACTTTTCCAAATTGTTATAATCGTAAACCTGACTGCTTTATTCCATTTAACATACTAATGAGATGTGTGGGGCATCATGACTCCATTATGTTTTGATTATTATTATTTTAACTATATGTCATACTATGGACTCTGATGGACATTTAAGGATAGAACAATTAGCTAGAATGGTTGCATTTTTGTAATTTGATTGTGATATCATTACTCATCGAGATTGTTTTGTTCTAATTGGTTGATCTATGTGACTAGACACATAGACACTATTGTTCTTTATTACCGGAAGATGTTAATGGAAAAATGACATTTCTGATTTTGTTAGGGAAATGGAAGGATAGACGTTATTGTAACCGAACTGATTAAATTTTGATAGACATTTAGTATGGAAGAAAATGATGTGTTGTTAGATAAATATATGTTGATATTTCGAATCATTTTCATATTGGATTTTTATTATGATGTTCAAAGTTATTTCGTGATTTAATTGATATTTGAAATTGGTGAAATTGTGAATGAGTGAAAGTATTGCTTTAATTTGATGATCCAGTTGGTCTTTGATCTTAGTTGCAAATTGATGTATGAGTAGAATCGAAATGTTGAAAATGAGAATAATTGTTAAATTACTTGGTCTTAGCAATAGTAGTTATGATTTTGATGTTTGAAATTGATAGCTAGATGTAAGTGTTTTATTACTTCGACATCGTTAATATGGCCATGAGGCTAGAGGGGTATTGTGTGTTTTGTAGGAAAACATATCACGACAAACTAAGGGGAGATTGGAGACCAACTACATTGGAATTCTAGGTGAATTCAACAAGGGACACCATGACAACATGTATTTGTGTGTGTGTTGGAATTATTATTAGGGGGAAATTGTGACCAAGGGGTTATGTTTTGTCATTTATTTATTTTTCCTTTAATTGATGTTAGTATGTGATTTTAGTGATGTTTTTCATTGTAAATAATTACTTGGAATTTGGGGTATGTATTTTACCCTTTATTATTAATGGGTTGTAGTGTCTTAATTAAATCTAATTTAATCTTGTCCTAAACTAATTAAAGATGTGACCAAAAGAATTCATTTATTAGAGTAGATTTCTCTTGGATTTTGTGTTGTAAGTTGAGTGCTTGGGGATCTTTAGTGTTGTACACTCTACCCCTTCATCGAAATTCGAATTTAGCCTTAGAGGCCAAATTTGGAAGCTTTTGGGACAAGTAAAACTTGTCACACACCTCTTAAATGGCTATGCCAACCCTACCTATGGGTTGGGGGGTAAAAATTTGACCCCTTTAGGTGTCTTGGGAAGATAAAAAGGTAAAATATGGATTGCACTTTCTTTCTTGTAATTAATTTTGTCCTTAGGAGGTGTGGGCTTGGATTGTGTGTGCAAGTAATATGTCATTTCTTCACCCACTTATTAATTGTTCTTTGGAATTTAAAGTTTGACTTTTGAGGTGGAGTTGAGGATGAGTGATGTGGAATCCTACATGGAGCCACCTCACCCTCCTCTCTCCCTTTGCTATTTAATCAATTTCTTTTGCTTGATTAGGGGGTTACTTCATTTTTTTTTGCTCTTGCATTTTTTTGGGTTAGAGGATTTTGGGAGTGCTTTAGTTCATGGTGAGAGCTTGTTGTTGATTATGATTTTTGGAGCTTCTTGGTGTTTTTTTGGGCTTGAAGAAGCTTGGTGTATGGCTCTTGGATCAAGCTCTACCATGGAAAGGTAGGAGCTAAACTCTTGTTAAATGTTTTCTTTTATTTTGAATGCATATGTGCTTGTTTGAGTGTTTTGGAATGTGTGTTGGGTGTTTGTGTAGATTGCCTAAGTGTGGTGTAGGAGGGGACTATGGGGAGATTTCATGTAGGGAGGCATAAGAGTTTATTTCACGTTTGGTGGGAGTTTGGGTTGAGTGCCCCACCTTGGACAAAAATTTGCTTGCATTTCCTACTTGGTTTTTTTCTTAGGGAGCCATAAGAGATTGTAGGGAGGCATAAGAGATTGTAGGGAGGCATAAGAGAATGGGGGAGGCATAAGAGGTTATTGAGGGAGGCATAAGAGTGTGTAGGGGTTTGAGATTTTTATTGGAGGTTTTTAAAGTGGGCACTCATTTCCCATTGGGAGGCATAAGTGATCTCCCCATAGGTTCTTGCTCCTTTGGCTTCCATTTAAAAGCCTTGTATATTTTTGTTGGTTTCCTTATTTTGTTTGTAGTTGAATTTGGTTGTGTTTGGAATGGTTGTGAAATACTTGGTTATGTGTTGTGGAAGATTTTTTTGTTGCCATGGTTGAATCCATTTTCCATTGCAATGTGGTTGGGGCTCGGGGCCAATGATGAGGATGGCTTCTCCTCCTCATTGGAATTCTTGGTTGGGTGGAGAGTGTTGCCTCTCCTCTTTATTTTTGATCAAATGAAGCATGGTGGAGCTCTCTTGTTGGTGGTGTGAAAGTTAGAGCTTTGTTGGTGCCTTTAAGAAATCCTTCCTTGTGTTTTAGCCTTCCTATTATTCCCACTCAAGGTGGAAGATGTGTAATATTGTATTTTGTTTAAAGGAAATGTGGTTTTGTAAGTTGTAATATTATTTGAGGGAATTTCATTGAAAAGTTGTTAGACTCCCTTCTCATTAAATTATAGTATGGAAAGAAAAGAATCAAAAAATGGAAAGCTTGTGTAATAGTTTAGTTGAAAGTTGTATTGTGACAAAGGAAGTTTACCTTCTTGTATTATTGTAAATAAGAAAGAAGGAATATAGAAGTTGTAAGAGGTTAAAAATGTATGCATAGTAAACTTGAATGAAGAGAAAACTTGTTATAATTATTTTGAGTAATGAAATTGTAGTGAAAATGGAAAGAGACAAAAAATGTGAAGTAAGTTGTTATAAATGAAATGTTGCATTTTTGGTAAGGAAAAATAATAATACTAGAAGTAGTTCTAGATATTTTTACTCTAGGAATTGAAAGAAACCTAGTTGAACAAAATAATTCATTGTTGTTGCTACTATTGAACAAGAAATGCTTTAAAAATGAGTAATTTTTACTATGAAATGAATATATGGAATTAAATCCAACAACTGGAAAATCTAGGCATATAAAATCAAGTCCAGAATGTGTTTTAAACATTTTTGTAACTTTTGTTTTTCTAAAAACTCAGTTTGATGGTTTTGTTCCTAAGGAATAGGACCGCCACCCTGTGCAGAGCGGAAGTCTCATAACCGCCGCTCAGGCAAAGGTGGCGGTCTCAGAACCACCTCTCCGTAAGGCGGCGGTTCATGGTTTGCCACCCAGGTAGGGCGGATGTCCCAAGACCGTTGGCCTGCTCTGGGTGGCGTTCTGTCACTTACGGTGGAAATTTCTAGTTCCACGTCTATGCATTTTCTAACTTATAATAAATAAAATTTTAAACATGTAAAATTACTAAGGACACATCCAACAAGAAAAAATGGAAAATCTCATGGGTTTAAGCATTAAAATCATCAAATGGTAAATTAAAATCACTCTTTTTCATTTATGTTAATGAGGGTAGGGTTTTCCCCAAATAGAGAACCTCCAAATACAAATGGCTTGAAATAAAACCAATTTGGAAAGGAAAACCTCTTTCAATCCTTGAAAGAAAAGTGTTGGTATCCAAATTGATTCTCCCTCAAAGTGCACCATCACTAGTTTGACAGGAAACTTAGAGACAAATTAGATCATGATGAGTCGTTTTGTAGCCGGGGATGAGATCTAACTGGCCCTTTGTCACTTAAATATGGATAAATGGATAGCACCCTCAAAAGGATTTGATCTATCCTCACTATTTTAGGTTGTGCCTTTCAACCAGGGTAAGAGAACCTATTTTGTAACCTCTGTTTATTGAAGAAAAATTATAAATACTTCCTTTGCATAAATTTTATAGAGAAGACCTTGGGAAAATGTGATAACCAAACCAGATCTGACTCTCATGAGTTGTCACTTCTAGATCATGGAGATATTTTCAAAACAAGGCAAAGGTTACTAAAGACGTTTGATACCCTGATTATTGTTGCATGTTTTGGTAACAGAGATTATGCATTTGTATGCATACAGGACAAATAGGGGTAGTACAAGTAGGATTGGTTATTGTTGAATGAATTTTTTGGTGGGAGGTGGGGCAGGGCAAAATTGATTCACCATATCCTTGAGGAACCTTACAAAATGGAGAGTTAAACTAACAAATGCCATAGAATAGCTAAAATGTTTCTTTAACTAGAATATGTGCTTCACTGGAGGCCCAGATTAGCACTATTTCACACAATATTTGGGATTCTATCACAAAGGATTGAGTCAGAAAACCCAACAAAGCATCAATATTTGAGTCAAATCATGCCTAAGGTACACCCAAAGGCTTACAGACTATCTCTGTCAACAGATGAAAGAAAAGTGATTTTAAATCATTTATTCCAATCCCAAATGAAATCTCTTCTGATAAATTAAATTGTAGATGCCACTAGACTATCACAAGGATTGAGGTCTCTGTGATTGAATCAGATTTTAATACAAGATTGTGATAGAAACAAGAAAAACCACTTGTATCCATTAAAAAATAAAACAAACACATTTTGCTTAAGACAACACAAAAAAACTTGAATTTGATTAAGTCTATTAGTACAGGAAAATTTTTAGAACAGTCTCAGAGCTTTTCAATGGTTGTACACTTGCAACCACCTTGAAACAATAAAACTTAATACAAAAAGAGATAATCAAGTTTCTCAAACGGATTTTCAAAAGACAGGCTTTGTCAAATTTTCCTCTTGGGAATTTTCTTCGACCTCTAACACTCCAACCTCCAACAACCCTTTGCACGATAAAATTCGTGCCATTTATAACATACAATAGACCCCTTTTTCCCCAAAAATATAGAAATTGAGTGCACCAATGCACCCCATGATCACAATTGTGATTTTTGGGATCAGATGTGTAAAAAGTTGTCAAGTGCTCGATGGGGCAGATCTCTTCGAGTATCTCCCGCATTCAACTCCCTCCTCTAATAGATCACTCTTTCTTCAATTCGCCAACAAATTCCACCCTAAATCTATCAAATTTGGCTCCTTGTGTGCTTGGGAGAAGAGAAACAGAAAATATGATCGGGGTCGATAGTCAGACAATTTTAATGGTGAAAGACATCTTCCAGATCCCCCACCAAACTCAGATATCAACATTAACTCCCTTCTCTACCTGGTGTGTAGAAAAAACCAAGAAATCATGAAGACTCGTACTTCTTAGCATGTTTTAGAAAAATGGGGGGAAAATCAGATTCAGACTCTCAGTTGTCGTTGATGTTTACTTTGAATTTGGGCCATCAACGTGGAAGATTCAAACTTTAAAAAGACCCAGGGGCTTCCTCTGACTTTTTTCAAATTTTGGAGAAATGGAAAACTTTCACATTTTGCTCCGTGTCTCCACCCTTGGGAAATGAGCCTAACACATGTCCTAAGATGGGCCCATGTGAAACCGTGCTAAATTCTACCATTTTACTCCCTTTTTGGAAAAGGAAAATTTTCCAAGTTTTCCCCGTAGCTCTGCCTTGAAAATCGAGCCTGACACGTGTCCCAATGTGGGTCTGAGTGGAACCACACTTCCCTTTTCATTTTTAACCCTTTTCTCCCAAAGGAAATTTTTTCAAATTTCCCCTGAGAGTCCGCACCTCCATCGTTGACCAAAGCAAGCTTTGACCCTTCCTTTATCGGGCTTGCAGGCCATTTTGATGTTTTTAGTCATTTGCATGTCGAGGGCAAAAATCCAAATTTCCCCCGATGGTCTGCCTCCCTGCCCCTTTGACTTTTCAACCTTCCATGTGTCACCATGGTGCACCTTGAGATGGTCCCAAAATTTTGATACCTTAAACAAGCATGGGCTCACCACGTTTCTGTTCCGGAAAAGTTTGTCTGAATGCTTGAAGCTCAACAAATGTTAGGAATATTATATTGTTTACATGGGTTAATGTTTTAATGTAATATATATTATCATGGAGATAATATATATGGGTGAATAAATAAAATGTAATATTATTAAATATGAGAAAACATATCTCATATTAAAAATATAGGTTTTATATATTAGTTGTGAGTTTGTTGTATAAACAACTCACGTTGGTATTTTTAGGATTAGTTGAGTGTGTTGAGATAACTAAGGGATGTTAGAGAGATATTAGCAGATGGGGTTGAGATTATGTAGGGATTGAAGATCATGTTTGACTCCACCATTGTAGGGGTTAATTGATCTATATATGTAACTCATCAATCATGAATAAGATATCCCAAATGAATTCAACTTGAATTATTCTATTATTCGATGTATAGTTTCCTTTTTAGTATTTTATTTTTTAAGAAAGCTCAGACCAAAATAATATTTGGTATCAGAGCAGTGTTATAATCTTGTGGATGTACATTTGTGGCTTTGGATTCAATAATTCCCTTGTAAAGATCAAGTCATAAGTTCATTTTACGATCTGGGTCTCTGCGATTTTTAATGGTTTTCAAGATTTATATTGGAGTAGACTACTGTTAAAACTTCAGCCAAACCCACATCATGTTTTAGGAGAAAACGTGAAATATATTCTGACGTCCGAAGCAATTTCTGGAATTTGAGACCACAATTCAGATGAATGTTGCATAATCCTTGCATAGTGATATTTTACTTTAGCTTTTTTTCTCACAGCAATGGAACATTACTCAGGATTATTTAATTGTAGATTTGATATCGGTATGAAGATAGCGTAAAGTTTCTCGATGGAGGATGGAGGCAACGGAGGAAGGAGGTTGATCAATGACCTCTCATCAAGCACCATCGACGAGGCCGCGGTATTGATTTGGTGGCCAAGTATTTTAGTTGTGTGTTTGATTCCATTATTGTGTGTTTTATAATAAGAACAAAAGGAAATTCTTGTTCAATTGTAATTTCCTTTTATAAACCTCCTTGATGTAATGTTGTAATAGAAAGAAGAAAACACAAGTACAAAGTCAGCATCATGATACTTGAAGGGGATGAACAGAGGTTCATGAACATGGGTTCTTACCTTGGACTGAGGTCCATATGTGTACCAAGATCATGAGAAAATAGGGGTGTGCAAGCTGCAGAGAAAGTGTAACTATTCTTTTCTACTTTGTTCACATTAGGGGAGTGTAAGGGAAGTAATAATGTAAACAATAGGGGAGTGAATGTTAGGAATATTATATTGTTTACATTGGTTAATGTTTTAATGTAATATATATTATCATGGAGATAATATATATGGGTGAATAAATAAAATGTAATATTATTAAATATGAGAAAACATATCTCATATTAATAATATAGGTTTTATATATTAGTTGTGAGTTTGTTGTATAAACAACTCACATTGGTATTTTTAGGATTAGTTGAGTGTGTTGAGATAACTAAGGGATGTTAGAGAGATATTAGGAGATGGGGTTGAGATTATGTAGGGATTGAAGATCATGTTTGACTCCACCATTGTAGGGGTTAATTGATCTATATATGTAACTCATCAATCATGAATAAGATATCCCAAATGAATTCAAATTGAATTATTCTATTATTCGATGTATAGTTTATTTTTTAGTATTTTATTTTTTTAGAAAGCTCAAACCAAAATAATATTTGGTATCAGAGCAGTGTTATAATCTTGTGGATGTGCATTTGTGGCTTTGGATTCAATAATTCCCGTGTAAATATCAAGTCATAAGTTTGGTTTTACGATCTGGGTCTCTGCGATTTTTAATGGGTTTCAAGATTTATATTGGAGTAGACTACTGTTAAAATTTCAGCCAAACCCACATCATGGTTTAGGAGAAAACGTGAAAGATATTCTGACGTCGAAGTAATTTCTGGAATTTGAGACCACAATTCAGATGAATGTTGCATAATCCTTGCATAGTGATATTTTACATTAGCTTTGTTTCTCACAGCAATGGAGCATTACTCAGGAGTATTTAATTGTAGATTTGATATCAGTATGAAGATAGCGTAAAGTTTCTTGATGGAGGCTGGAGGCAACAGAGGAAGGAGGTTGATCGGTGACCTCTCGTCAGGCACCATCGATGAGGCCGCGGTATTGATTTGGTGGCCAAGTATTTTAGTTGTGTGTTTGATTCCATTATTGTGTGTTTTATAATAAGAACAGAAGGAAATTCTTGTTCAATTGTAATTTCCTTTTATAAACCTCCTTGATGTAATGTTGTAATAGAAAGAAGAAAACACAATTACAAAGTCAATATCATGATACTTGAAGGGGATGAACAGAGGTTCATGAACAGGGGTTCTTACCTTGGACTGAGGTCCATATGTGTACATGGATCATGAGCAAATAGGGGTGTGCAAGCTAGAGAGAAAGTGTAACTATTCTGTTCTACTTTGTTCACATTAGGGGAGTGTAAGGGAAGTAATAATGTAAACAATAGGGGAGTGAATGTTAGGAATATTATATTGTTTACATTGGTTAATGTTTTAATGTAATATATATTATCATGGAGATAATATATATGGGTGAATAAATAAAATGTAATATTATTAAATATGAGAAAACATATCTCATATTAAAAATATAGGTTTTATATATTAGTTGTGAGTTTGTTGTATAAACAACTCACGTTGGTATTTTTAGGATTAGTTGAGTGTGTTGAGATAAATAAGGGATGTTAGAGAGATATTAGCAGATGGGGTTGAGATTATGTAGGGATTGAAGATCATGTTTGACTCCACCATTGTAGGGGTTAATTGATCTATATATGTAACTCATCAATCATGAATAAGATATCCCAAATGAATTCAAATTGAATTATTCTATTATTCAATGTATAGTTTCTTTTTTAGTATTCTATTTTTTAAGAAATCTCAGACCAAAATAATAGCAGAAGGTGCCACGTGTCATGTTCCGGGGTCAAAGTGAGACTTTTTCCTTTCCTCTTAAATTTGCTCGAATCAGAGCTTGGTAGGGCCGGGGGCGGGTTCAAATTTTTTTCCAAAGTAGCCAAAAAGAACAAGTTCAAAAACAAACCTGTCATGCCCCATCCAATCAGAAGAAGCCACTTAAGCACTAAAAGAACCAATCAGAATTGAGTAGAGCCACGGGACCAAATTTTCCTTTTCACCAAAAAATCAAAAAGTGATAACTTAAAGCATTTTCCGCCATCCTCTGACCAACCAAAATAAGCCATGTCCCTTGTCGATGCAAGGATGCAAATTTGACTGGGAGAAATGCTTTTCAAAACGTAAAATACAGAAAAATGATCATTCGAGCCTGAAAATGAAAGTTTTTCCAAGGATAGAGAATTTAGAAATGTTCCAAGGCTCAAATATGTTTCTTAGAGATACATCCATTCATTTTTCTTCAAGTATTTAACGCAAAAATGAAAAGGAAGACAAATATGGGAAAACTCAAGTTTTTTGGATGAAAAGAGAATAGGAGACCCAAATTACAGACCATTTCTAGAACAAAGAAACAAGGAGCAAACCATGGACCCATAAGTGATCTACGACCCAGGAACATATTGAAAATGGCAACAAAGATTAACCAGGCACAACATCAAAAAAATAAAGTGAGAGAGGCCGCAAATCGATAGATTTTCAAAGGAAAATTGGGGCGAGACTATTTTGAGCACCAACATCGGCTCCGACTCGGGGATGGGCACTCCCTGTGAGTGCCACAAGAACAAGGGTAGACCAAGTGCCAAAAGTAACCATTGGGAAATAAAGTCATCTTGCAGAGTAGAGAAATAGATCCATTTTCAAAAAGAAACAGAGAAACCAGCAAAAACAGGTCACCGAGGACCAAAACGAGCAAAACCAGTCACCGAGGACCAAAACGAGTAAAAACACAAAAGACAGGGAACAAACAACAAACTAAACACTGTACAAAATATTTTCTTGATCCAGAGGCATCAATCCAAGAAATGCTTCAAATGTCTATCATTGGTAGGAAATTCGAGTAGTTCACCATCTAAGTCCTTAAGGAAGAAGGTATGCTCACCAATCCTGATATCAATGGAGTGAGGGCCCATCCATAATGAGTCAAACTTGCCATGCTTTCCCTTATCCTCATGTCTGCTATCCCATAGCAAGCACAATATCTCCAACATTGAAAGCTATGGGAGTAACCTTCTTGTCAAATAACTTCTTCAATTTCTCTCTGAACTTTAAATGCCTCTAGTGGGATGCCCTCCTCTCTTCATCAAGCTCAAAAATCTGGTTAATGTGAGCATCATAAGGATCTACCTCTTGATCTTCTAGTTGTTGCATAAACTGATATGAAGACAGTTGCATATGAAGAGGCAAAGCAGGCCTGAGTCCCATATACCAACTCAAATGGACTCTTTCCAGTAACCCTCTTGACAATAATCCTATCTGCGCAAACAACAAAATTCAACTGTTCACCCCACTTTCTCTTGTTCTGCTCCAATTTTTTTGATAATCTTCAGCAAATTTTTATTACTGGACTCAACTTGTCCATTTCCTTGGGGATTGTAATTGGAGGCATATGTCAAGTTGATCCCATACTCCTTGCACATTTCCACCAAAGGCTTAGCTCTAAAGCTCATGGCATTGTCAGCAATAATCTTGACTGGTACTCCAAACTTGCATATGATGTTTTTTAGCACAAAATCCATGACAACTTGGTGTTTCCTTCTTTTTGAGGATTGCCTCCACCCATTTAGTAAAATAATCAGTTGCTACAAGAATCCATTTATGGCCAGCACTTGAAGGATCTAAAATCTCACCAATGAAATCCATTCCCCATTGCTTGAATGGAGCTTCAATTGATACATGATGCAAAGGAAGGGATCCTGAAGCTTTCAGTCTTCCAGAGAAGCGTTGGAAACTCTCACATCTACTAACCAACAAGGTTTTATCTTTGAAAATAATTGGTCACCAATAACCATCCCTCAAGATCTTGTGTGACATGACTCTTGTAGCAAAATTCCCCCAAAACTCCTCCATGGAGATCAGCTATTATCTTGGGGCTTCTTCTTCAGTAATGCACCTTAAGAGGACTCCCTCTAGGTTATTTCAAGCTAACCCATAATCAATGAGGACATATTTCTGGGAAGCCAACTTAAGGGCTCTTTTCTGGTTCTTAATTAAATTCTCAGGGTAGTATAAGTGTCTGAGATAAAAAATTACATCCTTGTACCACTCAGAATTCATCAATGTTTGAAAAACATCTACCCTACCTTCTTCTACCTCATTTACCTCAATAGTTTGCAAGTTTCTCTCAGCCAAAATCTTAGCCATGCCCAAACCTCTCACCAGCTTCATGGTTTGGATATCCATGTCATATTCTTGCAACTTTTCACCCACCTGCAACCTTTTTCTCGAGACTTCCATTTCTGATAAGATGTCCTTGACCATGGTCTGGGGAACATAAGCAACAATTTTAGAACTTAGAATATAAGGCCTGAAAACCTTTGTTGCTTTTACTAAGGAAAATGCTTGCTTTTCCATGATAGTGTACTTCAGCTCAGTGCCCTATAAGGCCTTACTAAAAAAAGAAATCGGCCTCTCAGCCCCTTCATCATCCTTCTGCAGCAGGACGGAAGCAATAGTGTTCTCTGAAGCAAAAGAGAACAGTTGAAAGGGCTTCTTATAATATAGAGCTGCTAAAACAGGTGCACGCTTTAGTGCCTCTTTAATCCCATTGAAATCTTGGATGGTAGCCTCCTCCCATTTGATGACTTGGTCTTTCTTCAGCATGGAAGTGATTGGAATGGTCAACTCAGCAAAGTTTGATATGAATCTTCTAATGAATTTTATCTGCCCAAAAAATGACTGAATTCCTTTCTTCATTCTTGGGATTGGAACCTTGTTGATGGCCTCTACCCTTTCTGGATCAATCATCACCCCTTCTTGTGACACTATGTGACCAAGTAACTTTGTCTTCTGCACTCCAAAATGGCACTTATTTGAATTAAGTGAAATTCCATACTCTCTACATCTTATCAACATCTTCTCTAAGTGCAGAAGGTGATCACTTCTCTTCCTGGAAAATACAACTACATCATCTTGATAAACTGCAATAAACTCGTTGATGTAACCAGCAAAAGCAACATCCCTTGCTCTTTGAAAGGTGGTTCCAACATTCATCAAACATAGACATAGACATAGACATAGACATAGACATAGGTCATCAGACATAGACATAGGTCATGACATAGACATAGGTCCCCCAAGGAGTAGTAAAGGCCATCTTGATCCTTTCTAATTCCTTCACCACAACTTGGTTATAACCAGAGAAACCATCCAAGGTGGAAAGCAACTCAGAACAAGTCACTAACTGCGGTATGTTCTCCATATTTGGTAAAGGATAATTATCCTTCATTGATGCTTTGTTTAGATTCCTGAAGTCCACGCATAACCTGATGTCACCATTTTTCTTTCTGATTGGTACTAGGTTTGCAACCCAAGAAGAGTACCTTGTGGGCTGGATAATCCCTCCATCTCTTAGCTTCTTTAGTTCTTCTTGCATTTTGAGAGATAAGAGTGGATTTATGAGCCTTTGTTTCTTCCTGAATGGCTTTGCATTAGACTCCAAGGGAATCTCATGTTGAAATAGGTCCTCTCTATATGCTTTTAGTTCATAATAGGTCCAAGCCATGCAATCTTGGTATCTTTTCAAAAATTGGATGTATGTTTGTTTCTCCTCCTTGTTGAGATTGTTGCCTAACCAAATTTTCCTTGGCTTCTCCTTTGTGCCAAGATCATGCTCCTTGATATCCCTTGAGGCTGCCATACATCTGTTAATAATGCGATCAACATTATCAAAATTGGACTCAAGAGAAACTAGCCCTCTAGGGATGGTATTGGTCTTTAGCTGGATGATGCCTTTTCCAAACAAGGTTTCCTTTCCTTTTTTTTGTACATACCATAGGCTCCCAATGAATATTTTGATCAGCAAATTCTCCCTTGTTCTGCACAGAATCTTTTGATTTGAGCATCATCATCAAAAACCTACCAATGTTTACTGTTGTTAGGGATAGAAGGTCTTGTCAATACCTAAACCTCATATTCATAATATGGGGACATTGTACATTTGTCAAACCAAGACCCCAACACTACAAGTTTTTTGTCAAGTCATTGAACTTCCTATCATGATGCACAATGTTGAATGAATCAAACATCTCAATGAAATCCCAAACTGCATGTTTGTATTGTTTCATTTGTTGATTCTTTGTGGAATACAACTTTCTGATTTGTTTTACTTTTAATTCTGAGTCTCTTTGATATTGATTTCCTTGACACCATATTTACAAGAAATTCTTAAACCCAACAACAGTGCCTCATACTCAGCAATGTTGTTGGTGCACTCAAAGTTTAGTTTGAAGGAAAAAACAAATTTTTCTTGACCAAGAGAAAGTAGAACAACACCATCATCATTCCCAAACTTGGAGAAAGATCCATCAAATAATAGAGTCTAAGGAGATCCCATTTTCTCAAGGCATCTGCATTCCTCAATTTTGTGCTCCTTTCCATCAGCAAATCCCACAAAGTTATCTACATCAACACTTGTGTACAATACCTCATAGGATGCATTTTTGGGATCCTCAATAAGGTGTAACATCTTCTTTTCCCCATACAACTTGACAAGGAAGCCCTCAATTGGAATGGTATCATAGGGCATGTCCATGTGGACACTCCCACCAACACTTGCAGCCCATTTTCTAGACAATAGCATGCCCCACTTGGCTGGGTAGTCAATTATGACAACATCAAGTTTTGAATTTCTACCTGGATAGGCTGCAAGTTGTACCACCAAACCTTTCACACATCCCACCACTGGCACCTCTCTGGAATCCATAGCAGTACACTTCCCATATGCTGATGTCACTTTGATTTTTAGCTCATTCATGACTTCCAAAGGCATGACATTGCATGATGCCCTTGAGTCAAACATGCAGTTGTGCAATCTATCCTTAATGATCAGGGTGGTGAAAAATGGATCCACATTCATCTGAGAGTCCACCAAGGATGTCCCCAAATAGACCTCAAGTGGTTCATCTAGCTCTTCTGATGTTGGCGGTGCTTCTGGTTCTTCAATGATTGGAGGAGTCTCCACATTGTTTATGTTTTTGCGTAGAGAAGTCTTCTCTTCTTTCTACCCTAAGTATTCAAGAGCTCTTCTTTTGTGCTCAGGAATCCTAAGCAACTCAAAAATTGGAAAAAAAAACTTTTATTTGACTTAAAACTTGGGCAATATCATATGGGACATTCTTTGGTAAGGCAGTATTGGAAGGAAAGCCAACACACTCATTAGGTGGTACATGATTTTTGACAATTTGGGCATGAAGAGGGGTATGATTCTTGTTTGGAATTACAGGGCTCTTAGCAGGTGCATCTTTCTTAGAAGTCTCTTTAGGAATGTTTGAAATTAGGGGAGCTTTTGGCTTTTTTGAGGCCCCGCCTCTTTGACAGCCTTACTTCTTGTATTATATTCCTTTTCTTGAGCCACAAAAACATTCATCAGTAACTGTCTATCTTCCTTAGATGGGATTCCTCCATCATAATTATTTACCATTAAAGCCCTTAAATATTCAAAGTCATTATTGGGGAATTCAAAATCTTGTACAGTATCTACTTCTAAAGTATAAGAGGGAGGAAGAATAGGTACCCTATGAATGCAGTCCAAAAAAGTAGCAGTAGTCCGAGAACTTATCACCTCAGTTGAAGTTGCCCCTTGTTGTAAGCTCGTGGAGCAACCCATCATGTAGACATCATCATCATTTTCATCATCATCTTCTTCTTCTTGATGATCTTCTTCACAAGGAGCATGAGGCATGAAACATTTGTCACACCAATCAATGACGTCTGTCTCCTCCTCTGACAACCAAAGGATCAGGTATCGTTCTGTTATCCCTAGCTTGAAACTGTCTATTTCCAAATCCAACAGGCCATTTTCCTCTATCATCAGATCTTTGGTGATTTTGAACCTGTCTTGGCCTTGCTTCTTGTGTTGACCTTGTGACCTCTACCCAATTCCTTTCTCAGCCCGGCCTATTTTGTAGGAAATTTCTTTGACAACCCCTGCCAAAGTCTTCACAACTTCTTCCAAATCAACAGCCTTTCTTATCTGAGGTTTTTCTAGGTTAACCAACTTTACACCTTCCTCTTTGGAGGCTTTCCAATTTCCTTGATATTATTCTCTATTTGCAGAGCCATGGTGAAGGCCTACCTTAAATTTGTGGGGTTTTTGTCTCTTAAATAATATGGAGCCTTTTTATCAAATGCATCAGTATATTTGATTAAACATGACTCATCACATGGTCTTATCCTAACAGGAAATCTCCTCAAGGTCTTATTAAACCTTGTGTTGAAATCATGTACTAACTCATTAGGATTATTTTTGATGTTTTTAAATTCTATCAAAAGAAACCTAGGGTCAGTTCTATCACCATACTACAATCTAAATGCATTGCTCATATCAGTCCAAGTGTCAATAGAGTTATCTGGAAATGTTTTATACCAGTCCCTAGTATCCTCTTCTAAGGTATGGATAAACAACTTGATATATAAATCTTCATGTTCAATTTCAAAATCTTCCATCATATTGATAAAAAGATTTAGATGTTGATCACTAGTAATAGCATTGTTTCCTTGGAACTTTGGCATTTTGTTCCTTACATCTTAAGGCACTGCATTTGGATAGCCAGCCATTCCCACAAAATTTATAGGTCCAATGGTGTTTACAACAAAATGGGGTCTGGGTGGGGGCTGGGCCATGTTGATTCGAGAAGGTGACCTTGGAGGGGTGACAAATTGATAAGGGGTTGAGGGTCTTTGGAACACAGGAGTATAATTTCCAAAATGAAGATCCCCAAAGGCCTTGTTTCTTGGAAATCCTTATCAACCTCAGAAAAGACAGGAGCAAAGTGTGAAGAAAACCTTTCAAAATCAAATAAGGGCCCCTCTCCAGCTAGAGAGTTCAATTCTACAAAGAGGCTACCTGATTCAGAGTCACTTGAATGGTAGTCTTCAATGATGGCCCGATCACTTTCATCAATGGAGATCCCTCTTCTTGTCTACTAATCTCCAACAACTCTCCAAGATTTTCTTCCTTCTAATTTTTCTTTTCCTAGCTCTGGAAATAATGTCCTAGCAGGATCCCTAGAAAAGAAATATCTTCTTCCTTCCAGCTTTGCAAATATTAGTAACAAATCTGACTTTGACAGAGTTTTAAGACACTAGTACTCATTAAAAATCAAATCAACAGGGAGTCTCCACTAAGGATTTCCACCTTAGTTGTGCAAATGCACTAAATATGATATGTCAAATGTCTGTCAATGCTAGAAAACTAGAGGTGGAAAGATTCTAACCTTTCTTTACCTAGATTTATCAAATGAAATCTAGTGCACTAGGTGTGAAAACTGAAAGAACTGCACACATCACTTGGAGCATACAAGAAGTGTTTTACCAGTTTTAAATAAAGTCCCCCGCAACGGGGCCACTTAGGTGTTGTCAACGTGATAAATAGATATGAACTAGCAGTGAATCAACAAATAGTATCAGCAACTCAAATAATTCCCCAACAATGGCACCACTTAGGTGTTGGTATCCAAATTGATTCTCCCTCAAAGTCTAAGCAACATCACTAGTTTATCAAGAAACTTAGAGACAGATTAGATCATGATGAGTCATTTTGTAGCAAGGGATGAGATCTAATTGGTCCTTTGTCACTCAAATATGGAGAAATGGATAGCACCCTCAAAAGAATTTGATCTATCCTCACTATTTTATGTTGTGCCTTTCAACCAGGGTAAGATAACCTATTTTGTAACCTTTGTTTATTGAAGAACAATGATAAATCATTCCTTTGCATAAATTTTATCGAGAAGATCTTGGGAAAATATGATCAACACACTAGATCTGACTCTCATGAGTTGTCACTTCCAGATCATGGAGATATTTTCACAACAAGGAAAAGGTTACTAAAGACATTTAAGACCCTGATTGTTGCTGCATGTTTTCATAACAGAGATTATGCATTTTTATGCATACAAGACAAACATGGGTAGTATAAGTAGGATTGGTTGTTGTTGAATGAATGTTTTGGTGGGAGGTAGGGCAAGGTGAACTTGATTCACCATATCCTTGAGGAACCTTACAAAATGGAGAGTTAAACCGACAAAATGCCACATAATACCTAAAATGTTTCTTTAACTAAAATATGTGCTTCACTGGAGGCCCAGATTAGCACTCTTTCACAAAATCATTGGGATTCTATCATGAAGGATCGAGTCAGAAAACCCAACAAAGCATCAATATTTGAGTCAAATCACGCCTAAGGTACACCCAAAGGCTTACAGACTATCTCTGTCAACAGATGAAAGAAAAGTGATTTTAAATCATTTATTCCAATCCCAAATGAAATATCTTCTGATAAATGAAATTGTAGATGCCACTAGACTTTCACAAGGATTGAGGTCTATGTGATTGAATCATATTTTAATACAAGATTGTGACAGAAATAAGAAAAACCACTTGCATACATTCTGAAATAAAACAAACACATTTTGCTCAAGACAACACAAAAACTTGAATTTGATTAAGTCTATTAGTAGGGGAAAGTTTTTACAACAATCTCAGAGCTTTTCAATGGCTATACACTTACAACCACCTTGACACAATAAAACTTAATACAAAAAGAGATAATCAAGTTTCTCAGACGGATTCTCAAAAGACAGGATTTGTCAAATTTTCCTCGACCTCTAATACTCCAACCTCCAACAACCCTTTGCATGAAAAATTTGTTCCATTTATAACATTTACAATAGACCCCCTTTGCCCCCAAAAATCTAGATATTGAGTGCACCAATGCTCGTCATGATCACAATCGTGGTTTCTGAGATAGATCTACAAAAAGTCACCAGGTGCTCAATGGGGTAGATCTCTTCAATTATCTCTTGTATTCAACTCCCTCCTCTGATAGATCACTCTTTCTTCAATTCACCAACCACTTCCGCCCCAAATCTGTCAAATTTGGCTCCTTGCATGCTTGGGAGAAGAAAAATGGAATATCCGATCGGGCTTGATAGTCAGACCATTTTAATGGTGAAAGACATCTTCTAGATCACCCCACAAACTCAGATATCAACATTAACTCCCTTCTCTACCTGTGTGTAGAAAAAACCAAGAAATCATGAAGACTCGTACTTCGGCATGTTTCAGAAAAATGGGAGGAAAATTATTCGACTCTCAACTGCCGTTGATCTTTACTTTGAATTTGGGTCATCCACGTGGAAGATTTAAACTTTAAAATAGACCTGAAGGCTTCCTCTGACTTTTTACAACTTTTGGAGAAATGGAAAAATTTCACATTTTGCTCCGCATCTCCACCCTTGGGAAATGAGCCTCTCACGTGTCCAAAGGTGGGCCCCAGCGGAACCGTGGCCAAATTCTGTCATTTTACTCCCTTTTGTGAAAAGGGAAAATTTTCCAAGTTTTCCCCACTGCTCCACCCTTGAAAAATGAGCATGACACGTGTCCCAATGTGGGTCTGAGTTGAACCATGCTTCCCTTTTCATTTTTAACCCTTTTCTCCCAAAGGAATTTTTCCAAATTTCCCGAGACTCCGCACCTCCGCCATTGACCGAAGCAAGCTTTGACCCTTCCTTTATCGAGCTTGCAGGCCATTTTGATGTTTTTAGTCATTTGCATGTCAAGGGGCAAAAATCCAAATTTCCCCAGATGGTCTGCCTTCCCACCCCTTTGACTTTTCAACCTACCACATGTCACCATGGTGCACCTTGAGATGGTCCAAAAAGTTTGATACCTTGAACGAGCGCGGGTTCGCACGTGTCCTATTCCAAAAATTTTGTTTGAATGCTTGAAGCTCAGCGGAAGGTGCCACGTGTCATGTTGTGGGGTCAAAGTGAGACTTTTTCCTTGCCTCTTAATTTTTCTCCAATTAGAGTCTAGTGGGGCCGCAGGGAGGGTTCAAACTTTTTGCCTAAGTAGCCAAAAAAGAACAAGTTCAAAAATAGACCCACCGCCCCATCCAATCAGAAGAAGCTACGTAAGCACCAAAAGAACCAATCAGAATTGAGCGGAGCCACGGGACCAAATTTTCCTTTTCGCAAGAAAGAAAAAAAGTGATAAGTTAAAGCATTTTCCCACCATCGTCCCGACTAACCAAAAGAAGCCATGTCCCTTGTCAATGCAAGGATGCAAATTTGACCAAGAGAAACTCCCATCAAACCGTAAAAATAGAAAAACAATCATTCGAGCCGAAAAATGAAAATTTCTCCAAGGACAGAGAATTTAGAAATGTTACAAGGCTCAAATATGTTTCTCAAGAGATACATCCATTCATTTTTCTTCAAGTATTTAGGGTAGAAACGACAAGGAAGACAAATATGGGAGTACTCGAGTTTTTTGGATGAACAAAGAATGGGAGACCCAAATTACAAACCATTTCCAGAGGAACAAAGAAACAAGGAGCAAACCATGGACCCATAAATGATCTATGACCCAGGAACAAATTTAAAATGGCAACAAAGATTAACCAGGAACAACACGGGAAAAAGAAAGTGACAGAGGTCTCAAATCGATATATTTTCAAATTCAAATTGGGGCGAGGCTATTTTGAGCACCAACAGAAAGGACTACAATGATAAATCTACAATCTAAACAAATCTAAGCTAGATCTTGAATAAAATCCTCCATAGTTCTTCCTCTCTTTACCCCATGACTTCCTTCTCTCCATCTTGTAATTTTAACAAAAGAAAATAGACCAAATGAGAAGAATAGAATAGAGGAAAGGTTTTAATAAGAATTCATAAGGATTTTATGGTTAGTTTGGAACCCTAGGATCTAATGGCCAAGATTGGCTTAATCTAAGGTTTGAGGATCAACCCTACTTTTGTTTGGTAGGAAAATATTTTATAAATGTTTTTATATAAAATTAAAGGTATGTGTGGATGGATGATCGGGGCCATTTATTTACCTTGGTGTGCAAGTCTTTTTCCTAGTTCCTAATATGTTTTATTAAATTAATGAAATGTGGGATATTAAAGCTAATGGGATAATGAAATAAAATTACTAAGTATAAGGTTGACCATGTTGGGACTTGATCATTATTTAAAGAAAAGAAAGAATTTAACCAAGTAAATTAAATTATGGTACCTTCCTAGTTGAATGTAATTAATTGAATTAGAGATAAATTAGAAATGTTTAATCTTTGGACTAGACTTGGTTCCCCAATCATAAGGTTGAGAATATTGTTGTAAGTGAAATTAATGTACCTTAGGGGTTGACACCCTTGTAACCTTATAACTTAAACAAAAAAATTGATACTTTCGGGATCAGTGTTAGGGTTTTAGCGTGTTTCTAGAATGTCATTTTTGTGGGTGTTATAGGCTTCTTGGATCTCTCCTTATTCTGATGGACCAATATTGCAGAAATGGTGTCAAAACTGCCAAAATCATAGAGTATGAAATCCTTGGAAATTTTTTGATTAATGAGAGTGTGGGCTTGAGATATGGCATGCTTGACAACTTCGAAACCCTCATTTCCCTCCGTTGTCTACTTAAATTTCATAATCTTCTTCAACATCATGGTTATTTTCTTGACAAGAGTGAAAAACTCTGACAAAAATATTCGTACAAATTTAATCCTCCCTAAGAAGCTTTGGAGAGCCCTCTTGTGACTTGTAAATGGTAATTATCGAATAGCTTCTACCCTCTTTGGATCAATTTTCAACCCCTATTTATACAGAATGTGGCCTAAGAGCTTTCATTGAAAGAAAGTCATGCTGGAAGTAGTGAATTTTTTCCTCAAAATTAGTTGGGTTTTCCGGACTATTGACAGACTTTTGGTGAACTTTTGTTGTTTGATGTTTTAGGGATGGTTTCTCTTGTCTTTTTTTCTCTTTGTCCTTTTTTATTAAAGTCATGATCTTCATTGTATGAGTTAAGAATTCTTAACTCCTTCTAAGGGATTTTATGTTTCTTTCATGCTCGTTGGTTTTTGTTCCTCCTTTTGTAAGGCCCCTAGGAACCGATCCTGTTTTTACCTTATCTAATAAAAAATACTTTAGAGCCTAAGGTAGATACTATAGTGGATCTTAGAGTTAGAAGAGAAAGTTTGGAAAAATGAGAAATTAAATGAGGGCCCAAGGCTATATATAGGAAAGGGAAGGGGCAGAGCACATGGTGGAAAATGAATCATGCAACCAGGAGGCAAGGTATACATGGACGTCTACCCATAACTGGTACCTGAGAAACTGAGTGGCTCTAAACACATTCTCCCAATTCTATACAAGTGAAGAAGTTTCATATGCTATTAGGAGATTGTATATACAAGAAGCTGACTACACACACAATAGGGTGGTTGTAAGCGCAAGAAAATGAACACATATGTAATCGAGAAGCTGTATATACAGCCGCTTGGTTGTATATGAAGATGCCTGGTTATATATTTAGTCTTCAAACTATATATAGAGACTATATTTTATATATGTGGCCACCCGGTTACCTATATAGCTCCCCAAGTACATATGTAGCCACCCAAATGTACTATACAGTCAACCACTTACATATTTAGCTACCCGCTTGCATATGCAGCTACCGGTTGCACATACAACCACTGGTTGCATATCCAGGTGCCCAGCTACATATGTAGATCCTTAACTACACATAAAATAGTGCATACACCCATTTGCATATGCAATTAAGCATCAACACGGTTAGCTACACAATTTTTTAATTTCTCCCCTATGCCCATTTCTGACACGCCTTTTCCCATATACATTATTCACCTTCATCATTATATACATATTTCCCATATTCGCCATCAACATGAAATCCATTTTTTACAATTCACCAAAGAAAATCAAGGTTTGATTTTGGTAAGGGATCCCAAAATTCACCCTACCCGCACGTACAGTTAGATGCCAAGTGACTGACAAAAACCATTTTCTACATCAAAATGGTAGCCCTTCAAAGTCTAGTATTTGGTTCCATAATATATCATAAACCTTAAGTTCCATAGAATAAGGTAGATTCACATAGGTATATATATCTACTAAAATACATGTAATCATAGTAGGTGTGTAAAGTTTAGTTTTTGAGTCAATAACAATACAACAACGCAAGCTTCTCCTTTAGATATTAAGCTTGAATCACCTCAATATTGAAAAGGTAGGTGGGGGAGTCTCACCCATGTAGTGGTTGAATAGAAAATGCTTCAGTGGGAGGGGTAAAATATGGAAAGCAATGTTTCACAAGCAATAGGTGATCATGGCCATTCCATATTTTTGAGAAAATAATATCCCTATTATGGGATACACCAAAAACCACATTAAAGATACTCCTTACATAGGGATAAATATATACTTTACCTCTTATGAGCAGCCGCTAGTTCAATGTTAACCGGGAATGCAACTGAAAGAGGCATGACCGTAAGCCACTGAATCTATAAATCCGACCTTATCTAATGAAATGATTTTAAGATGGGATCACTTGCTGCCCAAATTTGACTGAAGTAATGGATTTTGTAACTTTCACGGGTTTGCATTGAGGTGGATATGATCCACTAGAAACGTCAAGGAAAGAGCATATTTTGTCCCCTATGTCCCCTACTGTAAATCTTGAGGTTGTATACCCATCTGCTACCACACATTTCGTTCTAACACTACCAAAAGGGGGTGTTGGGTTCTTGACCCATTCACATTATCATCGATACTTGGCCATGAAACAATCATATCAGTTGATTTTATCACCATGTGCGCTAAGGGAAAATCCTTCATCTCTATTCAAATACAAATGCCTCACGACCATACGCAAAACATGGTTACCACTGCCAAGCATCACCTGATCTACCATAAACAGGAGTAGGGAAGGTGTGAAGCCATCTACACAACAAGATAGTGACATGTCCTTCTTGCATCAAATGCCACCAATGGAGCCTCCTTCGACCCTAGCACCTATGGTCAGTCCATGAGAAACAACAGAGATGCCCCTTTTTCCATCAGCTCACTTTGCATTTAGATTAGGCTCAAAGAAGTCAGTGCAATAGGGTTTGTCATATTAAAACTTTTAAATTTAAGGATATGAACTATTTACTTCATGGTTGTATACTAATTTTTAAAAAAAAAACTATATAATTATACTTAGTAATATCTAAATAATATGCGCAATTACAGATATTTTTAAAATGTGTAAATATGAAAATTATTTCTTTTTTCTATTTTGATATTAGTGTTATGGTTGTACTTAGTAATAAATTTTTTTTAATATATATATATATATATATATATATATATATATATATATATATATATATATATATGTTCGATTATATTTAAGTAACGTGTTGATTTTAGTTTTTTTACATTAATGTTCGCTAATATTTAAGATAGATATAGGAATCATGTATAATGTAGGAGATGCTTAAATGTATATTAGGATTAATTATTTGTGATATTTTAAGAGTTTTAATAAATGTATAATTATTAATATTTTTAAAATTATGTTTATTAATATTTAAATGACTTGTTTATTTTTAACAAAATATTTTTTTCTTAATAGTTAAATAAATATATATAACGAATGAGATGAAAATGAATATGTACAATTGTTTTTTCATGAAATTAATATATTTTTTTATTTTATTATAATTAAGTTGATAAGCATTCTCTTTTACCAAGTGAAGTGTTCTTGTTGTTGACATTCATTAGCAAATAAATCGTTGAGATTGCTTTGTAAGGACATGTGTTGATGTGTTGTTTGAGGAATTTTTGACATGTTATTGGAGCCATACGGGCCTTGTAAATAATGTTTTATGCATATACTTTGATAGTTCTCTCCATAAACATTTGTTGTAGACCTCTCCTCATTTCAGAAAACATTAGGAAAAATGTAATGTTTTGTGTTTGCGTGGGTAGTAGCAATACCACTATGGTCAACGTGTGGTTGATTATTCTTTAGGTTTCGAGAAGAGATTTTTCTTTCTTCCAACGGAAGGGGAAATGTGGATGAAAACCTATGACATTTTACAACCCTCCATTGATACCTAGTACATTTCTACCTCCATAAAGGATGATCTTTTAGTGCTGAATATATTTATTTCTAACCCCCAAATTAGTTTTTTTACTCTTATAACTTTTCCCCTCCTTGGAATGAGGTTCATGGTTGTTTTTTTGGTGATTTTTAATTCCAAACATGTACATTGTTTAGTAAAATCCTTTTAAATAATATGTGTATCACGATGCATATAAAAGTAAAAAACAATTATATTGATAGGCTTTTTCTATAAAAAAATTGTGTTAAACTCTCCTGTCACTACGATAACTCATCCTCTATCATATTTCTCCTATAAATTTAATTGTCAGGATGTTTCTTTAATAGATATTTATTCATTCTCAAGCCTAAGTCCTATTGTTATTTTTGCAATATATATGTGTATGGCACTAATCATTTTAAAATACTTCTTGAGATTTTTTACTTATGAAAACTTTTAAATTGTCATGAATAATAATATATTTGGTTAGAATAGATTTATATATTTACAATGCATATAAAAATAAAATATAATTACATTGATAGCTTTTTGTTTATGCATTTCATGTCAAATTGCGCTAGTCCTTTCCACTACGAGAAATCATCCTCTCTCTAGAATCATTTCTTCTCTTATTAATAGATTTTAAGATAGTTCTTTTGAATATATAATTATTCATTCTTAAGCCTAGGTCATATTGTTATAGTTGTATTTATTATTACTATCAATAGTATCTTTGGTGCTATTAAGCAACATGTTAAAAAATATTTAAAATATTATAATTATTTCTATTATAAATTTTAATGAAATATCTATTATTTAATATTATAAATAAAAATAATAATTAATAGTAATATGAAAAGGTGGATATTACTATTACTATTAGAATTTAAAAAAAACTAAATATATAATATTATGTTTATTATTACATTTTATTAATTTATTATGTATTAATGTTAGTCTTATTATTAGAGTTTTATATTTCTCCCTATCCATCATTTTACATTCAAAATATAGTCTAACATGTAAATCCCCGTGCCTTTCACTATTGAATTTAGAGTAAATTATTATCATGAGATAATGTTTAATTTGAAAATAGTCGCCAAACGATAATGTGTAATTTGCAACTGAATTAGAACTTAAAAGTGGTTATAATAAGTTGTTTACATATAAATTTGGATATGCAAAATTTAAATTTATAATATTTTAAAGACATGGAAGAAAGTTATTTATTGAACAACTATTTTTGATAAATAGCTATATTTGAATATAGGAGGTGAATTTTTTTACTTCATTTGAATATAGTTAAAATATTATTATCTTTATATTTGTCTAGGAAAAGTGCAAATTGTAAAAATACTAAAAAGGGTTTCTAAATTTGGACATAGGGATATATAAATCCAATGGGATTATATTAATGTATGTTAAAGTGTTGATATATTTAGATAAACTTCTATTTTAAAATGGCTAGATATTTTCTCATAGTGTTATAAGATTTTGATATCTAAGTTATGGTGGGAAAATTTTACCTATGGTTTTTAGTAATATTTTAAATATATTGGTTAATGCATTGTTCAGTGTACTAGAGTTTATTGATATATCGGTGTTGTTTTAAGACACATAAATATTTCCTTGGGAGTATCTTAGTGATGGGTTGGTTCATCATCCTCTCAAGAGTATTTTCATGATGGGTTGGTCGTATCCGTTAAGAAGTATCTTCATAATGGGTTGATTGAAATTTGGGATTGTTTTTGCTCAACTCAACTTAGACATAAATCTTGTATAAAGGTAGGTTGGGCTATATCCTTTTAAACTATCTTATTTATTTCATTTATCATCAAATATTCTTCTCATTTTAATGATTTTAATATATTGTGAAGTATAACAAAAATAAAGATGTTTTGACCTTCAAAAATAATAATTAAAAAATATAATTTAAAAAAAAAAAACAGCATAAATTATATCAATATTAACTTTATGATGTCAATTGGACTTATTATACTGCCGAAGGCAAGTATATTGGCTTCACCAATACAATTAACATTTTCACTCCAACCAATCACTTTGTGCCACATGACAAATTTAATTTTTAATTTTCAAATTCTCTAATGTTTGGAAGAGAATATACCTCTACTCTTTATTGAAGTATATTCGTCATTTATTGTTTGGGTAGCTTGTTGAACTTATCTCCTAATAGCAGCCCATGCCTCTTAATGCCACTGACAACTAGGTGATGTGAATAACTATGACAGGTGGCTGATGTGAATGCATCTCTATCCGGTTACAATCTCCTAGGATTAGTCCTCTTGCTCACAGAAAGGTGCCTTCAAAATATAGAACAATCAATGATTTATGTTGAGTATTCCATGGGGGGAAAGGAGAAAAGGGGGTGAAGATAGTGATGCAGGAGGAGTCCCAAGACAATGGGTTGGATGTATCCCTTCTCCCAAAGGCTTTTGACAGCTCTAGCCTGATGGTTGCCTCCATTCCTGTGGCAGAGTATCGGGGTCGCCCTCTGGGAGACCATGCAGGTGTGAAGAATGGGCACCCGCCGGATGCCCTCCTCACTCCCCGCGAGCCCATAGATGCCTCCATTGTTAGAAACAAAATTATCTTCCCTCTACAGTCTTTGAAAGTGTTTGTTTCCCTAGTTACTAGATGTCAAGGGTCTTGCGTTAATAGTTGAATGAACATTTTCTTGTGTTATTTCTAGCTAACGAGCATGAAATATCCTTTTATGTCGTGTTCTTGGTATTTCATCCTCCTCTTTCATGGCCTTGCTTTATCGGCATCATCTCACTTCAAGAAGGTCAGCTTGTTCAAAGTCATGAAGTAAAGGTCAACTTTGAGGCCTGATTTTACTTGCAACTCTCTAACATGTATTGTGGGTAAGATTGAGTGTCTGCAGTTCATTCTTTCTAATGGAAGTACTTCTTTGTGTGTAATAAACATTGTTATATGTTTATTACAGGATACAATGGCATTTAGACAATTCTTTATGTTGTCTTTTCTCTCAATACTCATATTTGAATACGTGTATGGATGGATGAGCGCTCATGTAACTTTTTTATAGGGGCGATGATGCATCTGGCACTATGGGTAAGTCCTTAATTGTTCGAATCCTTTAATCCTCCTTGAAATCCTGGTGAGGTTGTTTGTCATCACATTGTAACTTGCTTGCATATGCTATGAAAATGGATCTGACTTCTTTTAGGACATGATGTTTGTGTGCTTTTTTATTGTGACAACTCTTGGGTGTTGTGTATTCTAGGCACTATATTCGCAATTGTACCGTGCTCAACTATTGGTGTCT
>CM031244.1:325680667-325832399 GCA_018340775.1 Taxus wallichiana var. yunnanensis
ATTTTACTAACACATATTTTCACAAATCCATTAAAAGCGCCAAATTCCATAAAATTTTTCTTCACGGGCGTATTCATTTACATTTTGGTGCTTTGGTATTTTATGTTAGCACAGCACACACACACACACACACACACACACACACACACACACACACACACACACACACACACACACACACACACACACACACACACACACACACACACACACACACACACACACACACACACACACACATTTACATTTTGGTGTTGGTATTTTATGTTCCATATACACACACACACACACACACACACATATATATATATTGTATTATTAATTATGATCTTCAAATAATATAAAATCCTAATTGGGTATTATAATAAATTGATATATTTAAATTGTATTTAAAATGATATCAAATTTATATAAAACACATAACTAAAATATTAATTCACATATTTTTTAATAAAGACAATATTATTATTTAAAAAAACATTATACACGTTATTTTTATATATATTTATTTATATAGAATTAAATATTATTAATTATATAATTACAAACAATAAATTAATAATTATATTAATATTTATATTGTGAATTTTTGTATTAAAAATATCATAACATAACAAAATTTAAGATTTTTTTAACACATTTCTTATCAAGCTACATAAAAAATAATTTTTAATTAACTATAGAGTATATAATTACACTTCAATTACATAAAATGATTTTTTTTTTAAATCTAAGAAAAATAATATATATTACCTTTTGAATTGATATATTGTTATAATTTTCTATTTGTAGCATTGTCACAATATAATTTTTTTATATTTGTGGTAATTACCACATTTTTTCTACAATTTAATGTTTCAACAAATTTTTTGTGGGTGGAGTCCACAAAATTGGATTCACAATTTTAACCAAAATATCCACAACAAAATTGTGAAAACATTGTGGATACATCACCCATTATCTTGTAGTGTCAATTAACCCCAATGACACTTTATATTGGAAAACATTGCAATTATTTTGATATCTATACTATAATAAGTCATAATTTTTATAATTGTGTTCATATACTTATATTAATCATGTTCCTATACTTCTATATAATTCCATTTATTGTGTTCATAGCTTCTTATAATTGTTTTCCTACACTTCTACTAATAAGTCACAATTTATTAGTATACTTCCATTTATTGTGTTCATAAAGAGCAACAACGAGTAGCAACCAACAATGGTGTCTCCTTCGACCCTAGTTAAAACATGGGCATCGAGACTTTTTGGTTACACTCATTAGGTGCCCTTGAAGCTCATGCCCTCTTAGGGCCACAATGGTCCTCACCATGAAATACCAGAGGATATTACTGTATGCATGCTAAACTAATTAAGTTATTCTAAATTAAACTAACACCACGTAGCTTCAAAGAAAAATTAATCTACCATTAACATTATGATAGGAGATTAAAGGAAATAAGTACTTCTAATGCATAAACATGAAAATAATCACCTAATGCTAAGGCATTCCTAATATGTTGTGATTATTACTTAATATATGAACATAATTAGATCATTAAGCAATCAAATTTGTGTTGATCTCAAAAGAGAGGGAAGGATCTCACCAACAAATGGCTACAAGGCCATACTTAGATCTTCCTTTGTACTCAACAATGAGAGAAATGGTTGCAAAGATGAAGTATCTATTCCAATAATGGAGAAGGCTCTTATCATAAGATTATAGTTTTCACTAATGCAAATAAGGTGTGTGTTTGAGAGGAAGGATCTTGGTCCTTCATATAGCTTTCCTGTTTGGGAAAGGCTTGCAAGATGGTGGATGTGGGACAAAGCCCAAAGAATAAATGGAAAAGGATATGCATGTTTAGAAGAATTAATAAAGGATGTACACTTTATGGGAGTTGAGAGGGTTTAATTTATCAAATGTGATTAATTAATAGGTAGGGATAAGCTTGTAGAAACTATTTAGAGGAAAATTAGCATGATTCGAGGGATATAAAAGAGGAATTTAACCAATAAAAGGGGTTTATTTATTAAAATAGAAGGCACAATTAACTAATAATGTTTAATTAATCACTTAGAAGTGGATTATAACTAACGAAAGGTCGTTAATTGGCATCCATGATGGGGAAGAGTTAATTAATTAACGAAAGGTCATTAATTAATGAATAAGAAGGGGAATGTTAGCTAATTAGTGGGAAAGCACAAATTATTATAGAAATGATGAGAAAGAGGGTAATTAGTGCAATTTTAGTCTTAAACTACGTAAGAAGATTTTAGGTGTCTACATTTTTCCGTCTTTAGGGTGGCATAAGCGACGCCACTTCAAAGATAGTAGACAAGTACATACAAATAAATTTTGAAGGAGTGGAAGAAAAGTTAGTAGAATGAAGGATGCCCCCTCGAGTGTCGATGGGGTGATGGAAGAGGTCGATCGACGATAAAAAAGATGAAGGAAATGGATAGAAGAAACAAGGACGGGGGAATAAATAAAATCCTTATTGCCCTGGGTGTTAAAGTGTGATAGTGATAAGACATGATAGTGAGGAATATATAAATAGCTTTTACATCCAGATGATGCAAAAATAACTTTATTTCATCATTTTTCTCTATGATCTATGTCATCAGCTCTTATTAAAATATATGCATACAAAAAAAGTGTACCATAACATGAAAAGCTATAATACTAACATTTTTTCATTGCTAAAAATGTTTAGCTTCATGCAACATACATAACGTAATGAAATATGAAAAAGTATACAAGCTAACATGGTAGGGAAACAAGTAAAAACACACATACTCAAACAAACAACGTTCAAGACACTTACACCAATGTTTTTGTTATCAAGCTTCAGTTCCCAAATGTTTGATTTAACGACAAGGGTTAAAAATGACACCCTAAGAAAGGATACATGCGAGGTGAATATACGGAGGACACAGGGGTCCTATGAAAAATAAATCATGCACTATGAAATAGTACCAAGCAACTCGTTGTCATGCAATGGAGTACATATATAGTAAGAAAACCAAATTTGTTGATGGAGGGTAGATCCAAATGATCCACGAGTCACGCAGAAGAACATGCGAGAATCAAAGAAAGATGTTTTGTAGGACAATTTTTGATGTTTGAGGATAATGCATCCGATATAGGCTTCAAATGCGTGCATGATTTTTACCAATTTTAGAATTTTTAAATTGTTTTGGATTTTTTATTATTTTACCAATGTTTTGGATTTCGAAGTTTTACTAATGTTTTGGATTTTTCGAATGTTTTATGATTTTTTTAGATATTTTGATATATATTTTTAGGGTTTTTAAAAAGTTTTCCAAAGCTATGTGCATGTAAATGAAGATGCAAAGATGCCCCCAGTGAGAGGTGAGAATGTACAAGGGAAAATATTTATGCATATATACAGGAAGAAGATAATTTGGATCAAGGTTGAGATAGATAGGTTCAACATGATGATGAAATAAAACCAATGAAGTGATAGGAAGGAGAAAGAATGCCCCTAGTGCAAACTAGCCAAGAAACAAATGATAGAAAAAAGGACAAGATTTGTTTTATTAAAAGAAGGGACAAAAATTCCCTCAAACATGGTAAAAAGGCAATCTTATATGTGCATGGATGTTCTAAATGAAGCAGAAGAAAAAAAATGTCATGAAAGGATATGGAAAATGTACCTAGAAGATTGGCGATGAAAAGGTGATTAGCCCAAGGCACAAATCATGAGACAAAATATAGAATATAACAAGAGTCTGAACAAGGTCCAAACAAAACTGGTAACATACTAGTCCTATTTTCTCTTAGAGACCCAGTGTGTGCACGTGGAAATTAATTACTTATTGAAGGGAATATTTGATAGAAAACAAGTGAAGACATGCTAGCCAATGTTTAGGAATTATTTATTTTGATAGGTGATTTGTGAATGGAGGGTGGAAGGATAGTCGTACATTACTCCACTGCCAGCCAAGCATCCATATCCCTGACAGAGATGTATTTGATTCTAGTCACATCATTGATCTACTTCCAGCTAGACGTTTATAACCTCGATAGAGATATTGGAAATATCCCAAGAGAGAGTTATATTTTCTTTTCTTTTTCTTTTTGATTTTTTGATTGATTTTTTTGCTTTCTGAAAAATTATTTCAGCTCTCTTGATTTGTTTTAATAAGGAGTTAATAATATTGAGTTGTGGAGAAAAATTTCTTCACAAAAAGACATGTTTTACAAACTTAAAAGTTTACACAGTAATTGGGATCGGTTAGGGAACCGAAATCGGTCACCCGGGAGGAACCGACATCGGTCAGGGAACCAAAATGGTTACATGTGCGTTTATGTTTTTTATTTTAGACAAGGGATTAGATCCAACCTTTGATTTAAAGGTGATCTAAAGGTTGTAAATGTATAGTTAAGATGCCCTAAGCTTGTATATGCTTATATAAGTTAGAAAAATAGGATTAGAAGATGAATTGAGTAAGAATGTTGATTCTACTTAGTTGAGAGGATGAAGAAGAAGAAAAAGAAGAAAAAGGTTATATGAAGATAGAGCTTCCATGGAGAGAAGCTAGATAGAAGGAAATGACAGGTACATCTGAATGGTGAGAAGAGTGTAATGTATTCTACTGTATTTCCTTTGTATTGTTTTGTCTCAATGTAATGGATTGGATAGTATGCAAAGCACATATGGTTTCTTCTTGTAGATCCACATGTTGTTGTGATATCTTGTATTGTATATCCATGAGATCATGTTGTATTGATGATCCATAGAGATCTAGTATTGTAGCTCATTAGATAGCTTGTGGGTACGTGATAAGTATCCAAATATTGTAGAAGAGGTTGTATTATTGTTTACACATGTTGATGCAGTGATGGAGGAAAGAATTACTTCTTGGTGCACAATTATGGTTGCACATTGGTAGACCCATTTGAGAGGTCTTGTTTGCAGGTCCACAGGAGAGCTTGTTTGCAATTTAGAGATGCAGTAGTTCCTGGTTATGTGGTATCTACTAGTGGTTTAGAGGCATGGTTGTAGTGCACTCATGTAAATCTGTTTGGAGATATGGAGGAGGAGATACTCTTGGAGAGATGCATTGTAATGTTGTGGGAAGAGTTGATTTTTACTCTTGTTTATTATATATATTGAGATCTCTATCTTTGGTGGACGTAGACCACATTGGGTGAACCACAATACATGTTGTGTTATGTGTGTGTACTTTTTTTGATTTGGATTATTCTACTTTATACTTCCACTGCTATAGATTTAGGGGAATTTTCTAGTTCTATATTTGCATGATTTAGTATATTATTGAATCATAGCACTATTCCGTAGTCAGGATTCCCAAAAGTTGGTATTAGAGAGATGGATTTAGTTTTTAGAGCAAGGGATTGCTTTAGGGTTTTATTAGTGGTATTATCGACAGTTATATGAGAGTAGTGTTTTGTTTTTCCCGATGTGTAAATCGCAGGGAGAAATTTAAGATGAAGTGAGAGATGGAAATGTAAGGTTTTTGGAAAATGACAATGACATGCGTCAATATGCTATACCGATGTTTTTCAGTACTATTCCTTAGCCGGTATCGGCAGGGTGACCATGGTCGGTTAGTTGGACACTAGTGTCGGTGACCTGTTTAAACATAAAATCATAGATCTGAAGAATTTTGAGAAGATGCAATGGATGTTTCTTGTTTGCTGAGGTGTCCCTAGTTCCTGGAGGTACATGCATGTTGGTCTGATTAGATATTTAGATTATAGAGGTATGGTTTTGTTATCTTGGTATTGCAGTTCTTGTATGTTTTGGTTGCTCATGCATGTTTGTGATTACAGATTTGGGTAAGATATAGAGGAGAAGTTATGCATCCTTAGTGTAATTAGATGCACGAGCTTTGTTAAAAAGACATAATATAATAGCATAGAATGAAGACGAAGCTTCCATTAGAGAGGAAACTACTTTGGTTTAAGATGCGGTTAAGTGTCTTTGTTTTGGTAAGGTGATGTATTTCATATTGGTACAGTTTTATTGCATTTATTATTATTGTAAAGTTTTTTTGTAATATTTGGGTGATTCTCTAAATGAACGGCTCGATAAAACTATCAGCTTTGGTCTGAGTAGGAACCTGGTTTGGTGTAGTATGATTTTTTTTGGCATTATGGTAGTTCCAGCAGCACTGACGTCGTCGGTAGGAACCAATGTTGGTAATAGAGGAACCAGTTTTGGTCAGAAACCAAGGTCCGTCTCTGTGACAGTAAATATGTATTGATTTTTTATAGCAGAAGAGGGCATAAAAGCTTTAGTGTCTAGTTTGGAGGATTAGGTTTCTTTCACAGAGTGTATAGGAAGAACCAAGTAGATCACTTCAATGTTTGAATCAGAAAGAGGACGGAGTTGGCTCAGTGAGTCCAGTGAGACTTGGGTCAGATTTAGGTATCTCTATATGGTTCATGTTTTATTTATTTTGTTTGAAGCAACTAGTATTATGTTTGGTTTGTGTGCAGAAGTAAAATATGTACCATGGATATTTGGTGAGTTTGACTTTTATTTCAGGATGTGTTGGAATCTTGAGGACAAGGGTATCTAGTCTAAGGATGAGATCCTCAATGAAAGGTCATGTTTAGACACAGTTGCAGGTAACCGAAGATGTTGAGTACACATGGATGAAAAAAGGGTAAATCATTGCTTTCAGAGGGTACACATCAATATCCAATGGATAAAAGAATGCACCCAAAGGGTACAAATCTGGTCCAGTGGATAAAAGACTGCATCCAAAATAGAAATATCCAGAGGGTAAAAGAATGCATCCGAAAGGTACATGATTATATCCAATGGATAAAAGAATGCACCCAGAGGGTTCAGATATGCGTCTAGTGGATAAAATACTACATCTAAAATAGAAATATCCATAGGGTAAAAGAATGCATATGGAAGGTACACGCTTATATCCAATGGATAAAAGAATGCACCAAGAGGGTACAGATCTGTGGCCAATGGATAAAAGATTGCATCCAAAACATAAATATACAGAGGGTAAAAGAATGCATCTGGAAGGTACACGCTTATATCCAATGGATAAAAGAATGCACCCAAAAAGTACAATTGTTAATACAAACTTTGACTACAAATATCTCTTTTTCTAGCACCTATATCAAAAAATAGAGAGAAACCTAGAAAGTTTCTTGAAAAACCTAGAAAGTTGATATGAATTGGAATGCACGAGAACTTGCATATTTTGTTTCTAACCTTTTGCAGAGAAAGAAATCCTTCATCGGGAGAAAAAATGGTGTTTTTCCACTTCCTGCAACTTTCTACGTTCTTCTCCCCATCAATTTCTTACTCGGGAAGGTGAGGATACGTGTTTGTTTCCCATTGAATGTGGTCGGGCGGGTTTCTTTGTGAAACTATGACTTTTGGTGATTTTGGGAAAAATGCTAGTTTTTCCCCGCATCCCTGCTAATCCTTGATTGGTTGGAGTAGTTTTGAGGAGGTTTGGGTCTGCGATTCATTTTATTTTCTAAGGCATTATGGCGAAAAGGAAAATTTCAAAGTTAAGGCCCGCAACCAATCAAAGAAGGACACATGTCTATGTTGAAAGTCAATGGCGGGGACATGGATTTTGAGGAGAAATTTGGAATCTTTCCATTTTCCAAAATAGCTAAAAAGCAAGGCACAGGCCTGCACCAATCAGGTAGCTCCACGTGTAAACTAGTCAGAAAGGGACACGTCATCGCTGTTTCTCAGCTCATAGGTGCTTTGGTGGACGGCGGGAGAATTTGAGAGTTTTAACCTTGTTTCCACAAAAGGTGAAAAGTTCTAAAATGGCCCGCGGCCTTGTCCAAGTAAAAGGATAAAGTTTTAGGTTGAGGCCTGCACCAATCAGAGAGAGACACATGGCTTGTGTTAAAAATTCGATGGCGGGGCACAGACTTTTGGGGAAACATTGGAATTATTCCCTTTCTCAAAAATAGTTAATGTCTAAAGCAGAAGCGCATCCCCGCCACTAATCATATGGTGTCACATGCCCACATTAAAAAGTAAAAGCGGGACGATGGAGAGTTTTTAGAATTTGAGCCTTTTTGTTAAAAGAGCTCAAATGATAGTTTTTGACCCACTTTCTCTCAGCCACTCAGATGGCGCCACGTGTCTAGCATTTGGCAGAGCTGCAGGGGGGTGAAGCAAATCGAGAAAATGTGATTTTTCTCCCAGATGTTAGGAAATACAAAATTTCTCCCCACAGGGCCATCCCTGCTTGGATCTCACCACGTGTAGGGTCCAAATTTGAAGGTGAAAGGGGAAAGATAGCCGAAGGCCCTCTTCTAGTTTTTATCACCATTAACAAACCAGGGCTTTGCAAAACATGGAAATGGCTTATTCTTCATTCTTTTCTCTGTATTTCTTATCGTTTCTCCAAGAGATGCATTTCTGGTTGGTTTTGGAGATGAATTGATAAGTTTAAATAAGTGTAAAGATTAATCATCAAAAAATAGATTTTATCAGGCATACGTGATAAAACGGGATAAAACTTATCAGTAAACACTCGAGTGCCATGAAAGTGTTTAAAAGGTGGAAATGGTAGGACCAAGTGGAGGAGAAAAATCATGAGGTATCCCCTACTAAAATAATCATTCCCAAACTAACAAGATATTTGCCTCCCATTTTCATGAGTGTTTGTTTCATGTCACTTTCCCAAAAGAGGATATACAACAAACATTATCCCTTTCGGATATTATTTTTTCTTGGGGGCAAAGTATGGATGTAAACAAATTGGTATAAATATATGGATTTAGCCACGGGAAAAAGGGATTCTGGTTTTATGGGAATGTTGTAAATTCTGAAGCAATTCAATATGAAGGGATTTCTTTCTTACTTTCCTCTGTTATATCTCTCTCTCCTGGGTCGATTAAATGGATCATTTGTTTTGCATTTAATAGGAACTTTGTGTTGGTTTGTGTAATCTTTAGAAATTTGTGTGTGCAGATTTGCATCGGTGGTGAAGTAATTGATCCTTTTCTATATTTTCTTGGTTCAATGTGAGTAGGGAGATACTTTTCTATCTATATTTCCCAAAATCATTGTTGTTTTTCTTCCTTCTCCCATTTCTTTATTCTTCCATTCTTTCTGGTTGATAATCTTTCAAGTATGAAAACATTCCAGGATATCATGGTCCAAAAATTGAGTGTTGTATATTTGTACTTTTGTTTGTCTTTCTTTCAATAAGGGAACCTCTCCCATTAAAGAGGAGGGACTTGCTGTCCCTTGACTGTGATTTCAACCCATGTTCTATTATGATACCCAATAGTTTTTGGCGACTCCGTTAGGGAATTCATTGCAAATGGATTCCAGTTTTTAATAACAACTTCTTAATCATCTTTGATCTGGTGACTCCAAGATACACTCGGGGTAGAAGAACCCTTGGGAAAGAGGACCCTCATTTCCAAATTTTGGATCATAAAAGAATGCATCCAAAGGGTACAAATTTGCATCCAGTGGATAAAAGACTGCATCCAAAACAAAAATATCCAGAGGGTAAAAGAAAGCATCTGGAAGGTACATGATTATATCTAATGGATAAAAGAATGCACCCAAAGGGTTCAGATCTGTGTCTAGTGGATAAAAGACTACATCCAAAACAAAAATATCCATAGGGTAAAATAATGCATATGGAAGGTACACGCTTATATCCAATGGATAAAAGAATGCACCAAGAGGGTATAGATATGCGTCTAGTGGATAAAAGATTGCATCCAAAACAGAAATATCCAAAGGGTAAAAGAATGCATCTGGAAGGTACACGCTTATATCCAATGGATAAAAGAATGCACCCAAAAAGTACAATTGTTAATACAAACTTTGACTACAAATATCTCTTTTTCTGGCACCTGTATCAAAAATAGAGAGAAACCCAAAAAGTTTCTTGAAAAACCTAGAAAGCTGATATAATTTTTGAGTCAAAAATATGTCTGTACATAATTGTACGTATTTTTGAGAAATGTGCCAAAAACCCTTAAAAATGCCTAGATTTGATTGTCTCAAAACATGGTCGAGTTTATAATCGATTCTATGGTTTTTGCACCTTCCAAATACAATGACACACTTTGTTTTGCATAAAAATGCATGTTGTAGAAAAGTGCTAACAAATTCTGAATACATGAAAATAATAAACCCTTGCTTGTAAAGAAAAAATTACAGATGGATGTCTACATCATTTATAGCTCCGATACCATGAAATGAACGATAAAAATATTGTTCCAAGCCGTGATCTCAGATGATAGTAGCACACCACATTAGCTTTAAAAAATAGAAAAGCTACAATACCATATATGGAAATCTATCATAATCCATAATGCTCAATACATTACAATACAATGACTTGACTTACTCAATAAGAAAGATGTACATATAGGAGGAAGGAAGTGAAATTACTACCTAAATCAATGGTGAAGAACTCCCACTAACTGATACTGGTAGTTAAGTTAACTCCAAAAGACTAGTAAGCTAACTCCAGATAACTAAGAAGCTAACTCAACACAACTAGTACACCTAAGCAAGCTAACCCAACAAGTGTAGGGCTAACACAAGTGTAAGAATTATCCTAATAAATAAATAAAAGGATAAATAATAACCTACACTAATAATGTCTATTACAAAATCTCCTATTTCTAGTCATATTTGAGCTAGGTGAACATTATAAAGTTTAGGTACTTGGGCATGGGATCCTAAAAATTTCATACGGAAATTTTTTAGGGATGGGCCACATGATTATTTTTTCTCTTCCTCTGATCCACATAATTTTTAGGAGGTATATGGATATCTTGAGTGGGACACTACTATGCAGGAGGATTACATTTCCTTGATTAGGACACATTTTGTGTTTTCTCTTTTTCCAAGCCATGCCTCAAGGCTTGGGATTTGGTTTGGATCCCCAAGCCTGAGGCATGGACTTGCACAAACACAACAAACAACGTGTTTTTATAGGAAAATGTAAAAATGCCACTTCCTCTATGATAAATCAAAATAAAACAATCGATCCATTTAAAAAAATATACCATGACGTAGAGCATATTTTCTTCTTTCTAAAAATATGAATTTTCAAATTTTTTGACTAATATAAGGTTTCCATATTATTTATTTTCTAACTATGCATTTTTATAGCTTTTTTTGAAGTTTAAATATGTTTATATTTCATCATGTATCTTTTTTTTGTGTCATTGAAATTGAAACACAATTATACTAGCACAAACTAGGCATAATTCTATACATATTCAATTTTTTTTTAATTTTCGATATTTTTTGAGGTAGTTAGAGGGGGGGCATGGTCGGAGCTCCGTTATTTTTTGAAACATAAAATTTGTGTACTAGAAAAATCATAAATAAAACAATACTAACTAAAAAAATAAAAAAAAATTCTAACACAAAATAGATGCTCCTAGCTATCTTTCTACCAAAGGGGTTTCAAAAATACTAAATGGTGCTAAAAAAATGGTGGGGTAATTTAAGTCACTCTATTATGTTTTTTAACAAAAACAGGAGCACCTGTTGGTATTTTAGTTATTTTAACTACTTAAACTTATCCATTTTCAATAAAATTTAGTATTTTAGAAACTAGACTCAAAATTCTACGATTCATATTTCTACAACATCTTCCAATTTTGAGTGTAACTATTTTGAAAAACTCATACAAGTTGAAGTTTTTATTTTTCATAAAAATGCATCCACTTAAGACCCCCTTTTGGCCCGCCAACTTGGTGCACTTACCCGTAAAGAGTGTCTTTATTCATGGTGACCTAGAGGATGAAATCTATATGGAGTAGCCACATGGTTTTAATAAGGATTTTTCCTTAGTATGTACACATACATACAAACAACACACACACACGTAAGATATATATATATATATATATATATATACATATACATATATATATATATATATATATATATATATATATATATATATATAAATAGGCCCCTTGAAGTTTGTATGCCAAGATGGATTCATTTCTTCTCTCTGGAGGGTTCACTAGATGCCACTCTGATCCAAATGTCTAAATTTATAGTACAATGATTCACTTCTAATTCCGGTTCTTTTTGTTGATGACCTTTTGATCACATGGAGCTCTTCATCATCCATTACAACAATGAAATAATATATACATGGCATATTTTCCATTTCGACCTGGGTTTGGCGCATTACCACCTTGTGATTTAGATTTCCCAGTCTGACTTGGGTATATCTATTGCATAACCTATGTATGCTCTTGATTTACTTGCTTAGTTTCACATGGTTTATTTTCGACCAATTCCGACTCCCTTTCTATATGGAGTCAATATTTAGTATGATTTTACTTCACCATTGGTCAATGCTACATTATATCTAAAAATTGTAGGAAAAATTATATATTTAACTCCCACTAGACCTAACATTTCAGATCCAGGATTGCATGGTCTTTGGGTTGATATAGGAGCCTTGTGAGCTTCACTAGAAAGAAACTAAGAGGATACTTCACTGCATACAGGATACACATGGATTAGAGATACATTATAGAGATGGTATTTATTTTTATTTGGTTGGATACATAAATATAAATTGGGTTAATGATACTTAGAATTGCAAGTCTACTTTAGGTTAAAGTTTCTCACTAGGTCATGGCCTGATTAGTCGGTCATGAAAGAGTAGAATGTTATTGCTTTGTAATCTACTAATGTTGAGTACATAAGAGTTATTAATGTTACTACTAAGGCCATGTGGAGAGGATCCTAATAGAGTTTGGTATTCAATACTAGATGACCCACACTCATATTCTGTGACATTGTCTTAAGTTTTGTGTAATCCCATAGCATAGATTTAATTAGAGTGTAAACAACTCACCTCCTTATTTACAAATTTTATAATATTTTCAAAAAATGAAAAACTCCCCCTTTCATTTTTTTAAGAAAAAACAAAAAGAAAAAATTAACCTCTTTAAATCACTTGTGGAAGTAGGTTTGGGCTATTAATTGTTCAGGAAAACATTGATTCAAGTGAAAAATTATGAGTGAAGGGAAAAGGTAGCAATTTGAGCAAAGGTGGTTTGGGTGAAGATGGTGTTCTTCCTAAATCCCCTAAATTGACTCACGTGAAACCAAGATGGTCACATTTTTGGTGATTTTATTGAAAATTGGTCTCGTTTAAAATCCTAATTCAACTTATTGAACTATACAATGAATTAGGAAAAAAGTGTGTTTTTACGCTTGTGTTATGCTTGGAAAAAATTAACATTCCACTATATTGATCAAATCTTCCATCTGGATCATAAATTTGCAATCCACATACAAATATAATGCATTTGACAAGAATTCCTATATACTAAAATTGTCTCTATCCTTATTTTTAAAAAATCATGCAACCAAATAGTAGAACCTAAATGCATAAAAGATTCCTTTTGGTACATGGGTCCATCGAAAACACAATTTCTTTCCTTAATAATTCAATATGAACATTCATTGTACACTCATGTGTTCTAAATTGATTTGGCTATGTGGTACAACCTTCAACAACTTAATATTCAATTTTATAAGTTTAATAAAGAAATAAGTGGAACATAAAAAAATAGTATGACATAAATATAAATTCCTATTTCCCATATATATAAAGAATATGGAGTATTTCTTAGAAAGAAGGGGAAATTTTGATCTATGTAAATCAGCGTATGTTTTTGCACTCTTCTTTTGGAATTGGAGCTCCCCATCCATGTGACTTATTATAAAGGGTTAATTTTAAGATTGGATGCCTAAAATTTTCTATATTATTGTAGTAAATAATATATGATATGCATAATTCTATAGACTAATATTTGGAGAAAAAATGTTTAAAACATGTGTAATTATAATGAGTTAAGTGTACTAATAAAAATAATATAAAATGCTATCATCTATATTTTCTATGTTTTTCTTCTCAAAACACCATACTTCCTTTCATTGGCTCTCTAAAAATTCACAAAAACTCATTTTTTGATAAATAAAAGGTCGCCTTTCTAAAAAAAATCACAAATTGGTTGATGTTGTTTTCTAGATCTTGGCCATAAATGTTTTTTGAACATACATAGTAAATTCTAAAAAACCATAATATGTTTTGCTCAAAAGTGTGTTAAACCATAATATTAAGACTTGAGGGAAGCACCATGATTAGAAATGGTTGTTGGTGTAGGTATATATATCTTCCTTTAAAAAATGATTTCTTGGAATATTTCATACACACATGGTGACTCATCTTGCTTAGGTGTTCTTGGATCTCTACTACCAAAGGCTCTTATTCCTCTAGTTTAAATATCTAGAGTAGTGATGAAGATTTTCCTCTTTCCACATCTAGCAATGGTTCGAATGATGAAGTTTCTATTCACGAATCTCCTACTTCCATTCCTCTTTGGGCTAGGTGGACATTATCGAGTGTAGGTACTTGGGCAGGGGATCCTACAAATGTCATATGGGAAATTTTCAAGGATGGGCCACATGTTTTCTTTTCCTCTTCCTTTGATCCCTATAATTTTCAAGAGGTCTCTAGAAATCCAGTGGGACACTACTATGTAGGAGGATTACAAATCCTTGATTAGGAAAAACACTTGGGATTTGACACACCTTCCTAAGGAAAGGAAGGTGGTTTGATACATGTGGACATATTAGACCAAGTATGTAACATACAAGTCTATTGATAAATTTAAATCATAATTAGTAGCAACAAGATTTTTAAAAGATCCTGCATCGAATAACTGAGAACTTTACATCAATTACCAAAATGAACATTATCTGACTAAATCTTGTCATTGATGTCAGTCATCACTTGGATGTTCATCATATAGATGTAAAAAGTGTTTTTCTTCATGGTGACCTAGAGGATGAAATCTATATGGAATAGCCACAGGGTTTTGTTAAAGATTTTTCCTTTATATGTACACTTAAAAAAATCTATATATAGTCTCAAATAGGCCCCTAGAGATTGGTATGCCAAGATGGAATCAAATTTTCTCTTTGTAGGGTTCACTATATATCACTCTTATCCAAATGTCTACATTTTATAGTAGAATTATTCACTTCTAATTCATGTTCTTTATGTTGATGACCTTTTGATCACATGGAGCTCTTCATCATCCATTGCAACAGTGAAATAATATATACATGAAATATTTTCCATTATTGACCTAGGTTTGTTGCATTACTACCTTGTGGTTTAGATTTCATAGTCTGACTTTGGGATATCTCTTGCACAACCTACGTATGCTCTTGATTTACTTTCTCAATTTCACATGGTTGATTTTTGACCAATTCCGACTCCCTTTCTATATGGAGCAAATCTTGAGGATGATTTTACTTCACCATTGGTCAATTCTACATTATATCTAAAAATTATAGGCACCCTATATATTTGAATCACACTAGAAATAACATTTCGAGATACAGGTTTGCATGGTCTTTGGGTTCATGTAGGAGCCTCATTATCTTCACTAGAAATAAATTAAGAGATAATTCACTACATACAAGATACACATATATTAGAGATACATTATAGAGATGGTATTGATTTATGATTTGGTTGTATACATAGATACAAACTGGGTTGGTGATACTCGAAATTGTAAGTCTAATTTAGGTTACAATTTCTCACTAGGTCATGGCCCGATTACTTGGTCAAGAAAGAGTAGAATGCCATTGATTTTTCATCTACTAATGTTGAATATAAAGGAGTTATTAATTTTACTATGAAGGCCATCTGACTTTAGAGGATCCTGAAAGAGTTTTGTATTTAATAAGTGACCCACACATCTTCGTGACTTTTCATCTACTTTGTAGGAGTTTTATCAATCATTGATAGAAAAAGAGCATCATTATTCAAATACATTTGAATATAAAGGAGTTATTAATTTTACTATGAAGTCCATCGAAGAGAGGATCCACCTGAAAGAGTTTTGTATTTAATACTATACTAGGGTTTTATCTCTCGTGACAATCAACACCATTAAGATTTGTAGGATAATCATTGATAGAAAAAGAGCATCATTATTCAAATACATTTCATTAGGGATATCATTCATGGATATGTCATTGATCTAGATATTATCATACATTAGAGTATATTTTTTACATCTTCACCAAAACCTTCACCGAGAGAAAAATTCTTCACTTGTGAGCTCTTCTTGGGGTGTGGACTATATCAACACCATATTCTAGAGGAAATTCTAGGAATCCTCTCTTATTTTATTTTATTTTCAGTGGGGAGGGGGTGTTTTCCCCTTTGGTTTTATCCTTTACTCCACGTTTTGAGAGTTTCATTATACTTGGGTACCTCACTAGGCCTTGTTACCATGAACCACTTAAGGTATGCTCCAGGGGGAATTGATGTAGGTATATATATTTGTTGTCCTCTCAATTTTCCCCACCTTTTCAACTCTAAATTCGTGAAATCTAAAGTCCTGCCATGGAAGAAATTCATGTTTCAAACTCCTCATGACTCGTGTTTTCATTTCCCATAGGTTTTTAATCATTTTCCTCAGTCTGATGCTGTTAAGACATTTTACCTATTTTTCAGTAGGTAGGAATTGATTTTGGTCCTCCTTTGATGAATTGAAATGCACGAGAACTTGCATCTTTTGTTTCTAACCTTTTGTAGAGAAAGAAATCCTTCATCGGGAGCAAAGATGGCATTTTTCCACTTCCTACAACTTTCTACATTCTTCTCCCCATCAATTTCTTACTCAGGAAGGTGAGGCTACATGTTTGTTTCCCATTGGATGCGGCTAGGTGAGTTTCTTTGTGAACTTATGACTATTGGTGATTTTGGGAAAAATGCTAGTTTTTCCCCGCATCCTTGCCGATCCCTTGATTGGCTAGAGTAGTTTTGGCAGAGGTTCGGGTCTGCCAATTCATTTTATTTTCTAAGGCATTATGGTGAAAAGGAAAATTTCTAAGTTAAGGCCCGCAACCAATCAAAGAAGGACACATGCCTATGTTGAAAGTCAATGGTGGGGACATGGACTTTGAGGAGAAAATTGGAATCTTTCCCTGTTCCAAAATAGCTAAAAAGTAAGGCACAGGCCTGCACCAATCAGGTATCTCCACGTGTCAACTAGTCAGAAAGGGACACGTCATTATTTCTCAGCTCATAGGTGCTTTGGCGGACCGGCGGGAGACTTTGAGAATTTTAGCCTTGTTTCCACAAAAGGTGAAAAGTTCTAAAATGGCCCACGGCCCCGTCCGAGTAAAAGGATAAAGTTTTAGGTTGAGGCCCACACCAATAAGAGAGAGACACATGGCCTACGTTAAAAAGTCGATGGCGGGTGGACTTTCGGGGAAACATTGGAATTATTCCCCTTTCTCAAAAATAGTTAAAGTCTAAAGCAGAAGCGCATCCCCACCACCAATCATATGGTGTCACATGTCCACATTGAAAAGTCAAAGTGGGACGGTGTAGAGTTTTGAGAATTTGAGCCTTTTTGTTAAAAGAGTTCAAATGACAGTTTTTGACCTAATTTTTCTCAGCCACTTAGATGGCGCCACGTGTCGGCCTTTGGCGGAGCTGTAGGGGGGTGGAGCAAATTGAGAAAATGAGATTTTTCTCCCAAATGTTAGGAAATGCAAAATTTCTCCCCCAAGGCCATCCCTGCTTTTATCTCACCATGCATAGGGTCCAAATTTGAAGGTGAAAGGGGGAAAGATAGACGAAGGCCCTCTTCTAGTTTTTATCACCATTAACGAACTAGGGCTCTGTAAAACACAAAAATGGCTCATTCTTCATTCTTTTCTCTGTATTTCTTGTCATTTCTCCAGAGATGCATTTCTGGTTGGTTTTGGAGCTGAAGTGCTAAGTTTAAAGAAGTGTAAAGATTAATCATCAGAAAATAGATTTTATCGGGCATACGTGATAAAATGGGATAAAACTTATTAGTAAACACTCGAGTGCCATGAAAGTGGTTAAAAGGTGGAAATGGAAGGACCACGTGGAGGAGAAAAATCATGAGGTATCCCCTACTAAAATAATCATGCCCAAACTAACGAGATATTCACCTCCTATTTTCATTAGTGTTTGTTTCATGTCAATTTCCCAAAAGAGTATCTGTAAAAAACTTTATCCCTTTTGGATATTATTTTCTTGGGGGAAAAGTATGGATGTAAAAAAATTGATATAAATATATGGCTTTAGCCATGGGAAAAGGGATTCTATTTTTCTGGGAATGTTGTAAATTCTGAAGCAATTCAATACTAGAAGGGATTTCTTTCTTACTTTCCTCTATTATATCTCTCTCTCTTGGGTCGATTAAATGGATCATTTGTTTTACATTTAATAGAAACTTTTTGTGTTCTAGTCTGTGTAATCTTTAGAAATTTGTGTGTGCAGATTTGCATCGGTGGTGAAGTAATTGATCCTTTTCTATATTTTCTTGGTTCAATGTGAGTAGGGAGATACTTTGTTATCTATATTTCCCAAAAGCATTGTTGTTTTTCTTCCTTCTCCCATCTCTTTATTCTTCCATTCTTTCTGGTTGATAATCTTTCAAGTATGAAAACATTCCAGGATATCAGGGTCCAAACCTTGAGAGTTGTATATTTGTACATTTGTTTGTCCCGCTTTCAATAAGGGAACCTCTCCCATTAAATAGGAGGGACTTGTTGTCCCTTGATTGTGGTTTCAACCCATGTTCTATTATGAAACCCAACAGTTTTTGGTGACTCCACTGGGGAATTCATTACAAATGGATTCCAATTTTTAATAAAAACTTCTTGATCATCTTTGATCTGACGAATCCAAGATACACTCGGGGTAGAATAACCCTTAGGGAAGAGGACCATCATTTCCAACTTTTGGATCATCAAGGTTTCTATCTCCCTTCTTCATCAAGAAAAATAAGAGGAACAAGATCTGCAAGCACTCCTTTTGCTAGAGATAGAACTTCTGGGAGTGACATCCCTAAAGATCAAATCAGTCCTAATTTTCATTCTTTGATTCTCGCTGGTGTTTTAGTTCCTCTTTAAACAATCTTTCCATGGATGATAGCTCCTCTGCCTTGGGGCCAAAGGGTCGGGCCTCTTTCTTTTCCCCAGCCATTTCATGAATTTCCTAGAGGTAATAGAAAGAATTTCCCTAAATTCAGAGGTGATGAGAAGGTTCATCTAGATGAGCATATTGCATCCTTCATTGTTGCTTGTGGTGTTCTCGGGGTTGAACATAAGGATATCTCTGTTAGAATTTTTGTGGAGACATTGCAAGATAATGCTTCTAATTGGTTCTATCATCTCCCTGCTGGATCTATCACTAATTGGGACACCATGACAACCCAATTTGAGCAGCGTTTCAAACATGTTGAGGATGTGCATGCCCTCTTGGCCTAAATTTCTCAAATCAAGAAAGAGTCACATGAGCCCATGAGGGAATTTGTGGCCAAATTCAACAGGATGGTTAACAAGATCCCACTAAACACACGCCATGTGGATCAGATTCAGAGATGTTTCTTCCTTAATGCCCAATTTCTGAAGTGAGCTATGCACTTAGGAGAGCCAATCTTGCCACCTTGGATGCTGATTAGAGATTTTTTGTTAGTGTTGAAGATGATCTGATCATGTCTGGCAAGCTAAGGAGAGATCCATCCAAATCCAAAGCATCCACCTCTTCCACATCTTCTCCTGGGGCTAGTGTAGATCAGTTGGTACAAAAATTGCTAATGATCTTATTTCCCTCAAGAAGTAGTTTTCCTAACATTCTCTTTATCAGGATGTTCCTAGGAAGAATTTTCAACCTAGAAATCAATTTCCCTCTACTTAGACCAGACTAGCAATTGAAGGTCCACCTATTAAAGTTCCAATCAATGCAACATGTGAAGTGTTAGAGCTTGATGATGAAGAAGAGGATGGAATATGTGAAGAACATGAAGAGGAAGCTGATGAAGGATTAGAAGAGTTGAATGGATCTCATGTCCATTTTCTCACCACTGAAGGTATAGATGAGGAGGATGATTATGAAGAAAGAGTTGCAGAGATGAACAGTGAATCATTTTTTGTCATGACTCGTGAGCAAGCCAACAAGAAGGAGAAAGTGGTGCAGCTTGCTAAAAGATCTAAGGAGCCTCCTACGGTCATTCTAGTGATTACAAAGATAGGAGCTCCTATTCCAACTCCTTCCACATTCAAGGTAAGTTCTGTTGTTCCTTGCTCCTCTGTTTCTTCTCCTAAAGATTCTTGCCCATCAAATGATAGAGTTGATAAGTCAAAAGTTTCATCTACTCCTATCAATGATGCTCCATCTTCCTCTGGTTCTTTTGACATTATTTACCATCTTAAGAAAACTAAGATCTAGATATCAAAGGCTGAATTCTACCAAACCCATCCTAAGGCCTTTGCTAAGATGGTAGACTTTGTAAACTCCAAATCCAAGCCTTCATCCCCTAGTTCCAAAGGTCTCTTGCCCACTCCATCTCCTTCATCTCAACCAAGCCTTGTGGCAGCAGTCACTTCATCTGGTGGGAAGATCAAACCATTTTATGTCACCCTCCTCATAGCTAGCCACAAACTCAACAATTGTGTTATTGATTTTGGTGCTTTAGATAATGTGATGCCTGCTAAGGTAGCTCATGCCCTAGGCTTAACCCTAACCCATGCTTTTGGTTCATGTTACTCAATGGAAAGTAGTGAAGTACCATTGGTTGGGAGGATCAAGGATGCACAAGTAGCCTTTTTTGCTTTTCAATAGAAGAGAGTTTTAGCCACCATCTTGGTAGTTGATATTACTCCCTCCTACGACATGCTGCTGAGCAAGAACTTTTACAAAAATGTGGGAGGAGAAATCATGATGGATTGGTCACATGATCTTATTCCAGTGAATGGGAAAATGAAGAAGCTACTGCTGAGAAAAAAACTAAATATATTGTGCAAAAATAGATGATCCAAAGGCACAAATACTTTATGCAGACATTGGCCATGACAACTACATGATCATGTCACAAGATGAGGCTAACCATCCTAAGGGAGTGTTTCTTGATCCTAATGGAATTTGGACTTTGGAGTTTGATGGAAGCTGCTCCTCAACTAGTTCTAGAGCTGGTGTGGTGCTTATTTCTCCTGAAGGGAAAATTCACCCTTTCTCTTACAAGCTCCAATTTGAAAACACAAATAATACAATCTGAGTATGAAGCTCTCATCCTTAGTTTAAGCATGGAAAAAGAGATGGGGATCAATAATCTCCTTGCTCATGGGGATGCAAAGATGATTGTAAAAAAGGTCAGAGATCTCTATTAGGTGAAGAATAGAAGGTTAAAGCATTACATGAACATGGTGTGGGATTCCATTGAGTTCCTTTATGACTTTACAATTGAAGCCATGCCAAGGGAAAGGAACACTAGGGCTGATTCCTTGGATGTCTCGGGGTCTCTACTGATCCCTCATATAGATTTCTCCCAAGATAAATTCACCATTGAGATGATTCATAGGCCTAGTGTACTTGACAATGCAAACAACTGGAAGGTCTTTAATGATGATCAACACTTGCTTTCCTTCCTTGAACTCAGAGATAATTTTGATCAGATGTACTTTAAAGGAGGTGGGAATCTGCCTAGAGAGTGTGCGCCTCCAAATGAAGAAGATAACATAGAAGAAGTGGATCATGACGGCTACATAAAACTAAAAGGTAATAAGATACCTAAAGGACTGGTAAGTTTGGAAGAGTTATTTGATAAACATGATGGGTACATCAAGTCCAAAGCTTCCAAAGGAGCTCAACAGTTTGCTGACTATGAAAAGATAAACATAGGGAGTCCTAAAAACCTATGTTGGTGAACATTGGAAAGTGTTGCACACAAGAGGAGAGGAAGAAAGCAACAAATCTATTGAAAAGGTATGCTGATGTTCTTGCATATTCTTATGATGATCTTAAATCTTTTCAACCAAAAGAGATGCAACATTTCATTCCTCTAAATCCTGGGATCAAGCCCTTTTGGAAAAAGCAGAGGTAGTATAACCCTAAAATTGCTGATACAATTTTTCAAGAGATCCAAAAGTTATTGAAGGCTAAGATCATTTTCCCATTCACCATTCAACGTGGATTGCTAATATTGTGCCTGTCAGGAAGAAGAATGGTGAGATCCAGATTTGTGTTGATTTTAGGAAATTGAATCAATCTCTTTGAAGGATAATTATCCTCTCCCTGCAATGGATCAAGTGTTGCAGGATGTTATAGGTTCAGAAATGTTGTCCATGCTTGATGGGTTCTCATGATATAGTCAAGTAGAAGTAAGTGTTGCAGATCAGCATAAGACTACCTTCACTACTCCTTGGGGCACCTTTTCTTATAGGAGAATGCATTTCGGCCTCATCAACTCTGGTGCCACCTTTAAGAGGGTAATGGACATAGCCTTTTGTAGTCTCAAGGGAAAATGCATAGTTGTATATCTTGATGATCTGACTGTGTTTTCTAAAACCAGGATGATCATTTCCAACACCTTGAAACTGTTCTCCAAAAGTGTAGAGAGCATGGCATCTCCTTGAATCCCAAGAAATCTATCTTTTGTGTCACCGAGGGAAAATTATTAGGACACATTGTCTCCAAGGAGGGAATCAAGATTGATCCAGAAAGAGTCTAGATGATTCAATAGATCCCTCTCCCCACAAGCAAGAAGGGTGTGCACTCTTTCTTTTGTAATATCAACTTCTTAAGAAGATTCATACCTGATTTTTTGAACTTACTTTGAACACAACCCACATGATGAAAGGGAAGCAAAATTTTGCTGAAGCTTACATTTTGACAAAAAGGCTAGACCAAAAACTTTTCAAGTGGGAGATAGTGTTATTTTTTGGGACAAAAGACATGAACCTCGGGGCAACCATGGTAAATTTGATTCCCTTTGGCTCGGTCCTTTCAAAATCAGACATTTTTCTGGTGATAATTCTTTTTACCTAGATTACATGGATGGATCTCCTCTCCCACTTACTTATAGTGGGAAATTTCTAAAGTTGTTCAAAACCTAGCAGTTCTGGCGGTCCCTCTATACATTCTATATAGTGTTCTTGCTTTCCTTGTTTTTGTTTTTGTTGTTCCCCTTTCTGCATTCTCTCTATGTTGGTTTTTCTTCTTTTTGACTCCGTTGCCCAATGGCTAAGACACTGATCCAATCTGATCACCCATAATTCTCTAAGGTTCTTGATTTTTCCTCTTTCCTCTGCCAAATCATCCCCAAAAGGAGCCAACTATTGTCCTCTCAATTTTCCCCACCTTTTCAAATCTAAATTCATGAAAACTGAAGTTCATCATGGAAGAAATTCATGTTTCAAACTCCTCATGACTCGTGTTTTCATTTCCCACCGGTTTTTAATCATTTTCCTCAATCTGCTATTGTTAAAACATTTTACCTATTTTTTAGTAGGTAGGAATTGATTTTGGTCCTCCTTTGATGAATTGGAATGTGTGGGAACTTGCATCTTTTGTTTCTAACCTTTTGTAGAGAAAGAAATCCTTCATCGGGAGTAAAAATGGTGTTTTTCCACTTCCTGCAACTTTCTACGTTCTTCTCCCCATCAATTTCTTACTCGGGAAGGTGAGGCTACATGTTACAAGTTGTTAAACCTAAACGATTAAGTGGTCCTATACATAGCTATAGTGTTTCCCATTGGATGCGGCTGACGGGTTTCTTTTTGAACTTATGAATTTTGGTGATTTTGGGAAAAATGCTAGTTTTTCCCCGCATTGCCGCCTATCCCTGATTGGCTAGAGCAGTTTTGGCGGAGGTTCAGGTCGGCCGATTCATTTTATTTTCTAAGGCATTATGGTGAAAAGGAAAATTTATAAGTTAAGGCCCACAACCAATCAAAGAAGGACACGTGTCTATTTTGAAAGTCAATGGCGGGGGCATGGACTTGGGGAGAAAGTTGGAATCTTTTCCTTTTCCAAAATAGCTAAAAAGTAAGGCACATGCCCACATCAATCAGGTAGCTCCACATGTCAACTAGTCAGAAAGGGACACGTGGCTGTTTTTCAACTCATAGGTGCTTGGCAGACCGACGGGAGACTTTGAGAATTTTAGCCTTGTTTCCACAAAAGGTGAAAAGTTCTAAAATTGTCCACTGCCCCACTTGAGCAAAAGGATAAAGTTTTAGGTTGAGGCCTGAATCAATCAAGAGAGAGACACATGGCCTGCATTGAAAAGTTGATGGCGGGGCACGAATTTTTAGGGAAACATTGGACTTCTTCCCCTTTCTCAAAAATAGTTATAGTCTAAAGTAGAAGCACATCCCCACCACTAATCATATGGTGCCATGTGTCCACATAGAAAAGTCAAAAAGCGGGCCGGAGAGTTTTGAGAATTTGAGCCTTTTTGTTAAAAAAGCTCAAATGGTAGTTTTGACATGCTTTTCTTAGCCAATCAGATGGTGCCACATGTTGGGCCTTTGGCGGAGAGCTGGGGGGGGAGAAAATTGAGAAAATGCACTTTTTATCCCAAATGTCAGGAAATGCAAAATTTCTCCCCTAGAGCCATCCCTGCTTGGATCTCGCCACGTGTAGGGTTGAAATTTGAAGGTGAAAGGGGGAAAGATAGCCGAAGGCCCTCTTCTAGTTTTTATCACCATTAATGAACCATGGCTATGCAAAACATGGAAATGGCTCATTCTTCATTCTTTTCTCTGTATTTCTTGTCGTTTCTCCAAGAGATGCATTTCTGGTTGGTTTTGGAGCTGAATTGATAAGTTTAAAGAAGTGTAAAGATTAATCATCAGAAAATAGATTTTATCGGGCATATGTGATAAAATAGGATAAAACTTATCAGTAAACACTTGAGTGCCATGAAAGCGGTTAAAAGGTGGAAATGGCAGGACCAAGTGGAGGAGAAAAATCATGAGGTATCCCCTGCTAAAATAATCATGCCCAAACTAACAAGATATTTGCCTCCTGTTTTCATGAGTGTTTGTTTCATGTCACTTTCCCAAAAGAGGATCTACAACAAACATTATCCCTTTCGGATATTATTTTCTTGGGGGAAAAGTATGGATGTAAACTAATTGATATAAATATATGGCTTTGGCCATGGGAAAAAGGGATTCTGGTTTTCTGGGAATGTTGTAAATTCTGAAGCAATTCAATACAGAAGGGATTTCTTTCTTACTTTACTCTGTTATATCTCTCTCTCCTAGGTCGATTCAATGGATCATTTGTTTTGCATTTAATAGAAACTTTGTGTTCTGGTCTCTGTAATCTTCAGAACTTTGTGTCTGTAAATTTGCATTGGTGGTGAAGTAATTGATCCTTTTCTATATTTTCTTGGTTCAATGTGAGTGGGGAGATACTCTGCTATCTATATTTCCCAAAAGCATTGTTGTTTTTCTTCCTTCTCCCATCTCTTTATTCTTCCATTCTTTCTGGTTGATAATATTTCAAGTATGAAAACATTCCAGGATATCAGGGTCCAAACCTTAAGAGTTTTATATCTGTACATTTGTTTGTCTTGCTTTCAATAAGGGAACCTCTCCCATTAAAGAGGAGGGACTTTTTGTCCCCTGACTGTGGTTTCAACCCATGTTCTTATTTTCTATTTTTTTTGGTGGGGGAGGGGGTGATTTTCCCACTGGGTTTTATCCTTTACTCCACGTTTTGAGAGTTTCATTATACTTGGGTACCTCACTAGGCCTTGTTACCACGAACCACCTAAGGTATTCTCTAGGGGGTATTGATGTAGGTATATATATTCCATGTATATATTTATTACTTGGAATATTTCCTACACACATAGTGACTTATCTTTCTTACATTTTATTTTTGTCATAGGAGTTACTTCACTAGTCATAAACTATCGTAGTCTGTCATAGTGTGTCATAAGAGTTATATTTGACCAACTACTCTAGGAAAGTGACTCCCCTTCCTATTCTTGGACTCTTGACCACTATTATCATGAAGGATTTACTCACCAGTCTCCAAATTTTACACACCACATTTGAGCTAATAAGTTATTCCATGTTTTAACACTATTATTATGTTTGATAATATTATTTTCACATTGCATCTACTTGTTAGTTATTTCCATATTCATGTAATTAAATGTGTATTTTTTGTTATCCATAGATTAATACGGGAACACCAATAGTTTCTTGGTGTGTAGTAGGGGAGAGAATATTGATAAGGTGATGATGGGTATTATGTGGAAAAAACCCTATGAGTAGATCATGTGGCCTTTTCCATCACCGGTGAGGAATATAAAGGAAGGGAGATCAATGGAATATGATAACGAGTGACTTTCAATTCTTGGTGATGTGGATGAAAATATAGAGCAGGAGATGGTTTTGTTAAATATTTTATGAATATGGATTTAAAAACAATTATAATAGTCTCAAATAGGATAGTTATGCCAAGAGAATCAATTCCTCTTTAAGAAAGATCTAGGAATAGTCACATCTTATCCAAATATCTACATTTTATAGTATAATGATTCAGTAATTTTTTTTGAGTTCTTGTTGATAACCTTTTGATCATAAAGTTATGAAGATACTTATGGACCATGAAATAATATATACAATGAAATATTTTCCATTCATGACCTAGCTTTGAATGTATTATTATCTTGCATATTTTGAATTTTTAGACTCCTGGGATATATTTTACAAAGTATGCTCTTGATTTATTTTGAATGCACATTTGATGGTTGATCAAACTCCCTTTCTATATGGAGCCAATTTGAGGATGATAAAGATCAATTCTAAAATAAATTATTCTATATCTATATATTTGACTTTTAAGTTTTAGAGGTAGGTTGGATGGTCACCAAATTTTATCATGTAGGAGCCAAACACTTCATTAGAAATAAATTAAGAGAAATTTACATACAGGAGGATAAACATAGAATAGATAAGCTATAGAGATGGTATCTATCATTTTTTATTATAAAGGAATAGTTTTGTGGATTTATATGAACACCAAATATTTAAGGAAAGTCTAATTTAGGTTATAGTGCCCCAAATTCTCACTAGGTCATGGCCCGATTAGTTTCAAGATAGAGTAGAATGCTATTGATTTTTCATCTACTAATTTTGAATATAAAGGAGTTATTAATGTTACTATTAAGGCCATATAGCTTTAGAGGATCCTGAAAGAGTTTGGTATTCAATACAGGTGACCCACACCATCTTTAAATAAATTTATTTTTATTTCATTAGGATTTTGATAAATCATCGATAGACAAAGAACATAATTATTCAAATACATTTAATTAGGGAGATAATTCATGGATAGGTCATTGATCTTAAATATTATCATACATAAGAGTATATTTTTTACATCTTCACCAAAACCTTCACTGAGAAAAAACTTCTTCACTTGTGAGATCTTCTTGGGGTGTGGACTATATCTACACCATATTCTAGGGGAACTTCTAGGAATTATCTCTTCTTTTCTATTTTTTTCGGTTGGGGAGGTGGTGTTTTTCCCATTGGGTTTTCTCCGTTACTCCACGTTTTGAGAGTTTCATTATACTTGGGTACCTCATTAGGCCTTGTTACCATGAACCACCTAAGGTATGGTCCGGGGGTATTGATGTAGGTATATATTTTCCATGTATATATTTATTACTTGGAATATTTACTACACACACAATGAATCATCTTTCTTATGTTTTATTTGTGTCATAGGAGTTACTTCACTATTCATAAACTATCGTAGTCCATCATAGTGTGTCATAAGAGTTAAATTTGACCAACTACTTTGGGAAAGTGACTCCCCTTCCTATTCTTGGAATCTTGACTACTATTATCATAAAGGATTTACTCACCACTCTCCCAATTTTACACACCACATTTGAGATGATAAGTTATTTCATGTTTTAACACTATTATTATGTTTGATGATATTATTTTTGATATTGCATCTACTTGTTAGTGATTTTTATATTCATGTAATTAAATGAGCATTTTTGTTATCCATAGATTAAGATGGGAACACCAATAGTTTCTTAGTGTGTAGTAGGGGAGAAAATATTTATAAGGTGATGATGGGTATTATGCGGGATAAATCCTATGAGTAGATCATGTGGCCTTTTCCATCACTAGTGAGGAATATAAAGGAGGAGAGATCAATGGAAGATGATACTTGGTCCACTATAGTGTTCTTTGGGTATGTGTTGGAATTGGGAGATGACTTCCAATTATATGAAGATGGATTAAAAAACAAGACAAGGAGTAGATGTAGATAGTTATAGAATACCCTAGTTTTAAGAAAGATATAGGGAAGGGCTATACAAAGGATTTTGGGGACTTGAAGGAAGTAATTTTTGGAGGTCTTGTTTTATGTTATAGTTATGAAGATACTTCTAAAATAAAGAAATTTACAGTATAGTCAATGGTTGAGGATAGTGGTCCTCATGTCATGAATTTGAATGTGCATATGTTGATTCTTGAAGTATTTTTCCCCAGACCCTAGTTCAAATATGCAAGAAAAGGAAATATTTTGAATGCTCTTTGATGGATGATAATAATGGCCCTAATTTTCAAATAAAGACATAAATAAATTATTCTATATATATGAATTTGGAATTTAAGTCACTGGTGTTGGATCCACCAATTTTTTAATTATTGCTAACACTTGTTAGATATGGAAGATTCTTCAAAGGAGGAAAACTTGGAAAGAAAGTAGGGATATTCCATATTTTATTAAAAGGAATAGTTTTGTGGATTTAGATGAACACCAAATATTTAAGGAAGGTTAGGAATACTTTTGATCTGATATGCCCCAAATTATTTTTACTTTTGGGCATGTCTCTCTCTCCCCACTTTAATTTATGTGTTCAAATTACCTCCACCAAAATTTGGGATTTTTGGTCATTCACTATTTTTATTGGAAGATTCAATACATTTCTTTTTATTTCCTTAAGATTCTCTAAAGTAAATTTACCATGAAAGGGTGTGAATTTAGTTATTTTGTACACTTTCAACTACCCAAGCTTGAGGAAAGATGACATTAATGTAGATATGAGGGGTGTAAGGAGAAAGAGGGAACTGATATAAAGTTTCGTAGTGGTGGAGGATCTAGATGGTCTAAACCCGAATAGATTCTTCCAGGGATGATTGTGCCAGATTTTTTTCCGTGGTGGTAAATATCATCACCATCAAGAAATATCTAGTGGGATGGGGAGACACCAGTACACAAGTTTGATCCAATCAAGGTTCACGGTCACGGTGGATCTATAATGAATTCTTTCACCCCATGCCCTATATATCTGAACACAATTGAATCTAATCTCTTAGAACACCAATCATTTTTTCAATCACACTAGTGATGTTAGATGGCCTCAGTATCTTGTGTATGGTTACGATCCTCTACATCTTGTCTATGGTAGTGAGTCATAAATAGATTTACGAGATTCTATGTCTGGTCTGTCTTGGTCCATTGCACTAGATAGTGAGAGTTAGGCCGTCGGATTCAACTAGAACTCTATGGCCATCGCTATATGATATGCCCATCCACCACCATTGAAAGTTTTCTATGGCATATGATTGAATAGAGGGGCAGATCAGAACCTTTGAGTATACGATAGATGGGACCCATGGTGAATGATATAGAGATCACCACCTTCTTGGTTTCTTTTTTCTTCTCACTCTTTTATAGCTCTTGCGATCCCCAGATAGATAGGATAAGGTATAGAGCCATCGTGCCGCCATAACATAACCATATAGAGGGGAGGGGTAGGGTTCCCCTAAATATATAGACTTGGTAGGTAGAGGGCCCATATTGATGGGGGTGATTTTCTACAAATCTGAAAAATATATAAATCATATTCTATACATATCTAGAAAAATTGTAGGGGTAATAATCATCCAATGGGAATGAAAAGGGTTTTTGCAGTCTATCTTCCAAGTTTTTGCATTCATTTTATGTGTATTTGATAAATTTCTAATGTCATGTTTTTTTTTTATAGGAGTTTGATTCAAAAAAGAAAGCTTCTATTTTTATATTTTATTTTGTAAATATGACAGAAGGGAAGGACCAAATCACTAATAGAATAAATGATGACTTATAGTTTATTCTTGATCTTATATATCCTTAATTTTATCACACATTGACAATGAGGAGTGTGCTAAGAAGAAACACCTACACATTTGGGAAATTATATAACTTATTACATGGACACAATGAAAAAAAGAGGAAATATCGTGTGTGCAAAGTATGCATACTCAGTTTCTAATCTTGAAAGACCAAGATCATAGCTATGAAATTAATGAACTTCTTGAAATTTTATTTTAGGTGTGTATGTTGGGTTTTTTCAATTTATTGGATCTTATAACCAAATTTGTACATGGAGGGATTCTTTTGTTGTTTTCAATTTTGAACTAATGAGTCTTAACTCTCAAACATTACTATACATATTTATCAAGATGTTTAAGCTTTTGTAAAAATTCTATAGTAATGGTACACAAGAGAAGGGTTTGGAAATACTAGTGGCCATGGGAATTTAATTTATGGCATGTGGAAATATACACAATTTCAAACTATAAATACCAATGGTTTAAGTTGTGGATACCTAATAAGAAATTATTATTCTCATTTTATATCGAGATATATTTACATTTCTAAGGAATATGTTCAATATAAGATGAGGAGTGCTAAAAAATAATTGTGCTCCCAAAATTGGGCTAGTACTAGATTCTTCACAAGAAAGGTATTTAATAGGGAAAAATAAAATGTAAAAGAATGTACACATATACATGTGAATTATACATATTCAAGTAATCCACGCTCATTCATATCTTCCATATATGTGTGGTCTATAACATATGCTTCAATAAATGCGTATGCACAATATTGAGTTATTAAAGTAAGACGTAACCTTGTAATACATCAAAGCATGTATGAAAAATGTACGTTCACCAAATTATACGCGTCGAAAGTAATTGTACACTAAAAATGCACTAAATCAATAAATTATAGCTAATTATAGAAATTCATGTACTTTAGAAAATTCTAAGCATATAATAATTACATTGTTAGAGAGAATAAGTATTTTAGATAAATGTGTATGTTTAATCACGATTTCATAGACAAACTTCAAGAACATGAAATGAAAAACATGTCCAAATACAAAAGGTAGTAGACCTAGAAAAATCATGTAGAATAAAAAACTTCAAGAACTATAACACTCCTTAAGTGGAACATCCAGAACCATAGCAGTTTGATGTCGCCATCTTGAACACATATTGTGGAACTTAATTTATGACCATGCTCATATGCTCTTGGGCTCTGAAAAAACCACACTCAGTTTTCTAGACTTAATTATAAAAATGTGATTAAAATTCTAGATCATAAACAAGAGAGGAATAACTAGAATAATGTAAAAGGTGAAACAAAGAGAATTCTAGAGAATTAACTAGCCTTGTATGAAAATGACTTGTCTACATAATGCCCTACTTTGATAATTGTGTGTGTATGTACATACCAAAAGAAAACAAACAAGGGTATCATGGAGGTCTTGATAATTCATATGTCCCGACCCTTTCTCTTCACTTGTGTGCAACAACTAGTATAATCTAGAGTGAATTTATATGTTTTTCTTTTTTCTCTTTATACGGGAGTGTTTTAGAAATAGAGTTATCTTGACTCTTAAATATGACTGTGGTAGAAATTCAATGTGTCATGTATATGATTCTTCTAAATGCACTAGTGCACCTATGTATTCATAAATTTATTGAAGTTCTAATTAAGGAACTATTGAAATGTAGGGTGACACACAATTGGTGGGAAAGACCACTAAAATATGCACAAAACTGAAAAGAAAGTCAATGTAAAGGGTAAGTGGTATTTACTGATTAATCACATGTATCCACAGTGTGTATTTGTATTTGTGTACAGAGTTAAGAGTGCAGACTGCGTAGGCAAGTAGGAAAATCGCCTCGGCCGAAGTGCAAATTTAGAAAAGTTTCCCTGCGAATTTGGAGGAAGAATCGGAGAGAGGAGAATGAGGATCCCGACCCAAGTGCAACGCCAATTTCCAATGAAACAATTCTCCATTTTCTCTCATCTCCGGATTTGATTGTTTGAGAGTGCGGGAGATGGAGGAATCCAAGAAATGGTAAAAGCCAGCACAGTTTCTGTACATCTCAAATACCATGCCGATCTGACCGCCATGGCTTAGTGTGGAAGCCAGCACGCCTGCCACTCCGGCCACCATTGACATTGATAAGAAGGAGGTATTCTGCATCATGTTCAATGCCCCTGCAGTTCCGGTGAGCAATGGAGCTGCTATCGCAAGAATGGTGTTTACTTGCAATACTTTTTTGCTCAACCCCACAAACTCTTCTATATCGCCACTCCTCAGCGTTTCTGAAACGCCTCTCAATTCTTTTTCCAGTTCTGTGCTCCATCCATTGATGATATCACTGTGGGATTGAGGTTGAGACAATAATTGTGCTGCAGTATCTTCTTCTACTACTTGTTGTTGAGGCCACCACACTGCTGGTTCGACTGTTTTGGGAAATTTGTCAAGCATGCCTGGGAAGAGCGGCAGAGGATAAGCCTTGTCCAGTGCGAGCACAGCTTCGTAGGCCCTGGAAAGAAAGGAGTGGGCACTGTGCTCCTGACGAAGGTGGGTAGGCAGAGCGAGGTTTGTGTGGATGTCGGTGTTGAGCTGACGGAAGAGCCGCGCCGCCATTCTCTGCTCCTCCGCTAACTGTGAAGGCTGAATTTTATTCACACCACACATCAAAGCCGCGGATGCCCCATACAAAAGTGTACTGGCAATGCTAGAATCACCATTGTTATTTGGAATTAGAGCCTGGAGAATCAGAGCAGCTAGCGTGATGTTGGTGAGGGATGAATGGAATAGTTTGTTCCATCCGTCTCTTTGATCTGCGAGAACTGCATGCATTTCTGCGCGGTCTGCAGCAGCAGCAGCCACTAAACGCAGCTTTGCCACAATCATCTCTTCTTCTTCTTCTTGTTGGTGGTGTGGAGGACTAGAAGGAAACGTGGTTAATGGGCGTATGAAGGATTCAACCTGTTCCTGGTGGAGATAATTAAAGCTTGTTTTTGGATGAGCCAACGAAGCCAAGATGAGCGGGCGACGACGACGATGAAGACTCTTCAGAGATGGTGATGATTTATAAGTTGCCGTTCCCGCGCAGCCATGTTTATGTTGAAGATGCGAAATTGCATTACTCTTAACCGCTCTTGTACTTGTTAGCGTCAGGGCCTCCATAGGAGAAAGAAAACAATAAATCCTGGTGTATATATGTACTGGATGGAAAGCTCTAATTCCTGTTTCTGAAAATGAATACGAGGAGGAGGTATTTATAACTTGGATTGCATTCTACCGTTGACGATTAACATTGGAATTGAATGAGCGTCCGAATTCGACTCAGTCTCACGTCGAATACAATTAGTTATCAACAGTCAACATTAACTTTATTTTGACTTCGCGTAACATTTGACCATGTTTCCTTAATATAGACGGAGTCTCTATTTCATAAAATACTTTTGATGGACATTTACGTGTTTTTTATTTGTGTTTTTAGTCAATAAATGTTTACAAATATTATTATTTTGGATGTTATATAGGCTATATTATTTGAACATATAACTGTACAATTATTCATAAAAAATGTAAGGTAGTTTTGGAGCACGCCACATAAGTCATCAAATTACATCACGCATTGGCCTATGACCAAAATTCACAAAAAGACTGCAAGATTAAACATGTTATAGTTACATAACTAGAAAATCAAGCAACAACAACACAAAGGTCGACTGCAGAAGGGTCCCTATCATCGAGTTTGCCCCAACCTTCACTCGAAAGGTTCTTTCCCTCATCAATGGGTTCCCAACTAACCATGCTTGCAATTTTAGTTGCCTCCATAGATTCATTCAACCCCTAATCATTGTCCCTCATCGTTATGAGAGCCAACCCTAGCCGGGCAATCAGGTCGAACGTGCCCAACCATCATGGTGAGGAGGTGGAGAGCTTCATCCCCTATGATGATAGTGCGAGGGACAATAACAGAGATGTGTGGAAAATCATATCCGTAGAAAATGCGAGAGTGGTGGAAAATAAAGTTTCAAAGCAACACCCCTTTCCTCTCAAAGTGCTTCCTAGAGATGGCGAGGAAGTGAAACATAAACCAGGATGCAACCATCATCCTCATGTTGTCCTTGTGTGTCAAAAGGGTCTAGAGATGGACCGACAACACTAAACAATTTAGGACCAAACAATTTAAGCTTTCTTGAAAAACTAGAACATGTGCATAAATTTTTCAAAATGACCACAAAAGGGCATATATGCTAAGGGACCCCTAAATGAATTAAATGGTGGTCAAGGGGAAGACCTTGATACAATAGACACCAAGGAAAAGGAGAAAGCTTGGTCTCAAGGATTGCATTCTATATTGTATTAAACCTTTGAATCCAACTTTCTGTCCAGATGAGTGAAGGGACCAATGTTTATTAAGATTATCCACCATACGGAGTGTTGGTGATAATAATTCATACCGTGTAGCGTGAATAGTTATATTAAGGCTTATTAGGAAACCATTTCCACTCTTTACACTAGGTTTAGGAAGAAATAACACTGATCTTGTAGAGCATCTATGAAGGAACGACCTCTAGAATTTGCTCATAGGATTCTCAATCACTGTTTTGCAACTTGAACTTGGCTTTGGCTTCGTCCCATCATAACAGTTTCCTAGATTGTTTGGAAAAGGCATTAAGGACCGTGCAAATCCATAATTTGAATAACTTAAGGAAATGAACCCATGACACTTTAGTGAGAGGAACATGATGGAACTTATTGACTATATTCCTCCAAAGTTAGTGTTTGATAATGGAAATTCCTTCCACAAATCCATCTCCATTCCGTTAAAGCCATGGTTTTTGTTGGTGTATTACATAGTAACGGACGTCTTTTGACTGTTTTACCTTCCTTGTGTGGAGTCTATTTCTGACTTTTGTTATCCTTCTTACACGCTTCTATATATTCATTTGTTTAGTCTTTTATTAGATTATCCAAAATGTATTCTTATCCTCTTTTCTCAGTAAACATTGGTATCATAGTAGCGGTTTAGGGCAATTCATTCTTTTCCATTTTTAGCTTTCCAAACTTAGCAAACTGTGGTGAAATCTGATTAGAAAAACAAACCTATCATTCACAAAAATGGTGGTGGTCTTAGAATTATTAATAATTCGTTCTTTGGCGCAATGACCTACCCGTTGTTTGTGCCCAACATTTGTGTGGATACCATATTTTCTAACAATCAACACAAGGAACATGGAAGGCGGGTATAAAAATCTAAAGTGACTTGTCCCAACATGAAATGTCAAACCTGTATTTGGTAGTGAACATATTTTTAATAATTGAATAATTAGATGTAAAAAATAACATTAAGGGCATTCTGTAAAGCTCGTCGAATGAACTTACTATACCATAGTTTTAGTAAGTGAACCCCCCGTGCATTTACGAAAGATAATTCACATGTTAAGATTGGAAAATAAATGTTTGAGATTTCACAAAATTGGTATGTGAGGTCAAATAAAGTCCTTGAAACTTGTTATTGCCACTATCATATCAAGTTTTGTTATCACTATTAGAAAACTTATAATTTATAGATTGAAGTTTGATTTCATTTCTAGATCTTACATTATCAAGTGTAAATTTATATGATTTAATATGTAATCAAGATATTTGTTTTTAGGTGTATATAAGGTTAAGAGAAGCATCTGATGGTCTAGAGAATTCCCCTAGAGGTATGAGTGCATTCATGTACTCCATTCTATGTACCATATCTAATGATAATGTTGATGGTATAATGGTTTGTGTCAAAGATGTTTGTGATACTTGTGGGGAATTTTAAATATTTCTAAAAGAGTTGATGACTTGGAAATGGTTCAAATGGTTAAGTTTGCATGAGATGATCATCTCAACACTTTATATATTCAAATTAGAGATTTTTTTTTGATCTATAAATTGAGTGATGATGGATTTAACACTCAAATGCATGAATATGTAGGTTAGAATACCTCAAATACTCAACTAAATTTAGAAAAATTTATACGAGGTTAAACTTGGTAGAAGAGGAAAGCCATGTTGTGACATTTATGGATAGTTTCTAAAGTTTGATTAATCTTTATATCAAATGTTATGACTATGAAAAGTGGAAGAAAACTCAATTTAAGACATTGAAGGACACATTCCCTCTTAGTTCCTTCTTGTCCATGGTTGATTTTGCTAAAAATTATTCATTTTATCATCAAATGGAAATGCAAACATAATACTATCATATTGAGCATATTTCTATAAAGGTGTATGTATTTTATAGGCTTGCATAATTAGCTTTTAATGGTTTTAAAGTAAATTCAAAAACTGAATTGTTAAGAAGGAATATTGCTATATCAAGGATGATAAGGATAATCACACCCACTTCGTGAAACACTATTTTTAGTTATCTTTCTAACAACTTTGTCAAAAAGGTATACAATTTGATCAACATCTAGTTTTTTATTGTATTAGGTAAAAAAGTAGATTTTGAAGGGATCGAGAACTCTGTAAAAATGAAAGATATGCAATTAGGCCTCAAAGAGAAACAAGAAAAGAAATGGACCCTACAGGCCCAAGGTGAGGCCAAGAGACAACCCTAAAGAAACTAGAGATTGGAAAGAAACTAAATTGGAAGGTCCACCGAGAAGAAGATTTGTCAAATAAACTTGAGAACCCACCCAAGGTGACAACCTAAAACTCAAGATCTTTCCCCCTATGAGATCTTAGGTTCATCTTACAAGGTGAATGACCATATTTTATTTTCTTTCTATTGATAAATTTTGACCAACAAACCTCATTAAATAAGTCATTTAGTTCATTCCCCACTCTATGCTTCGAGCAACCCTCAAGGTCAACAATTAAGTCCACGTCATGGTTAAGCTCCTCCTAATATTTCATTAAGTTGCCTGTACTTCCCAAAAAATGAGCAGGATTTTAAATTGTTTCCTTGAGCTATGCGTCATTCTCCCCCAAATTTGAAAATTTTCCCCTCTCATTGGCCTTGAAAATCCCGTCTGCTCCACCGTCTGATCGGGTCACCATCTCTCTTCCACCATCATTTCACCAATTTATGTTGCTTCTTTTTGGTGAAACGTTGGTCTCTACTTCAGTCTCTCCTTGAGTGTGGTCGATGATATCTTCATCCCCAGATCCTCCTGTTGTGCACTAGGCATATCCACCTCGCAACAAGTCTTTGGGTCATTTCTCACCCTTCTGTAGTTGCCACAGTAAATATTTTAGCATTCCACTTCAATCCTTTGTTCCTAGACACCTGTTGAAGAATTCAAAAAACTTCTATTAGATATTTTTTTACCTTCCAAGACACAAATACAGAGCCTAGCATAGACTAGTCTAGATCTTGTCTTGGTAGTAGAATCCACAGTGAACAAAACTCCTATAGACCTGGCAATCCCCATAAAAATTTCAGATTCCCTAAATTCTAGTGGAAGGGATGGGAGACATATCCAGACCAGAATAGCCTTAAAAGAAAGATTATGTTGAACACCTGGTTCCCACCTATGAAAACACAAGGCGGTATTACCATAGAACTAGGGTGCTTCATGTAAGACATTTTGAATATCCTACTCATTGAGAAAGCAAAAAACAAAACCATCTCCAGCTAGGGCTCTAAAATCGAATTTACATCCCCATTTTCATTTGCACCAGTCCCGAATGAAGTAAATGTTGGGTCTTATCCTAGAAAACTTACCAATGATCGCAAATTTAAGGTTGTTCTTTGCTTTGTCGATCACCGATCCAGGAATCTCAGTTGAGGATCATCCTCTCTCCAAGAAGTTGAAAGCTTGACAGTCTCTCTGTTTTCCTCACCAAAAAGTCTGGCAGCCCAAGATTCCTCCCTTCACCAAAATAATCAATATCACATCTAGTTTGGTTAGATGTTTTCACATCACATTTCAAATCCTCTCACCCTATTTTTCACTTAATTGATATCTGTTTTATCTCAAAACACCTCATTTGTGGAGCTCTTTTTAGAGTTTTCATGGGAAGTGGGAACATTATGGTGTTGTTCTAGCATCAAACATGTTATAAAGAAAAAATCATTTGAGTATTAGTGGTATTGATAGATTGATGCCCACAATATTGTAAAATGGTGTATAGACATTTTAGAATTCTAGAAACCCCATATGAGAATAACCCACCTGAACACATGGTGTTTTATGAGATTACATGTATGCATATCATCTAATTAAATAAATAATGCATACACATGAGCACAACATTTATTTTCTAACATGTTTAATGTTAAATTTTATTTCTTATACATAATTAAATAGGAATTGATTGAAGGACAAAACATGGATGTAGAATTATACCTAGTTATATGTCTTTGCACTCTTTGATGACCATAAATAGTAGTAAATGGAAAATATGCAGAGAGGATTATTCTTATTTCTAGTATGAATGCATGAAAAACCATATACATAGTGCAAAAATTGACAATGTGGTTATGTAGGTGAGTGGAAGCAATATCCGCTAGTTGTGGATGATTCATATGGGTTGGACGAGGATGATAATTTTGAAGATGTTCACTTAATTTCACGTGATTATAACCACATATATGGACTTGCAAACTAATTATTTTCATAATTGGTTTGTATTTGATCATTAAATTAATTTTGAACTGATAAATATACAAAATTTATTTAAATAATTATAATGTCTTACACATTCATACAAATAATAAAAGTGTTTATTGTATCATAGGAGATGTCTTCACAGTCATTCGAGAATAATTCAATCATGAACATGTATAGTACTACTTGTTGTGTTGTATGAAAGAGAAAACCAAGTTAGCAAGTGAAATGAAAAGTCATGACACGAAATTTTGTCATGGCTCAGGTGTAGTGTAGGGAACATACTTGAGACAAGATAAATCCCTACAAAGTAGAATACAATTGTTGATTATGAACCAAATAACAAATTTTATATCATTATATCCATGAATAGCTTCTATTGGGTTACATATGCATCAAGTGAAGATTGCACGTGGATGCAAAAAATGATTGCTAGATATTGAAGATCATAGAAAAATGTTACAAGCTCTTGAACAATGTGAGGAACTAATCAACATCATCTAGTTAATTAAACATGTACATGTTAATGTATTATAGAGAAAATTATTTTAATACTACATAGTAAACTAGATTTGGTTGATTGTTTGTTAAGGTCTATCTCATTACACTACATTGTATGTTTAAATGTGTTCCATATATCTATATTAAATTTGGTTGATTACTTGGTTCGACAGTTGACTCCATGCTATAAATAATAGTTCTTATGTCATAAAATTATTATTTATATCCATAATCTTATAAGAATGAGCATGAAAACTCCAAACATAATAGTATTTTTCATTAAATTACAAAGATATTTTTACAATATTTTGACATTTATATGTAATAAGAATGACAAATATTAGATTATTATATTTTTATATTTGATTATGAGTGGAATACTAGTGATATTAACTCAATTAAATTTAACATAGTTTTGAATTTTTATAACAAGATTTTCATATGACATTAATGAACACTTTAGGTTATAGATGTTAAGGAGATGAAAAAGTAAATTTAAATCCTTTTTTTATATTTGTATTCCCAAAATACATTGATACACTTTTTATTTCTAGGTCTCATGACTGAATTTATAAACTCTCATTACTATATTTCACTCCTTTAAGCCATCTTTATCCCTAAATATGTTAATCTTCCCTAATGAAATATGTTCAATTAATATAGAAATGAAATTGGTGGCAAGAAAAACAAAATGTGTTCAAATTAGTTGTATAGGGTTCAATTAACCTCAATCACATACCAAATCAAGATATAATGTCTTCCTAAAATGTCATGTTCCATTACCCATGACACCTCCTAAATATGATCTCATCCTTTTAAGACAATAACACCCCCTTACGACACTTATATTAAAGTCATTAATTAACCCCAACGACACTTTATATTGGAAAACATTGCAATTATTTTGATATCTATACTACAATAAGTCATAATTTTTCATAATTGTGTTCATATACTTATATTAATCATGTTCCTATACTTCTATTAGTATAATTCCATTTATTGTGTTCATAACTTCTTATAATTGTTTTCCTACACTTCTATTAATAAGTCACAATCTATTAGTATACTTCCATTTATTGTGTTCATAAAGAGCAACAATGAGTAGCAACCAACAATGGTGTCTCCTTCGACCCTAGTTAAAACATGGGCATCGAGACTTTTTGGTTACACTCATTAGGTGCCCCTGAAGCTCATGCCCTCTTAGAGCCACAATGGTCATCACCATGAAATACCAGAGGCTATTACTGTATGCATGCTAAACTAATTAAGTTATTCTAAATGAAACTAACACCACGTAGCTTCAAAGAAAAATTAATCTACCATTAACATTATGATAGGAGATTAAAGGAAATAAGTACTTATAATGCATAAACATGAAAATAATCACCTAATGTTAAGGCATTCCTAATATGTTGTGATTGTTACTTAAAATATGAACATAATTAGATCATTAAGCAATCAAATTTGTGTTGATCTCAAAAGAGAGGGAAGGATCTCACCAAGAAATGGATACAAGGCCATACTTAGATCTTCCTTTGTATTGAACAATGAGAGAAATGGATGCAAAGATGAAGTAGCTATTCCAACAATGGAGAAAGCTCTTATCATAAGCTTATAGTTTTCACTAATGCAAATAAGGTGTGTGTTTGAGAGGAAGGATCTTGGTCCTTCATATAGCTTTCCTATTTGGGCAAGGCTTGCAAGATGGTGGATGCGGGACAAATCCCAAAGAATAAATGGAAAAGGATATACATGTTTAGAAGAATTAATAAAGGATGTGCACTTTATGGGAGTTGAGAGGGGTTTAATTAATCAAATGTGATTAATTAATAGGTAGGGATAAGCTTGTAGAAACTATTTAGAGGGAATTTAGAGGAAAATTAACATGATTCGAGGGATATAAAAGAGGAATTTAACCAATAAAAGGGGTTTATTTATTAAAATAGAAGGCACGATCAACTAATAATGTTTAATTAATCACTTAGAAGTGGATTATAACTAATGAAAGGTCGTTAATTGGCATCCATGATGGGGGAATATTTAATAAATTAAGGAAAGGTCATTAATTAATGAATAAGAAGGGGAATGTTAGTGAATTAGTGGAAAAGAACAAATTATTATAGAAATGATGAGAAAGAGGGTAATTAGTGCAATTTTAGTCTTAAACTACGTAAGCAAATTTTAGGTGTCTACATTTTTCCCTCTTTAGGGTGGCATAAGCAAATCCACTTCAAAGTAGTAGAGAAGGATAGACAAATAAATTTTGAAGGAGTGGAAGAAAAGTTAGTAGAATGAAGGATGCCCCCTCGAGTGTCGATGGGGTGATGGAAGAGGTCGATTGAGGATCTAATAGATGAAGGAAATGGATAGAAGAAACAAGGAGGGGGGGATAAATAGAATCCTTATTGCCCGGGTGTTAAAGTGTGATAGTGATAAGACATGATAATGAAGAATATATAAATAGATTTTACATCCAGATGATGCAAAAATAACTTTATTTCACCATTTTGCTCTATGATCTACGTCATCATCTCTTATTAAAATATATGCATACAAAAAAAGTTTACCATAACATGAAAAGCTATAATACTAACATTTTTTCATTACTAAAAATGCTTAGCTTCATGCAACATACATAACATAATGAAATACAAAAAAGTATACAAGCTAACATGGTAGGAAACAAGTAAAAACACACATACTCAAACAAACAACGTTCAAGACAGTTACACCAATGTTTTTGTTATCAAGCTTCAGTTCCCAAATGTTCGATATGACGACAAGGGTTAAAAATGGCACCTAAGAAAGGATACATGCGAGGTGAATATACAGAGGACACAGGGGTCCTATGAAAAATAAATCATGCACTATGAAATAGTACCAAGCAACTCGTTGTGCAATGGAGTGCATATATAGTAAGCAAACCAAATTTGTTGATGGAGGGTAGATCTAAATGATCTGCGAGTCACGCAGAAGAACATGCGAGAATCAAAGTAAGATGTCTTGTAGGAAAATTTTTGATGTTTGAGGATAATGCATTTGATATAGGCTTCAACTGCGTGCATGCTTTTTACCAATTTTATAATTTTTAAATTGTTTTGGATTTTTTATTATTTTACCAATGTTTTGGATTTCAAAGTTTTACTAATGTTTTGGATTTTTGAATGTTTTATGATGTTTTGGAATTTTTGATATTTTGATATTTTGTTTTTAGGTTTTTAAAAGTTTTCCAAAGCTATGTACATGAAAATGAAGATGCAAAGATGCCCCCAGTGAGAGGTGAGAATGTACAAGGGAAAATATTTATGCATATATACAGGAAGAAGATAATATGGATCAAGGTTGAGATAGATAGGTTCAACGTGATGATGAAATAAAACCAATGAAGTGATAAGAAGGAGAAAGAATGCCCCCAGTGCAAGCTAGCCAAGAAAAAAATGATAGAAAAAAGGACAAGATTTGTTTTATTAAAAGAAGGGACAAAAATTCCCTCAAACATGGTAAAAAGGCAGTCTTATACACATGGATGTTGTAAATGAAAGCGAAAGAAAAAAATGTTATGAAAGGATATGGAAAATGTACCTAGAAGATTGGCGATGAAAAGGTGATTAGCCCAAGGCACAAATCATGAGACAAAATATAGAATGTAACAAGAGTTTGAATAAGGTCCAAACAAAACTTGGTAACATACTAGTCCTATTTTCTCTTAGAGACCCAGTGTGTGCACGTGGAAATTAACTACTTATTGAAGGGAATATTTGATAGACAACAAGTGAAGACAAGCTAGCCAATGTTTAGGAATGATTTATTTTGATAGGTGATTTGTGAATGGAGGGTGGAAGGAGAGTCGTACATTTTTCTCACTGCCATCCAAGCATCCATATCCCTGACAGAGATGTATTTGATTCTAGTCACATCATTGATCTACTTCCAGCTAGACGTTTATAACCTCGATAGAGATACTGGAAATATCCCATGAGAGAGTTATATTTTCTTTTCTTTTTCTTTTTGATTTTTTGATTGATTTGTTTGCTTTCTGAAAAATTATTTCAGCTCTCTTGATTTGTTTTAATAAGGGGTTAATAATGTTGAGTTGTGGAGTAGAATTTCTTCACAAAAAGACATGTTTTACAAACTTAAAATTTTACATAGTAATTGGGATTGGTTAGGGAACCAACATCGGTCACCTAGGAGGAACCGACATCGATTAGGGAACCGAAATTGGCTACTGTGCGTTTATGTTTTTATTTTAGACAAGGGATTAGATCCAACCTTTGATTTAAAGGTGATCTAAAGGTTGTAAATGTATAGTTAAGATGCCCTAAGCTTGTATATGCTGATATAAGTTAGAAAAATAGGGTTAGAAGATGAATTGAATAAGAATGTTGATTCTACTTGGTTGAGAGGATGAAGAAGAAGAAAAAGAAGAAAAAGGTTATATGAAGACAAAGATTCCATGGAGAGAAGCTAGATAGAAGGAAATGACATGTACATTTGAATGGTGAGAAGAGTGTAATGTATTCTACTGTATTTCCTTTGTATTTTTTTGTCTCAATGTAATGGATTGGATGGTATGCAAAGCACATATGGTTTCTTCTTGTAGATCCACATGTTGTTGTGAGATCTTGTATTGTAGATCCATCAGATCATGTTCTATTAATGATCCATAGAGATCTATTATTCTAGCTCAATAGATAGCTTGTGGGTACATGATAAGTATCCAAATATTGTAGAAGAGGTTGTATTATTGTTTACACATGTTGATGCAGTGATGGAGGAAAGAATTACTTCTTGGTGAACAATTATGGTTGCACATTGGTAGAACCATTTGAGAGGTCTTGTTTGCAGGTCCACAGGAGAGCTTGTTTTAGTTTAGAGATGTAGTAGTTCCTGGTTATGTGATATCTATTGGTGGTTTAGAGGCATGGTTGTAGTGCACTCATGTAAATCCATTTAGAGTATGGAGGAGGAGATACTCTTGGAGAGATGCATTGTAATCTTGTGGGAAGAGTTGATTTTTACTCTTGTTTATTATATATATCAAGATCTCTATCTTTGGTGGATGTAGACCACATTGGGTGAACCAATACATGTTGTGTTATGTGTGTGTTTTTTTTTTGATTTGGATTATTCTACTTTATACTTCCAAAAATGCTATAGATTTAGGGAATTTTCTAGTTCTGTATTTGCATGATTTAGTCTATTATTGAATCATAACACTATTCCTTAAAGTCAAGATTCCCAAAAGCTGGTATTAGAGATGGATTTAATTTTTAGAGCAAGGGATTGCTTTAGGGTTTTATTAGTGGTATCACCGACAATTATATGAGAGTAGGGTTTTGTTTTTCCTGATGTGTAAATCGCAGGGAGAAATTTACGATCAAGTGAGAGATGGAAATGTAAGGTTTCGGAAAATGACAATGACAGGTGTCAGTATGCTATACCGATGTTTGTTGGTACTATTCCTTAGCTGGTATCGGCAGGGTGACCATGGTCGGTTAGTTAGAGACTGGTGTCAGTGACCTGTTTAAACATAAAATCATAGATCTAAAGAATTTTGAGAAGATGCAATGGATGTTTCTTATTTGCTGAGGTGTCCCAGGTTCCTGGAGGTACATGCATGTTGGTCTACGATTAGATATTTAGATTATAGAGGTATGGTTTTGTTATCTTGGTATTTCAGTTCTTGTATGTTTCGGTTACTCTTGCATGTTTGTGATTGTAGCTTTAGGTAAGATATAGAGGAGAATTTATGCATCCTTAGTGTAATTAGATGCACGAGCTTTGTTAAAAAGACATAATATAATAGCATAGAATGAAGACGAAGCTTCCATTAGAGAGGAAAGTACTTGGTTTAAGATGCGGTTAAGTGTATTTGTTTTGGTAAGGTGATGTATTTCATATTGGTGTAGTTTTATTGCATTTATTATTACTGTAAATTTTTTTGTGTAAGATTTGGGTGATTCTCTAAATGAACGACTCGATAAAACTATCGACTTTGGTGGAGTAGGAACCTTGTTTGGTGTAGTATGAAGTTTTTGGCATTATGGTAGTTCCAACAGCACTGACGTTGGTCAGGGAACCAATGTCGGTAATAGGGAGCCATGATTGGTCGAAACCAAGGTCGGTCTCTGTGAGAGTAAATATGTATTGATTTTTATAGCGAGAAGAGGGCATAAAAGCTTTAGTGTCCATTTTGGAGGATTAGGTTTCTTTCAGAGTGTATAGGAAGAAACCAAGTAGATCACTTCAATGTTTGAATCGAGATGGGTGAAAGAGGACAAAGTTGGCTCGGTGAGGGCAGTGAGACTTGGGTCAGATTCAGGTATCTCTATATGGTTCATTTTTTTATTTATTTTGTTTGAAGCAACTGGTATTATGTTTGGATTGTATGTCAGAAGTAAAATATGTACCATGGATATTTGGTGAGTTTGAATTTTATTTCGGGATGTGGTGGAATCTTGAGGATAAGGGTATCTAGTCAAAGGATGAGATACTCAATGAAAAGTCATGTTTAGACACAATTGCAGGTAAAGGGAAGATGTTGAGTACACATGGATGAAAAGAAGGTGGTTGAACTTACTTCACAAGAATACCAAAATTATGTAATTTAGAAGTATTCTTTGATAAGGAGAGGAATCAATTTTATATTTTCTTTCATCTATTTTATTTCTCACTATATATATATATATATATATATATATATATGGATATATAGGAGGTTTTGAGCTTGATGATTAGAGGAATGATGGGGATAAGTTGTGGTGACACAAAAGAGAGGAGGAAAACTTTGGATTAGGTGACTAGTTATTCCATAGAATAAATTCGATTGAATGAAAGCTGGAAAAGATTGAGAGGAGATCGGAAGAATATTTTTTGGATTAGAATCATGAGAGGAATCAAAAAGGGAAGAATAGTTTGGATTAGAATCATCAGAATCATACCACTGACCATGAGATGAAGGTGGTAAACAGGTAACCGAATGGTTTCTATAGAGTGAAGAACCAATTGAGGTTTATTCATAGACATGTTTCGATGTGAATTCATAAACCTAGGTTCCCTATTGTTATAAGTGTGAGGAACCATGTGATAGTGAGTCATAGTTGACATTGTTGGGACCAAATGCATAGAACTAGATAGTGTGATTGATCTCCTTCAAATGGAAGGAAGTTCTATGTCGATTCAGGTATCATAACGAAACCAACTAGCTCAATTTATTAAGTATGGAGATGCTTGTGTGATTTTCCAAAGGGGATTTAAGGAAAAAAACATATTGATGACACAATTTCAACAATTCAAAAATGCTTGGACAACAATTTGCAAGTGTAAATTTCAAGATGAAGAACCAAGGGATCAAAGTATCAAAGGATCAAAAGGATTGTCCCTAGAAAAAAATTCTATAAAATGAATGATCACAAGGAACAATCACACAAGTTTGGAAAACCAATCCAATCTACAAGGAAATACTCCCTATGCAAATGTGTCTCAATGGTAGTTTATATGAGATGATCAACAAAATGACAACACTTAAGTAAAGTTTAAAATAAACAAGGCACAAGTATTAACAAACTATTTAAGTGACTTCAAATTCAAAGAATAATATAACCAGTTTAGATACAAACAATGCCTAAATCCCAAAAAGTGGAAGTTATAAATGTGAGCAACACAAAAATACAACTTGGATAGGTTAACAAGTTTCATATCCATTTAAATAAATTAATTGATTTGATTGAAATAATGTGTGCAAATTTTTCTAAACATGCCACTATGTACACTAATTATTTTTCATTAGGCTTATGGTACATGTTTATCCTAGATTATGTATACAAATATACAAGTCCAAAAAATAGTCTTGTGATTGATTATAATGGATATTTTCATAAAAATATATTTAACATATGTACAATTTAACTTCCAAATAGAATATTAAATACTCATAAAATATTCCATTAAGTGTAAGTGGTGGACTATAAGTGTACAAAATCTAAAAAGACATAAAAGGGTTCTAAAATTCATACAAAATCAATACTTATAAGTATCTTGTCAAGCATCCTCATTTGGAGTGGTTTGCAAGATACTTTATAAGAGTTTAATAGAATTTTAAACATGATAATAAAATAATTTTAGAGGATATAAACCTAAAATATATGTTTATAAATCAATTAATATGAAAAAATTCGCACAATTAATACTTTAATATATCTAAGTGAAAAAACTGGTTACTTAAATAATGTGAATACATGGAGCCACAAGTAAAAGGAAAGGATGAGAATGTCATGAGAATTTGTACTACAAATCAAGAGAAATAATATCAAGGGTATAACAAGTTCTTATTTTGGATCTTAAACAAATCAATAAAATATTTCACAAACATCTAAATAAACTATCCAATATTTTTAAAGATAATTCTATACAATCAAATAATATTAGCGTTCCTCCAAATTCAACATGAGTTTATCTCCAAATGATTTAAACATTCATGAGCTAGAAAAACTAATTTGTAGCACATTTAATAAAGAATATTTATATGGATCATTATTCCAACCACATAATTTACTATAAGGTTTCATCTCATTGACGTTATCAAATGTAATGAATTCACTTGATGGTCTATTTGATTTCTACATGAAGCTTCCATGTTATATATTTTTTTCGTTAATTGTTAGATATGATCATTACTTTAGGCATATGTTTTTACCTTAGTGAATCCAATTACATTATATATTACTTATACATTGTACATATTTTGACCTTTATCTAGGAATAATGTGTTAATATTAAAGGTTAATAAGAATATACATAGGGTATCCACATAATGTCCAATTAAAATATAATGGAGTCAACATCTTACTATTGACCATTAGAGCCATGCATTGCATACATTACCATAGTTCTCCCTTGAGGCCAATTATTTATACATTTTCATAATCATGTATGGAAATATTCTATCACATTCATATCACCATTTATCCCTAAAAAATCTCATTCAAATGCGTATACATGGCTTGTACCAAGCAATTTGAAGTCGAGATGATTTTTTTTGTTAACGTGAAAAATAAATATGGTTATGCCATGGCATGTACAAATATTTTCTTTCCTTTAAAGCATACTTATAATTATCATTTCTTTAAATCCTAAGCAAATTGTCAGATGTGAAAACTAAAAATTTCTCTTTCATCTATAAGAAATTTTTCTTGGAACTTACAATTACTCAAGTCTTAAGAAAATTCCATCCTCGTTACATATTTAGTGATAACCATCTAATAAATTTATACCCTTATTAATATAGCTCAAAACTTAAAGTCATGTCATTATACATCTTCATAGTTTAAATATCTCCAAATGTTATATTCGTATACAAAATATGATTTTATATTAGTTGATGCAAGAGTTATTATAGTTAAGACAACAAATTGTAACATTTACTTGGAATTTGGCATCCATTTGATATATTGGTTAGGACACTTCTTTATACATGTTTTTGTAAACTTACATTGATTATTGATTTAAATATTTTTTCTCTCAAATGAATAGAAATTGAGATATGCCCCTAGGTTTTTATCAATTCATTTATAATAATTTATAATAATTTAATTCTATTATATCTTAAAAAATAGCATCTCAAAATCTATTTCTATATATTCCAATATTTTACAATAAATTAGATATACATTTATTAAATATACATATATGTAATTACAATTATGTGTGGTTGTTTTAGTGGATTTATTAATGTGAAACTAATATCCATGTATATAACTATATTTATTTCAAATCATCGAATTTTAGGGATAATTATTTTCAATGTTAAACATGCACACAGACACTCACGCGTGTGCGTGTGTATGCATAACACACACACACACACACACACACACACACACACACACACACACACACACACACACACACACACACACACACACACACACACACACTTCTTTAAAACTTCTTTAAAATGTCGATGTCTAGAACATAAAAAACTATGATTTTTTTCCAAATTCAATGTCTAAATACAAAAAACATCCTAAAATATATACACATGTCTATATCATGTGTTCATATATGTATATAATAATGTGTGGTCTCTCATGTACCAAATATACATATATACATACATGAAAACTATGTCTACAACTATTTCCGTGTGTAGGGTGACTATCCAATACCTAGTTGTGCTCCAAGCTCTAATTTTATAAAAATAAATCACATATTAGATAAATATTTTAAAATATATTATAGCATGAGATAAATATTTTACATTTTTAAATAATTTAAAATATCATACAACTAGTTTGTTTTCCCAATATTTCTCTATAAGGGATCACAAAAAGGATTTGTACCATGCATAGATCCCTATGCAACAAACATGATTCAAATGTAATACATTAAAACATAGTGTATATAAATGTAAGAAGGTGAAAAACATTTTTTTTGAAGAAAACATTGATTTTACAATTTTAGCATTTTATCTATACATACATATATATATATATATATATATATATATATATATATATATATATATATATATACATATATGTATATATATATACATGTATATATATATATATATATATATATATATAGACACACACACATATATATATACACACACACACACACACACATATATATATATATATACATACACACACACACACACACACACACACACATACATGTATATGTATGTATATATGTATACACACACATATTTATAGTTTGAATTCACCCAATAGTGATAGTGTCAACATCTCTAAACCGAGTGCTTTAAACTACCATGAAAATTTCATATATCTAGGATATATGGGTTAGGACAATGTATCCTTCTTAGTTATGTGATTTAGTGGCATATGAAAAACACACATATTTAACTGTATAAATATGGATTATCCTTATTAGAATATTTAACCTATAAAAGGTTATATAAACTCTTTAATGTCATTTTATAACTCACATAACATTATTATAAGATCCTTTTATATATATCATTACAAAATTACCCGAGGGTTTCCCAAATCATCTTAAATCAACTAAACATAAATTAGAGTAGTCCCTACTTCAAATATAAATTACTTAATCAGATAAAAGAGTTTGGATTCTCCCACTTCTAAGAATATAAAGGTCATAGAGTCATGTCTTAGCAAGAAAAAATTCATTCCAAACATTGTTAAATGGTTTTAAGGAATAAAGTGTTAGATGATGTAGTTGAGGTCCACCACATCATGTTAATACCATGATGGTTATATATTATGCTATAGAGTAATCCCACTATCTTAGTGTTAAGAGACACGATGGAACCCCTAACAGGTTAGATTAGATTTCCCTCTCTTGTATAATAACCTAAGATAAATACATGAGGATTGATCCCAAATGAGGGTTGAATTCCAAGTGTATTCCAACCTTATCACACATTGTAGACACTAAGTCACAAAATTTGGGTATATTTCTAGTCATGACCATATACTACTATTCATATGATTCCTAAGAAAGAAAAATACTAATTGACCACTGTCTTTGGCCCCTTTTTGCTAGCTTTCAGTTTTCCTTTTTGGTCTTACACCCATTCTTTCCCAGTTTGACCCTACATTTCATTTTCTATGATCCTGGACACCAGTGCCCAGTCAGGACATCAACGCTAGGTGCCCCCATCCCCTCTGGGCACCCTAGACCTCTTTGTATTTTTATCAAATCTTTTGGGTCCTTTCTAGACGTTTGGGCATCTTATTTTCTTGGTGATTGGTCTTTTCGAGTTTAGTTAGGAAATTCAAGAAAGGGAATCATATAAATATAAAGTTATGTGACAATAATAAAGGACCAAGAACTAAGCACTAACTATCACCACCTAAGGTTGCATCTAAGAACATTACAAGAGAATTAAAACATCCATCTCTTGACTGAGTGCATTAAACAACTATGAAAATTTCATATATCTAGGATATATGGGTTAGGACAATGTATCCTACTTAGTTATGTCATTTAGTGGCATAGGAAAAAAACACATATTTAACTCTATAAATATGGATTATCATTATTAGAATATATAACTTACAAAAGACTATATAAAATGTTTAATGTCACTTTATAACTCACCTAGCATTATTATAAGATCCTTTTATATATATCATTACAAAATAACTCAAGGGTCTCCTAAATATTCCCAAATCAACAAAACATAAACTAGAGCAGTCCCTACTACATATATGAATTACTTAACTAGATCAAAGAGTTTGGATTTTTCCATTTCTAAGCATGCAAATGTCATAGAGTCATGTCTTAGCAATAGAAAATTCACTCCAAACATTGTTAAATGGTTTCAAGGAATAAATGGTTAGATGATGTAGTTTATGTACACCACATGATGTTAATACCATGATGGCTATATTTTATACTATATATTTATCCCACTATCTTAGTGTCAAGAGACATGATGGAACCCCTAGGAGGTTGGCTTATATTGTACTCTCTTGTATAATCACCTAAGATAAATACTCGAGGATTGATCCCAAAGGAGGGTTTACTTTTAAGTGTATTCCAACCTTACCACACATTATAGACACTAAATCACACACTTTGGGTATATTTCTAGTCCTGATCACATACTACTATTCACATGATTACTAATCAAGAAAAGTAATAATTGACCACTGCCTTTGGCCTCTTTTTTCTTGATTTCAGTTTTCCTTTTTGGTCTTACATACCTTCTTTCCTAGTCTGACCTTCTACACTTCATTTTCTATGAGTCTAGGCACTCGTTCCTAGTTAGGACATCAACGCAAGGTGCCCCTATCCCCTATGGGCACCCCAGACCTCTTTTTATTTTGCTCACATATTTTGGGTCCTTTATAGATATTTGGGCATCTTATTTTCTTAACGATTGGTCTTTTCGGGTTTAATTAGGAAATTCAAGCAAGGGAATCATATAAATATAAAGTTATGTGATAATAATAAAGGACCAAGAACTAAGAAATAAATATTACCACCTAAGGTTTCATCCAAGAGCATTCTAAGAGAATTAAAAAATCCATCTATCTCTATACAAGGGACAAGGGAATTTTATTTCTGGATACATGCATAGGAGGGTGAGTTCATTCTTTCATGCACATATCTACCTACATTTTCTACATCTAGCTACTTGCTCGATGTTCAAGTCTGACACACACAAGAGCCATCTAGGGTAGTATTATTCACACACATAGAGAACTACATTAGGTATGAGGTGTAGTAAAATGCTCAGTCATAAGTTCACTTTGTTTACATCGAGGATAATTCAACCCCTCATTTGTATTTATTTTGGATTCAATGCATTTTGGGGTTTTATAGGTCATTTCTTCATTCCAAGTTACATGCGAAATTAGTGATCTTAGTGCAAGATACTAATGATAGACAATGAAGGAAAGTGAACATCTCGTAACCCCTGTGAAACTAGTTTTCTAATGTTCGTAGAAGTCACAAGTACCCAAAAAGGTTTTTAGCACCACAAGCACCCTTGACTAGGTCTAGGAACCATCGTAGAGGTAGATCCTGTGGTCGCAAAATTTTCTGAGCTTCAATGTAACACTTTCCCCTCTTTGTTCATCATTTTTTTAGCTCAGAAAAGTCTAGCTTTAATTGTGGATCAACTAAGTACTTTTATCCCTTCATTTGCAATTAGATTTTCATAATTTCTATCTTTTCTTGCTTCAGTCAAATATGTGTTTCAAATCTCTCTTTTGTTCAATCAGATAGTGGTGAAAGAAGACGACCATTTTAAGACAGATTTCACAACTAAGTGGGGCACCTATGCCTACAGGAAAATTCCATTTGGATTGTCTAATGTTGGAGCCACTTTCCAAAGGGCGATGGACATGGCATTCAAGGGGTTGATCAACAAAATAGTATAGATATATCTTGATGATATCACTATGTTCTCCAAAAATGAAATGGATCATCTCTTTCATCTGAGACATGTATTTCAAAGGTGTAGGAGATTTGGGGTATCATTGAATCCCAAAAAATGCATATTCTTAGCTCACGAAGGAAAGATCCTAGGCTATATTGTGTCAAAGGAAGGATTGATAATTTCTCTAGAAAGATTTGAGGCAATTCGAGCATTTCCCTTGCCAAGTCATAAGAAGGCTCTTCAGATATTTCTAGGAAGAATCAATTTTGTCCGCATATTTGTACCAAAATTTTCCACTCTTATGAAGCTAATAATGTTGTTGTTGAAGAAGAGTGTGGCATTTAGGTGGACAAATGAAGGAAAAGTGAGTTTTTAAGTAATAAAAGAGGTTGTATCTCAAGCTCCAACTCTCATCAATCCAAAATTCTTGAAGGACTTCATGCTCTATGCTTTTGGTGGTGGGGACATGATGTCCACAATTTTAGTTTAAAAAAAAAGAGGGATCTGAACAGCCGGTTGCCTTCTTTAGCCAAGGTTTGGAGGAATATGAAACTAGGTACTCTTTCATTTAAAATCATGTCCTTGTAGTGATCAAGAGCTTAAAGAAATTCAAGCACCTAGTCTTAAACAACAAAATTCAGTTGTTGGTATCTTATGTGGGAGTCAAGGACTTCCTCCTGAACAAAGATTAGAATGAGAAATGTGTAGGATGGATAACTCATGTCATGGAATATGACATTGAAATTAAGGTCACTAAGTTGGTTCCGTGGAAAGGGATTATGTGAACAATTGTCCTCGAGTCAACATGTTGAAGCAGGTGATGAAAATGAAGTTGTCTTGGTACTACAAGATGGTCAAAAGAAGGAAAATGATATGCACCCACTCCTTGTTGGACTACGAACATGATACATTTCCTACAAATAGACATATGCCCTCTAGAAATGAGCAAAGAAAAGAGGAGATACTTCAGATTACAAGCTATTCCATATGTGCTTGTTGATTGTGTTTTGTTCAAAAGGGATATCAATGACATTTTACTGAGATGCATTGAAACAGGTCAAATTGAGAAGGTGTTACAAGAATTTCATGATGGAGAATCCAAAGGTCATTTTCCCCATGGATAATAGATCTCAAAATAATGAAGGTAGGTTATTATTGGCCCAAAGTGTTCAGTGACTACTACACATGGATCAAGAAGTGCAAAAATGTGCATTCTTCACAGGAAAGGAAAGACTAGTAACACTTCCATTGCACCCAATTTCAGTTGACCAGTCATTCATGCAATGGGGATTGGACTTCATTGGGGTCATCAATCCAAACTCAAGCCAAGGCCACAAGTGGATTCTCACAACAACAGATTATTTCACCAAGTGGAATGAGGCGGTAGCACTCAAAGAAGCAAACAAATCTAGCATACTATACTTTTATGAAGGGATAATGACTAGGTTCGGAGTACCGGCCATTATCATATTAGATAATGCATTGGAATTCCTAGGTTTCAAGATCACATAATGGGTTGTTAATAATGGAATATACTTGATCACGTCTTCAAATTATCACCCACATGGTAATGGATAGGTAGAGTCCACAAACAATTTTTTTCTAAGAATCATTAGAAGGACTCTAGATGAAAACCAAAGGACATGGAATACAAAGCTGAAATCAGCATTATGGGCTGATAGGATCACACCAAAGAGGTCAACAGGTAATTCCCCTTACAAGTTGGTCTACGGAAAGAGGGAGTATTGCCTATATCATTAGAAATACCTACATTAGAGCTCATGAAGTAGTTGGAATTGTCTGAGTTTGAACCAATGGAGGCTAGGCATGCAGAGCTGGTGGAATTGGAAGAAATCAGAGAACATGTAGTTCAAATGATAGAGAAAGATCAAGCCTTAGTCAAAATATAGTTTGATAAGAAAGCAAGAACAAGGACCTTTCAGGAAGGGGATCTAGTTCTAAAGTGGGATGCCAGATAAGGAAAAACTAGGAAGACATTCCAAGTTTGATATCATTTGGAGTGGCCCCTACATGGTCATGGGATGTAAAAGTATCAATCCCTTAAAATTTTCTACATTGGATGGAGAAGAACTCCCGATTCCGGTCAATGGGATCTACTTTAAACATTGCTACTGAAAAGGAAGAGTTTCACCCTTGTAAATATTAGCCTAGGTTTTTAATTCCTCTAAGTGTGTATGCACATTGTTTTATTTTAGCGTAGGTTTCATTTCCCTAAGTTCTTTGGCACACATTTTATTGCTCCAAGGTTGTATCACTATATAGTTTAGTGTGCCTCCAGGTGAATGTTGTAACATTCCATTATAGGAACAGGTGAAAGCTCCAGGTCAAGAAATTTTTCTACTCTCACAAATCTCATCTTCAATATTTTCTTATGAAAATTGAGAGTACAAGTAGTGGGGAGGTTCAAGATCAACATGTTGTAAGCAATCGGGTTTAGGTTTCAAGTACAAGATCAGTATTAGGCTATCATTCATGACTCCGTGCCTAATGGATACTTCAAGGAATCTAATCTTTCCACCTAGTAGGCATGTGATCCCGTGAGTCACTAAATTGTTATCTAATTTTTCCCCTGGGAAAAATTGGACAAACAAGAACTTGCACGTAGCGAAAATGGAGGAGTTGATCCATCAAGAGAACTTGCATTTCGAAGTTGGTCTAAAAGGTTGAAGCAGGCTTGAGGAAGTTGTAGATATTTCAGGAAAATAAGAAGTCCGAAATCTGAAATTTTAGAATTGAAGGTGGAAATTTTTGGAGGTAAGCTAAGGCGGATTTTGGGGACTCGGCAAAGATAATTTTTTTTGGAATTTTAGAGTTTCAGGGTTTCGGAGTTCTCAGCGGCTAAAGTTGGAAAAATAGCCAAAGATGTCCAAAATCTTGAAAGTATGAAGCCCGAAAGGGTTCGGATATCAGAAGCAAACATAGGTTTCAGAGTCAACGTGGTGACATTTTTAGACTTCAGGGTTTTGGGGTTTCAAATTTCAGAGTCTTCGGCGAGAAAAGTAAGAAAATCCACCCTCAATGTCTGAAATCCTGAAGTTGAAAATATGAAATTTTGGACTTTTGGGTTTCGGACTTTCGGAAGTTTGGAACCCCAAAGCACAAAAATCACAACTCAATGTCCGAAACCATGAATTCTAAAAGTCTGAAATTTTGAACTTTTAGACTTTCGGGTTTCTGAGTTTAAAACTCTCAAGACAGAGTCAATAGTTTGCCATTTTTGTAGAATGCCCCCGACCTTTAGATGGCCATAAATTTTGACTGGGAGCTCGGATTTGCACTACTCAACTCACCTCATTATTTAAAACTTTCATAATAATTTAGAAAGAATGAAAAACTCCCCCTTTCAATTTTTAAGGCAAACAAAAAAATAAAAATCAACCTCTTTAAATCAAGTGGAAATAAGTTTGTGATATAAATTGTTCAGGAAAACATTGATTTAAGTGAACAACTATGAGTGAAGGGAAAAGGAAGAAATTCGAGAAAAGGTGGTTTGGGTAAACGGGGTGTTCTCCCTAACTCACTTAAAATGACTCACGTGAAACCAAACTGGTCACATTTTTGGTGATTTTGAGAAAATTGGTTTCCTTTAAAACAATAATTCAAAGTTTATTATTCTATGAAATGAAATATGAAAAAGTGTGTTTTTATGCTTGTGCTATACTAGGAAAAACTTAACATTCCACTATATTTATCAAATATTTCATCTGGATGATACATTTGCAATCCACATACAAATATAATGCATTTGACAAAAATTCATATATAGGGAAATTGTCTCTATCCTTACCTTTTTAAAAGCATGCAACCAACTAGTAGAAACTATATGCATGAAAGATTCCTTTTGGTACACGGGTCCTTAAAAAACACACAATTTATTTCCTTACAACTTCAATATGAACATTCATTGTGCACTCATGTGTTCTAAGTACATTAATTAGGCTATGTGGTATAACCTTCAATTACTTAATATTCAATTTTCACTATTTAATAAATAAATAATTGGAATTTAAATAAAATAGTATGACCATTTTTTTAAAACACGTGTAATTATAATGGATTAAATACTAATAAAAATAATATATAATGATATGATCTAGTAGTGGAATATAAACACATGTCTATTCCCAACTCGTCGAGAGAGAGAGAGAGAGAGAGAGAGAGAGAGAGAGAGAGAGAGAGATTTTGATTTTGATCTATGTAAAATTACATAGGTTTGTGAACTCTTATTAAAGATCTGGAGCTCCCCATCCATGTGAATTATTGTATAGGGATAATTTTAAGATCGGACCCCTAAAAATTTCTATAATATTAGTAAGTAATAGATGAAATAATAGATGATATGACATAATTTTATAGGCTAATATTTTGACAAATGTTTTTTTTAAAACACGTGTAATTATAATGGATTAAGTATACTAATAAAAATAATATATAATGATATGATCTAGTAATGGATCAGATGATGAAGTGTCTATTCCACATCTAGTAATGGCTTAGATGATGAAGTGTCTATTCCCAACTCTCCTACTTCCATTCCTCTTTGAGCTAGGAGAACATTATAAAGTGTAGGTACTTGGGTAGGGGATCCTACATATGTCATATGGACATTTTTAAGGGATGGGCCACATGATTCTTTTTCCTCTTCTTTTGATCCACATAATTTTTATAAGGTATATGGATATCCTGAATGGGACACTACTATGTAGTAGGATTACATTTCCTTGATTAGGAACAACACTTGATTTGAAACATCTTCCTAAGGAAAGGAAGATGGTTTGATACATGTGGACATATAAGACCAAGTATGCAACATATGGGTTTGTTGATAAATTAAATCATGATTGGTAACAACATGATTTTCACAAGTTCCTCACATTGACTACATCAAGACCTTTACATGAATTAATAAAATGAAATCTATCTGACTCACTCTTATCATTGATGCCACTCATCACTCAGATGTTCATCACATGGATGTAAAGAGTGTCTTACTTCATGGTGACCTAGAGGATGAAATCTATATAGAGCAGCCACAAAGTTTGGTTAATGATTTTTCCTTAGTATGTACACTATATATATATGCCCCTCAAAATTTGTATGCCAATATTGCTTCATTTCTTCTCTCTACAGGGTTCAGTAGATGCCACTTAGATCCAAATGTCTTCATTTTATAGTAGAATGATTCACTTATAATTCTAGTTCTTTTTGTTGATGACCTTTTAATCACATAGAGAACTTCATCATCCATTACAAAGGTGAGATAATATATACATGCCATATTTTCCAAATTACTGACCTGGGTTTGGCGCATTACCACCTTGTTATTTATATTTCACAATCTTCCTTGAGGATATATATTGCACAACCTAAGTATGCTCTTGATTTACTTGCTTAGTTTCACATGGTTGATTTTTGACCAATTCCAACTCCTTTTCTATATGGATCCAATCTTGAGGATGATTTCACTTCACCATTGGTCAATGCTGCATTATATCTAAAAATTCTAGGGAGCCTTATATATTTGACTCACACTAGACCTAACATTTCAGATCTAGGTTGACATGGTCTCTGGGTTCATATAGGAGCCTCATGAGCTTCACTTGAAAGAAACTAAGAGGATACTTCACTACATACATGATACACATGAATTAGAGATACACTATAGAGATGGTATTGATTTTTATTTGGTTAGATACACAAATACAAACATGGTTGGCGATACTTAAAATTGCAAGTCTAGTTTATGTTACAGTTTCTCACTAGGTCATGGCCCGATCGGTCGGTCATGAAAGAGTAGAATGTTATTTCTTTGTAATCTACTAATGTTTGAATACATAAGAGTTATTAATGTTACTACTAAGGCCATATAGATTTAGAGGATCTTGAAAGAGTTTGGTATTCAATACAAGAGACCCACACTCATAATCTGTGACATTGAATTACATTGTCTTTAGTTTTTTGCAATTCCATAACATAGATTTAATTAGGGTGTAAAAAACTCACCTCATTATTTACAAATTTTATAATATTTTCAAAAAAATGAAAACCTCCCCCTTTCAATTTTTTAAGAAAAAAACAAAACAAAAATTAACCTCATTAAATCACTTATGGAAGTAGGTTTGGGATATTAATTGTTCAGGAACACATCAAGTAAAGTGAATATGTATGAGTGAAGGGACAATGTAGAAATTTGAGAAAATTTAGTTTGGGTGAAGGGGGTGTTCTTTGTAACTCCCCTAAAATGACTCACATGAAACCAAACAGGTCACATTTTTGGTGATTTTATAGAAAATTGGTCTCCTTTAAAACCCTAATTAAACTTATTGAACTATATAATGAATTAGGAAAAAAGTGTGTTTTTATGTTTGTGTTATACTAGGAAAAAATTAACTTTCTGCTATATTTATCAAATCTTTCATCTGGATCATAAATTGGCAATCCACATACAAATATAATGCATTTGAGAAGAATTCCTATATAGTGAAATTGTCTGTAACCTTATCTTTTTAAAATCATGCAACCAACTAGTAGAACCTATATGCATAAAATATTTCTTTTGGTACATGGATCCTTCGAAAATACACAATTTATTTCCTTACAAAATTAAATATGAACATTCATTGTACACTCTATTGGTACCCAAATTTGTTCTCCTTTTCAAGCCAAGTAGCAAAAATGATTCAACATGGAGCTTAGAGGCAACTAGATCATAAATATATGTCATTTTGTAGCCGAGGAGGAGATCTGACTATCCCTTTGTTACTTGGGTTTGTGGAGAGATGGGTAGCACCTTAAAAGGATATGATCTTATCCTAACTATTTTAGGTTATGCCTTTCAACCAAGGTAAGAGAACCTATTTTGTAACCTCTGTTATTTTGAAAGGAGATATAGGTACCTTTATTTTGCATAAATTTTGTAGAGAAGACCTCGGGGAAAATATGATCAACACACAGATCTGACTCTCATGAGTTGTCACTTCCAGATCATGGAGATATCTTCACAACAAGGAAAAGGTTACTAGAGACATTTGAGACCCTGCTTGCTTCTGCATGTTTAGGTGATGAGGATTGTGCATTGGCATACACACATGAAAAATAGGGGTAGGATGGGTAATATTAGTTATTTTTAATGAAATTTTGGTGGGAGGTGGGGCAGGGTGAAACTAGATTCACCAGATCCTTGAGGAACCTTACAAAATGGAAAGTCAGACCAACAGAATGCCACAGAATAGCTAAAATGTTTCTTCAACTAGAATATGTGCTTCAATGGAGGCCCAAATTTGCACTCTTTCACACAATCTCTAAGATTCTATCATGAAGGCTCGAGTTAGAAAACCCAACAAAGCATCAAGGTCTAAGCCAAATCATGCCTAAGGTACACCCAAAGGCTTACAGACAATCTTTGTCAACAGATGAGAGAAAAGTGATTTTAAATCATTTATTCCAATCCCAAATGAAATATCTTCTAAGAAATGGAATTGCAAATGCCACTAAACTATCATAAGGATTGAGGCATGTGTGATTGAATCAGATTTCAACACAAGATTGCAACAGAAACAAGAAAAACTATTTGCATACATTCAAAAGTAAAATCAACACATTTTTCTCAAGACAACACATAAATAACTCAAATTCGATTAAATCTATCAGCAGGGGAAAGTTTCTAGAACATTCTCAGAGCTTGTCAATGGCTGTACACTTGCAACCACCTTGACATGATCAAATTTTAATACAAAAGAGATATACAAGCTTCTTGAATGGTTTCTCAAAAGGGATGGGCTCTATCAAGCTTTCGATTAGAAAAATCAGTCCAGACCCCTCACACTCCAACAACTCCCAACCATTTGCATGAAAAATTTGTGCCATTTATAGAATTTACAACAGAGTCCCCTCTCCCTAAAAGACAAAAATGTTAAATGCACTAGTGCTTGCCATGATTCTTTAGTGATTCATAGAATCAAATTTGTAAGAAGTCTCAGGTGCTCGAGGGGGTATATTTCATCAAATGCCTCCCACATTCAACTCCTTTCTCTGGTAGATCACTCTTCCTTCAATTTTCCAACCACTTCCACCCCTAATCTATCAAACATGGCCCCTTGCATGCTCAAGTTAGGAAAAAATGAAACATCCGATCGGGCATGAAAGTCAGACCATTTTAATGGTGAAAGACATCCTCCAGATCTTCCCACGAAACTTCAGATATCAACATTAACTTCCTTCTCTGCTTGACGTGTAGAAAAGACCAAGAAATAATGGAGACTCGCACTTCAGATGTGTTTCGAGAGAAAAGGGGGAAAATCAGATTTAGACTCACAGCAGCTATTGATCTTTACTTTGAATTTGATCCGTGCATGTGGCATAGTCAAACTCTAGAAAAGACCCAGGGGCTTCCTCTAACTTTTTACAGCCTTTTGAAAAAATGGAATTTTTTTCCATTTTTCCCCGCACCTCCACCCTCAGAAAATGAGCCTGACACGTGCCCAAATATGATTGGAGTGGAACCGCACTCAAATTCTACCATTTTAATCTCTTTTTGGGAAAGGGAAAATTTTCTAAATTTTCCCGTAGCTCCACCCTTGGGAACGAGCCTAACACATGTCCCAATATGATTCGAGTGGACCCTGCGCTTCCTAATTTACTTTTGACCCCTTTTTCCCAAAAGGAAAGTTTTCCAAATTTCCCCGAGAGCCCGCACCTCCGCCATTGACCGAGGTAAAACATTGACCTTTTTCCTTCATCGGGCTTGTAGGCCATTTTGAAATTTTAACCCTTAAGGGGAAAAAAATCCAAGTTGCCTCCAATGGCCCACCTCTTTGACTTTTCAAACTAGCACATGTAACCATGGTGCACCTTGAGGCTATCCCAAAATTTGATACCTTGAACAAGCACGGGATCGCCACGTCTCCTGTTCTAATAAGGTTTTCCTAGATGCTTGAAGCTCAGTGGAAGGCACCACATGTCATGCTCAAGGAAGTCTCCTTTTGGCCATTGAAAAGTCTAAGTAAAATGCAAAGTGAGTGGAGGCCTCCACGTGTCATCCCTGGCGCTTCTTTAAAATGAAACTCAAGGGCCGGTCCCGAACATGCACGGTTCCTCCACATGTCTCCATGGCGCAACTTCAAGATGGTGTCCAAAGTGGAGACCCTAAATGAGCACAAGCTCACCACGTGTCTTGTTCCACCAAACTTCTCCAAATGCATAAAAATTGTCTAAGTCCGGGCCAAGCAGTGGAAGCCTCCATGTGTCCTCTCGATGCTACTCAAGGCAAAACCCAAAAGTAGATCTTCAAATGAGCATTGTGCCTTCACATCTTCTAACCAAATAGGTTGCATCCTTGAAAAGAGTTGGCCACCAATAACCAGCCCTTAGGATATTATGTGTTGTGACTCTTGTAGCAAAGTGCCCCCACAAACTCCTCCATGGAGGTCAATAATTATCTTGGGGGCTTCTTCTTTAGTAATGCACCTTAAGAGGACTCCCTCTGGGTTCTTCCAAGCTAACCCATAATTAGTGATGACATATTTCTAGGAAGCCAACTTAAGGGCTCTTTTTGGTTCTTACTTAAATGCTCAGGGTAGTTTAAATGTCTGAGATAAAACATCACATCCTTGTACCACTCAAAATTCATCAACTTTTCAAAAACACCTGCCCTTTCTTCTTCTACCTCATTTACCTCAATAGTTTGCAAGTTGCTCTCTGCCATAAGCTTAGCCAAGCCCAAACCTCTCACCAACTTTGTGGTTTGGATGTCCATATCATATTCTTGCAATTTGTTCACCCATCTACATATTTTTCTTGAGACTTCCATCTTTGACAAGATGTCTTTTACCATGGTATGGGGAACATAAGCAACAACCTTTGAACTTAGAATATAAGGCCTAAAAACCTTTGTTTCTTTTACCAAGGCAAATGCCTACTTTTCCATGATAGTGTACTTCAGCTCAGACCCCTGTAAGGCCTTACTAAAAAAGGCAATGGGCCTTTCAGCCCCTTCATCATCCTTCTATAGTAAGACAAAAGCAATAGTGTTCTCTGAAGCAAAAGAGAACAATTGAAAGGGATTCTTATAATCTGGAGCTGCCAACACAGGTGCATGCTTGAGTGCCTCTTTAATCCCATTGAAAGCTTGGATGACAGCCTCCTCCCATTTGATGACCTAGTCTTTCTTCAGCATGGAAGTAATTGGAATGGTCAGCTCAACAAAGTTTGATATGAATCTTCTAATGAAATTTATTTTCCCAAAAAGGACTGAATTCCTTTCTTAGTCTTTGGGATTGGGACCTTGCTGATGGCTTCTACTCTTTCTGGATCAATCATCACTCCTTCTTGTGACACTATGTGACCAAGAAAATTTTCCTTCTACACTCCAAAATGGAATTTCTTTGGATTGAGTGAGATGCCATATTCTCTACATCTTATCAACATCTTCTCCAAGTGCAACAGGTGATCACTTCTCTATCTAGAAAATATAGTTACATCATCTTGATAGATTGCAATAAATTCATTGATGTAACCAGCAAAAGCAACATCCATTGCTCTTTGAAAGGTGGCTCCAGCATTCATCAGACCAAAGGGCATCCTGACATAAACATAGGTCCCCCAAGGAGTAGTGAAGGTTGTCTTGATTCTTTCTGATTCCTTCACCACAACTTGGTTATAACTAGAGAAGCCATCCAAGGTGGAAATCAACTCAAAACCAGTCACTAACTGCATCATGTGCTCCATGTTTGGTAAAGGATAGTTGTCCTTCAGTGAAGCTTTGTTCAGATTCCTGAAGTTCACACATAACCTAATGTCACCATTTTTCTTTCTGATTGGTACTAGGTTTGCCACCCAAGAGGAATATATTGTGGGCTGGATAATCCCTCCATCTCTTAGTTTCTTCAGTTCCTCTTACATTTTAAGAGATATAAGTGGATTGATTGGCCTCTTTTTCCTGAATGGTCTTGCATTAGATTCTAAGGGGATCTCATGCTGAAAAAGGTCCTCTCTGTATGCCTTTAGTTGGAGTAGGTCCAAGCCATGCAATCTTGGTATTTTTTCAACAATTAGATGTATGACTATTTCTCCTCCTTGCTCAGATTATTGCCTAACCAAATTTTCCTTGGCTTCTCCTCTGTACCAAGATCATGCTCCTCAATATCCCTTGAGGCTACCATACATCTATTAACAATGCGATCAACATTATCAAAATTGGATTCAAGAGCCACTAGCCCTCTAGGAATAGTGTTGGTCTTCAGCTGGATGATACCCTTGCCAAACAAGGTCTCCTTTCCTTCTGTTGCACATACCATTGGCTCCCAATCAATACTTTGATTAGCAAATTCTCCCTTGTTTTACAAGAATCTTATGATTTGAGCATCATCATCAAAACCTTGCCAATGCTTGATATTGTCAGGAACATAAGGTCTTGTCAAAACCTCAACCTCATATTCACAATATGGGGACATTGTGTAATTGTCAAACCGAGAGCCCGACATTGCAAGCTTGTCATCCAAGTCATTAAATTTCCTATCATGATGCAAAATGTTGAAGGATTCAAACATCTTAATAAGATCCCAAACTGCATGTTTATACTGTTTCATTCACCGATTCCTTATAGCATACAATCTTGACTTGTTTGACAATTAACTCTGAATCTCCTTTGATAATAATGTGTCCTTGATACAATATTTCCAAGAAATTTTAAACCTAGCAACAATGCCTCATACTCAAGCAATGTTGTTAGTGTATTCAAAGTTCATCTTGAAGGAGAAAACAAATCTTTCCTGGCTTAGAGAAAGCAAAAATACACCAGCACCATTCCCAAACCTAGATAAATCTCCATCAAACAACATGGTCCAAGGAGAACCCACTTGTTCAAGGAATTTTCATTCTTCAATCTTGTGCTCCCTTCCATAAAAAAATCCCACAAAGTTGTCTACATCCACATTTGTGTACAATACCTCATAAGAAGCATTGTTGGGATCCTTAATAAGATGCAACATTTTTTTCTCCATACAACTTGACAAGGCTGCCCTTAATTGGAATGGTAGCATAGGATATATCCATTTGGACACTTCTACCAACACTTGCAACCCATTTTCTTGACAGTAGCATGCCCCACTTGGCTGGGAAATCAACTATGACAACATCAAGTTTTAAATTTTTACCTAGGTATGCTGCAAGCTGCACCACCAAACCCTTCACACATCCTACCACTAGCACTTCTTTGGAGTCCATGGTAGTGAACTTCCCATATGCTGTTGTTACCTTAATATTCAGCTCATTCATGACTTCCTAGAGGCATGACATTGCATGATGCCCCTGAGTCAAACATACAGTTATGGAGCAACCTATCTTTGATAACCAAGAGTGGTGAAGAATGGATCCACATTCATCTGAGAGTCCACCAAGGATGTTCCCAAATAGACCTCAGGTGGTTCATCTAGCTCTTCTGATGCTGGTGGTGCTTTTGGTTCTTCAATAATTGGAGGAGTCTCCACAATATTTATATTTCTGCGTATAGGGTAGTCTTCTCTTCTTTCAACCCCAAGTATTCAAATGCTCTCCTTTTATGCTCAGGAATCCTAAGAAACTCAAAAATTGGGACAGAGACTTTGATTTGACTCAAAACTTGGGCAATATCATATGGGACATTCCTTGGCAAGGAAGTATTGGAAGGAAAGCAAACACACTCATTAGATGGCACAAGATTCTTGACAATTTGGGCATGGGGAGGAGTATGATTCTTGTTTGGAACTACAGGGCTTTTGACAGATGTATCTTTCTTGGGGGCCTCTTTAGGAATGTTTGAAAGTAAGGGAGCTTTAGGCTTGACTTGAGGTCCTGCTCCTTTGACAACCTTACTTCTTGTGTTATATTCCTTCTCTTGGGCCACAACAACATTCATCAACAACTATCTATCTTCCTCAAATGGGATTCCTCCATCATAATTTTTTTATCATCAAAGCCCTTAAATATTCAAAGTCATTATTGGGAAATTCAAAATCTTGTACATTATCTACTTCTAAAGTATGATAGGGAGGAAGAATAGATACCCTATGAATGCAGTCCCAAAAGGTGGAAACAGTTCTAGCACTTATCACCTTAGTTGAGGTTGCCCTTGTTGTGAGTTGATGGAACAACCCATCATGCAAACATCATTATAATTATAATCAAGTTCTTCTTCTTCTTGTTGATCTTATTCACAAGTATCATGAGGCATGAAACATTTGTCACACCAATCAATGACATCTGTCTCCTCCACCACAACAACTCTAGCAACCAAAGGATCAGGAAGCATTTTGTTTTCTCTACCTTGGGGCTGTCTATTTCCAAATCCAATAGGTCCCTTGCCTCTGTCATCAGCTCTTTGGTGATTTGTGAACCTATCTTGGCCTTGTTGCTTGTGTTGACCTTGTGAGCTCTGCCAAATTATTTTCTCAGCCCAGGCTAGCTTGTAGGAGATCTCCTTAATAGCCCCTGACAAAGTCTTCACAACCTCTTCCAAATCAGTAGCCTTGCTTTTTTGAGGTTTTTCCGGGTTAACCAAATTTACACCTTCCCTCTTTGGAGGTTTTCCTATTGCCTTGATATTTTTCTCTATTTGCAAAGCCATGGTGAAGGCTGCCTCAGATTTGTGGGGTTTTTGTCTCTTAAATAATATGCATCCTTTTTATCAAAAGCATCAGTATATTTGATCAAACATGACTCATCACAAGGCCTTATTCTAACAGGAAATCATCTCAAGGTCTTATTAAAACTTGTGTTGAAATCATGTACTGACTCATTAGGGTTCTTCTTGATGTTTTCAAATTCTATCAAAAGAAACCTAGGGTCAGTCCTATCACCATACTTATAATATGAATGCATTACTCATCTTAGTCCAAGAGTCAATAGAGTTATCTAGAAATGCTTTATACCAGTCCCTAGCATCCTCTTCCAAGGTATGGATAAATATCTTGATATATACATATTCATGTTTAATCTCAAAGTATTCCATCATATTGATAAAAATCTTTAGATGCTGATCTCCAGTAATAACATTATTTCCCTAGAACTTTGGCATTTTTTCCTTACATCTTGAGGCACTACATTTGGATATCCAGCCATTCCCACAAAATTTATAGGTCCAAAAGTGTTTACAACAAAAGGGGTATAGGTGGAGGCTGGGTCATGTTTCTTTGAGGAGGTGACCCTGGAGGGGTGACAAATTGATGAGGGGCTGAAGGTCCTTGGAACACATGAGTATAATTTTTAGAATGGAAGTCTCCCAAAGGCCTTGTCTTTTGGAAATATCTATCAACCTCAGAGAAGATAGGTGCAGAGTGTGAAGCAAACCTTTCAAAATTAAATGAAGGCCCCTCTCTAACTGGAGAGTTCAATTCCACAAAGAGGCTACCTAATTCAGAATCACTTGAATGGTAGTCTTCAATGATAGGTTATTCAATTTCATCAATGGAGATCCCTCTCCTTGTTTGTTGATCCCCAACACACTCATGTGTTCTAAGTACATCGATTAGTTTAAGTGGTACAACCTTCAATAAATAAATATTCATTTTTCACAGTTTAATAAAGAAATAAGTGGAACATAAACTAAATAGTATGACCTCAATATAAATTCCTATTTCCCATATATATATATATATATATATATATATATATATATATATATATATATACATATAATATATAGAATGGGAAGCATTTCTTAGAAAGAAGGGGAAATTTTGATCTATCTAAAATTGCATAGGTTTTTGCACTCTTCTTTAGGAATTGGAGCCCCCCATCCATGGGACTTATTGTAAAGGGATAGTTTTAAGATTGGGCCCCTAAAACTTTCTATATTATTGTAGTAAATAATAGATGATATGCATAATTCTATAGGCTAATATTTGGAGATTTTTTTTTAAAAACATGTGTAATTATAATGAGTTAAGTGTACTAATAAAAATAATATATAATGCTATCATCTATATTTTCTAGGTTTTTTCTTCTCAAAACATCATATTTCCTTTCATTGGCTCTCTAAAACTTCATAAAAACTCATTTTTTGATAAATCAAAGACCACCTTTTTAAAAAAAATATCACAAGTTGGTTGATGTTATTTTCTAGATCTTGGCCAAAAATTTATTTTGAACATACATAGTAAATTCTAAAAAAACCTCATATGTTTTCCTCAACAGTTTGTTAAAGCATAGTATTAACACTTGAGGGAAACACTCTGATTAGAAATGGTTGTTGGTGTAGGTATATATATTCCTTAAAAATTTTATTTATTTCTATGAATATTTCCTAAACACACGGTGAGTCATCTTGTTTAGGTGTACTTGGATCTCTATTACCAAAGGCTCTTCTTCTTCTAGTTCAAATAACAAGAGTAGCGATGAACATCATCCTCCTTGCACATCTAGAAATGGCTCAAATGATGAAGTTTCTATTCATAGATCTCCTACTTCCAGTCCTCTTTGGGCTAGGCAGACATTATAAAGTGTAGGTACTTAGGCAGGGGATCCTATAGATGTCATATGGGCAATTTTTAGGGATGGGCCACATTATTTCTTTTACTCTTCCACTGATCCACATAATTTTTAGGAGGTATCTATAAATCCTGAATAGTTTTGGTCATTCACTGTTTTATTGGAAGATTCAATACATTTCTTTCCTTAGTATTATTTAAGGTAAATTTACCATGAAAGGGTGTGAATTTATTTTTTTGTACAAATTAAACTACCGAAGCTGAGGAAAGAGGTCATTAATGTAGATATGAGGGTTATAAGGAGAGAGAGGGAACCTAATTTTATTTTGTAGTGGTGGAGGATCTGGAGGGTCCAAAACTGAATAGATTCTTCCAGGGATGACTATCCTAGAGTTTCTGCCATGTTGTTCCATATCATGACCGTTAAGACATATCTAGTGGGATGGGGAGACACCAGTAGACAAGTTTGATCCAATTTAGGTTCACAATCGCGGTGGATCTATAATGAATTCTTTCGCCCCACCCCTATATATCTGGACACAATTGAATCTAATCTCCTAGAACACCAACCGTTTGATCATTCACATTAGTGATGTCAAATGGCCTCAGTATCTTGTCCATGGTTGTGAGCCTCTACATCCAGTCTATGGTGGCAAGCCATAAATAGATATGCGAGCCTCTGTATCTGGTTTGTCTAGGTTCATTGCACCAGATAGTGAGAATTAGGCCCTCGGATTCAACTAAAACTCTATAACCCTCGGTATATTATATGCCAATCCATCGGCATAGAAATTTTATCGAGAATATGATTGAATAAAAGGGCAGATCAAACCTTTGATTAAACAATAGATGGGACCCATGACAAATTATATAGAGCTCGCCACATTTTTGGTTTCTTGTTTCTGATCACTCTTCTGTAGGTTCTGTAATCACTAGATAGATAGGATAAGATATAGAGCCAAAATATATAGAGTCTTTGTGTTGCCATAAAATAACCATATAGAGGGGAGGGGCGGGGTTCACCTACATATATAGAATTGGTAGGTAGAGGGACCATATTGATGGGGGATGCTTTTCTATAGATCTACACAATATAGAGATCATATTCTACACATATATAGAAAATTTTGTAGGGGTAATAATCATCCAATGGGAATGAAAAGGGTTTTTAAGTCCATCTTCCAAGTTTTTACATTCATTTTATGTGTATTTGATAAATTTTAGGTCTCATGTTTGTTGTTTTTTTATAAGAGTACGATTTGAAAAGGAAAGCTTCTATTTTTATATTTTATTTTGTAGATATGACACAAGGGAAGGACCAAATCAAAAAGAGAATAAATGATGACTTGTAGTTTATTGATGATCTTATGTATCCCTAATTTTATCACAAATTGACAATCACGAGTGTGCTAAGAAGAAATACCTACACATTTGGGAAATTATATGATTTACTACATGGACACAATGAAAAAAAGAGGAAAGATGGTGTGTGCATAGTATGCATATTTAGTTTCTAATCTTGAAACACCAAGATCATAGCTATGAAATTAATGACCTTCTTGAAAATTCATTTTAGGTATGTGTGTTGGGTTTTTTCTATTTTGGGATCTTATAACTAAATTTGTAAATGGAGGGATTATTTTTAGTTTTCAATTTTGAAATGATGAGACTTAACTCTTAAACATTACTATACATATTTATCAGGATGATAAAGATTTTGTAAAAAATCCTATACTAATGGTAGACAAGCGAAGGGTTTGGAAATACTAGTGGCCATGGGAATTCACTTTAAGGCACGTGGAAACATACAAAATTTCAAACGATAAATACCAATGGTTTCAGTTGTGGATACCTAATAAGAAATTATTATCCTAATTCCATATCGAGATAAATTTACATTTCTAAAGGAATATGTTCAATCTAAGATGAGGAGTGCTAAAAATTAGTGTGCTCCCAAAATTGGGCTACCACTAGATTCTTCACAAGAAAGGCATTTAATGGGGAAAAATAAAAGGTAAAAGAACGTATACATATAAAGGTGAATTATATATATTCAAGTAATCTATGCTCATTAATATCTTCCATATATGTGTGGTCTATAACATCCACTTCAATAAAGGCGTATGCACAATATTGAGTTATTAAAGTTAGACGTAACCTTGTAATGCATCAAACTATGTATGAAAATGTATGTTCACCAAATTGTACACATCGAAAGTGATTTTACACTAAAAATGCCCTAAAATAACCACATCTATTGTAATTATCGAAATTCATATATAAATCAATAAATTATACCCAATTATAGAAATTCATGTACTTCTAGAATTTTGTAAGCATATAATAATTACATTGTTAGAAAGAATAAGTATTTTAGATAAATGTGTATGTTTAATCACAATTTCATAGCCAAACATCAAGAACATGAAATAAAAAAATGTCCAAATACCAAAAGGTAGTAGACCTATACAAATCATGTAGAATCAAAACCTTCAAGAACTATAACACTCCTTGAGTGGCACATCCAGAACCATAGCAGTTTGATGCTGCCAACTTAAACAAATATTTTGGAACTTACTTTATGACCATTCTCATATGTTCTTGGGATATGAAAAATCACACTCAATTTTCTAGACTTAATTATAAAAATGTGATTAAAATTCTAGAGCATAAAAAACATAGGAATAACTAGAATAATGTAAAAGGTGAAACAAAGAGAATTCTAGAGAATTAACTACCCATCGTATGAAAATGACAGTTGTCTACATAATTCCCTACTTTGATAATTGTGTGTGTATGTACATATCAAAAGAAAACAAAAAAGGGTATCATGGAGGTCTTCATAATTCATATATCCCGACCCTTTCTCTTCACTTGTGTGCAACAACTAGTATAATCTAGAATGAATTTATTTGTTTTTCTCTTTTCTCTTTATATGGGGGTGTTTTAGAAATAGAGTTATCTTGACTCTTAAATTTGAATCTGGTATAAATTCAATGTGTCATGTATATGATTCTTTTAAAAGCACTAGTGCACCTATGTATTCATAAATTTGTTGAAGTTCTAATTAAAGAGTTATTGAAATGTAAGGTGACACACAATTGGTGGGAAAGGCCCATAAAATATGCACAAAACTCAAAAGAAGATGATATTTTATGTGTTTGTGCACAAATAGTTACTTGCATGCGGAAAATACAAAATGACACAAGAGACGACTAGAAACAAAGGAAGGAGAAATGTGAGAGAAATGGGAACAAGAGTGTAAAAAGAACAAGATGAGGAATACATGCCAGATAAAAAAAATTTAAAGAATCTAAATACCATCAGGCCTCTTTATAAACATATAAAACAAGATAAAGGAAGTGAAAACATAAAGGAATACATGCCAATAAAAATTTAACATGAATCAATAATCAATAAACATATAAATACACTAGCACCATAACACTTAACTAGCCTTGTATAAAAATGACTTGTCTACATAATCCCCTACTTTAATGTACGTAGAGTTGTAAGAAACCATTTTTAAGGTCTATTTATAAATTGAGTTGTGTTAGAAACAATTCAATGTAAAGGGTAAGTGGTATTAATTGATTAATCCCATGTATCACTATGTGTATTTGTATTTGTGTACAAGGTTAAGAGTGTAGACTGAGTAGGAGAGTAGGAAAATCACCTCGGTGGAACTGCAAATTTGGAAAAAGTTATTTAGAAAAGTTTCCCTACGAATTTGGAGGAATAATCGGAGAGAGGAGAATGAGGATCCTGACCCAAGTGCAACACCAATTTCCAATGAAATAATTATCCATTTTCTCTCATCTGTGGATTTGATTGTTTGAGAGTGTGGGAGATGTAGGAATATAAGAAATGGTAAAAGCCAACACAGTTTCTACACATCTCAAATATAACGCTGATTTGACCCTCATGTATTCTTTTTCTTGAAATAGACCTTGGATTAGAAGCTTCCTCTATTGGTGTATAATGAGAATTCAATGAAACTTCTTATACTTCTATGTCATCAAGAGATGACGAAATGTTTTCTTCCTCAACATATAATGGATCATCGATATCTTGAAATTTATTATTTTGTGAAGGAATTTGTGAAATGTCTACATATAATTTTATAAAATTGTTACAAATATAGTATTAATTTTATGTATAGTTAATTTTTTACAGATAAGAGCACAAAGAGTTCAAAAAATAGAATGAAAAACAAAATTATCTAATTCTGTAGGACTAAATAACCTGTAAATAGCACATACCGATATTTTCAGCTGATGCAGAAACCACCTTCATTTTTTATGACTTTCCAAAATAGCCAAGCAAAGTCTTTGCACCCTTTTTTCAAATGGCTGAATTTGTAACCTTCTTACCCTGATTTGCAGAATCCATTAATATATCACTAACTTGAAAAGAATACTGCTTAGGATGAATTAAGGAAGGACGGTTCTTATGTTTGAAGGCTCTGCGGATGGATGGCTCTGGGTGATGACGATTGTAGGGTTGGATGGCTCGGAGGTTGGATGACTCAGAGGTGGGATGGCTCAGAGGTTGGGTGCTCTGAAATTTGTGGTTGGACAACACCTTTGGAGTTGGATGGATCTCGGGTTGGATGGATCATGGGTTGGATGACTTAGAGGTTGGATGATTTTGAAGTTGTGGTTGGTGGACTCGAGGGTGACAGATCTAGGGTTGGACGAATCATGGGTTGGACGAATTTGGGTTTACATGGATGTGGGGTTGGACGATTGTGGGGTTGGAAGAATGTGGGGTTCAACGACTATGGGGTTGTTGCATGTCTCGGGGTTGGATGACTCGGGGTTGAACAACTATGGTGTTAGATGAGTGTGGGGTTGGACATGTCTAGGGTTTGAAGGTTGTGGGGTTGGACGACTGTGGGATTGGACGACTCTAAGGTTGGATGAATTAGAGGTTGGATGGCTCTGCAGTAGGATGACTCTTAAGTTGCATGACTTATAGTTGCGGTTTGACATCAAAATGTTGTATAGTATGGTTTGGTAGTCTATGTATACTTGGGTGAATATACACATTGAATGATTCGAAACATTGGTGAATTACATGGATAAGCTCTTATATATGTGTAAATGTAACGACCCAAAAATTCACACACGAACAACACAGTAAAAGACAAGATTTTTTTGACTTGCTTCGACACATAACACGACACAACATGTCGTCACAAAGTTACAACCAACTCTGGGAACCACTTGTTACGGGGATGACCACAAGGTCAGCACGGAAACGTTCACACCCAAAAGGATAATACACTTTTTTTTTTTTGACAGAACAACATAGAAGTCCAACCACATGACACTCTCACAGCTAGGGCAAGCCACAGTAAGAAATGATTGAAGGTTATTTATTTTGATAAAACACCCTTTAACTCATGACTTATGTTTTCAGAAAGATTCAATATATGATTCGCACAAATTCATCTTACCAACTGAGTTATTTTCTTATACACTGTAGAGTAGTTCACTTAAAGTCTTCTCCTACTTGCTAAATCTTATTATCTTCCAGAAACTAACCATTGTTTTCCCTTAAGCTTGTTTAAGAGTTCACCCAAAAGGGGTAGTGTTCACTAGTTTAGCTAGGGATATCAATTTATAAAATTTTACTTTACAAGGATAGTTTCACCTTTGAGTACTTCAGAAATCTCTTGTTCTCAAGTAAGTCATCTCTACATTAATTTATCTGAATATATATATTTTAGTTAACTTCTATAAGGGTTAACCACTCCATTTAACTTTACTTATATCACATCATTACAAGGTGTCAGAGAGTTTTGACTTAATACTTTATTCTCAAAAACAAGGTTTAACAATACTTATGCCAATGTAATGATTGAATATCATTTTTCACCAAGGTAAGTTACTAGTCTAACAACAAAAGGGAAAGAACACTTCACCACGTAGTTTTCCGAACATACCAAGACAAGAGATCTTCTAAACTCCTTGCAAGCAAAGTTACAAAATTTACAACGCATTGAACTTTCTACAAAGAACTTCATAATTTGAACTCATGAACGTTTACACTCTTTTCCTTTAATCTACTCGCATAATCCATCTGCACAAATATTTATTAGAGTCAGTTCGCTAGAACTGAGCATGATAAGATATAAACCTCACCTAATAATTTATGCCATCTAGCATTTAAATAAATGAAAGTTTGCAATACTCCTTATCAAATAAATTTCTAACATACATTTTAAACTTAAAGCGCACATCTCATGATAATACATTTCATACTCATTAATGTTCACTTCCTTAAGATCTCGCTTACATAAGAACACAATTCCAAGTGACTAGATATACAACCTTAACCATGCAATTAATCATACTTAAATTACAGTAATAATAATAACGCTCACCTAATACCCTCGACCTACTTCACATATATAAGTATCCAACAATATTATCTTTCAATTAAATAAAAGCACCAACGACATTAAGTTTATATAATAAATACAAGTATCAATCTTATATTATTCATCGATATTACCCAAGCATCAAACCTTCATAGATAATCAATGATTATATGTAAGTATAATTTTGATATTTACCTCACAATTTTAAGAATATAATTACGTTAACAAAGATTTCGCCAATCAGCAAGTTCATATATTATTTTGATATCCTTTTGGTTGCTTATTTCCATGTCTTATATATTTCTTCTAGTAAAAGAGTCCAACTCATAAGAATGAGTTATGATCGACAATACTGTCATCTGTTGGTAATATGCCAAAGATACATTTGACTAGCTAAGATATGTAAGCGCGGTCCAAGCCACTATGAATACAAGTATCAACATTATCTCAACTCCTAATAAGATGTGAGTATCAATTTTTAGCTAACATAATAATCATCGTAAATGCCAGAAAATATTCCACTCGTTAACCAAGTATTGAAATAACATATTTATCCTTACTGGTTACCTGATAACATAATATACCCTGTTATATAATTCAACCTCCACTTGCATACCCCAATTTATGGGTATTAATTATTGTTCTATAAAATGAAGTTAAATAATTTCAGGTGGACTTATATCCTTACTGTCATACATGGTATGCACAGTCCCATTATGGTAGCTGTCACCTTTACTTAAGGCTATGCATGACTCCATTTTAGGGTAGTTATCTTAACTTCCCTATTCATCTATTTTCCTACCAAAAGTCTTTCGACAAGCTTCAAGGTCAAAGTATAAGATAAATTTATAATTTCATATTTCAAGCATTGCCTGAATTCATATGCATGAGGACATCACATATCAATCAAACTTGAAAAATGTACACATTCATAAGAGTTTGATGTATCCATTATTACTTTAACCGATTCAAAGATCCAAGAAGTGCCTCAAAATTAAGCCAAAGAATTATCCACACAGGATAATGACTTGCGTGCATAACATATTCGTAAAGGTCATAGAAAACCCATTAACGCATGCTTCAGGAGGGTTCCAATCTAATAATAAGCTCATAGTAATAGTAATAGCAGAGGGCCTGGTGAGGGGTTTTCAATAATCCCCAAGGTAAATGATAATCGAATGACTCAGATGGAGCTATCTAGAAAGACCAATAAAACTAGTATGACTCTTCCCAAATAGAAGCCCCCAATCCTAATGGGAGTTTATATTATTATAAAACCACAGTAAAATCCAAATACAGTCATATCGGAAATTCCCTTTTTCAAGCCATGTTCTACATAATATAAACAATACAAGAAAAATTATAAACCTCATTCACGCTCCATACTATTTTCTACAGAAACCATCATTCAAAGGAATAATCAAGGCAAAAAGATAAACCAACATTATAAGATCAGTAGGCAAGAATCGATGTAGAGATTTCTTCTACTCAAACAGTAAATAAGATAAACTGTAAAGGGGGAGAGAGATCAGTTCATGCAATTATGATTAAAAGTCATTTGGAACCCATCTCTTTCTGGGCATCTCTTTCAAGAAAGAGTCAATATATGTAAATGCATGTTATATAATATCCAGAGTCCAAATGCTATTTATTTAGTAAAACAAAAACACATCAACATTCTAAAAGAAACCCACATCTACAGCAATCGAACAAAATTGCAAAGGTCGATTTATCCAAATGCTAAAGGAAATAAATCATTAAGAGAGAGGGTTAGTCTTATCATGCCTGTTTGGGGCTTCCTCAATGCGGCCACGACGAACCAAGGCTCCAGCAGCTACAACACATTCCAAAAACATTCCTTTTCCTCAGCACGTAGATCTCTTATGCAAGCTTCATGGCAGCGCCAGGAGCACACCCAGAAGTCTGACTTTCACCTTCCCATTGGAGTAACAAAACCCACACAGATACCAAACAAAAACGCTCATCTGATTCAATTAAAAAGCAAAAGACCCCTTGAAAATACCAAACAAAAATGCTTATCCGAATCAACTACAAAGCAAAAGACCCCTTCAAAACACCAAACAAAAATACTTATCTAATTCAATTTAAAGTGCCCAAAGACTTGCTTACAAGCACATCTGTCTTCTTCACATTGCCTCTGCTTGAAAGCTCGGTGATTTCCTTCCATCTTCAGTCAACCTTAAACACTTCTTAATGAGAAGTCTCCAAGTCGATTTTGTAGCATAAATACGAAGTTGAATGCAAATTACGATAATGCACCTTTTTACAACGTTCAACGTCTCAAATCCACTCCAAGACTATTAACCCCTAGCATCATTATTACATGCAATTCACAGACAATAGATAATCAATCAAATCAGAAGTTGCTGCAGAATTCCAATAGATCAATAAACTATTACTCCACTTGTGTTGTTACTGCACACTGCAGATACTTTGTGCCAGTTTTGACATGGCTAGAGATAATGTCAGAAACTATAACAATACTGAGGGCCGCTTCAAAAAGATGGTTGCAAGATTCATTCACCGTGCAATTGAAATGTTTCTAACAAGTGCAAACATGCTGACTCAATCTTTAAGTCCTGTATATCTCATCCGATGGGGCTTGGACATGAGATATTACACAGAATTAAATTACATACAACACCAGCAGAAACTGCAAGACTGCGGCAGTAATGATATATTGCACCTAGTGCATCCCCAGTGTATGTTGCCAACACTGCCAACTGGTTATGAGCATTGCCGGTGGAGGGACAGAGCGCTGCGGCTTGCATGTAATAATTAGCAGTAACAGTCCAAACATGATTACTTGCATTTTGCACTGCAAAGAGCTCCTTGTATCTGGCCAGATCCCCCAAATATATGAGCAGCCTGTGACATGAAACGGCGCAGTGACTCGAACCCTGGTGTTTCAAACACAACAAAGCTTCCCCGGGAAAAGGCGAGGGAGGAAGACCATATTTTGCCCTCAATTTAACAATGAGTGCGTGAAAATAACCAGAGGCTTCATCCAGAAAACCCTTGAAGGAATTGACGACACGTAACAGAGTCTCCTGGTAACACTCTCACTGTCACTTAATCGATTTTGATAAAATATCTTGAAGTAGAATCCGAATTTGAGGATGCATTCTATACTGAACAGATAACAACATAGTTGGACAACTCCGCTTTTGGAAGCGCTCAAAAAAGGCTTTTGCCATACTGCAACATGCCTGCCCCTGGCTAATCACTGTTGCAGGCTGTTGCAGTGGATTCCCGACCAGAACACACCTCGCAGCACCCAAAGAAAGTGGAGGTAACACGCCTACCTCACTAGCTTGAAGCTTCATCAAAAACCACCATATCGAACCCACGCGGCCAGCAGGGAGGAAGGAAGGCGTCCAGGAGGAGCCAGGAAGAAAAACACCTTGGCAGGAAGGATTTCAATGGCCTCTCTGCCCACGCAACCAGGAAGAAAATGCCTCTCAACCACTCCACACGCAGTCCATCCAAGGAAAATCTCACGCGGTCAGAGAAGGATATGCAGGCAGTCAAACAAGAAACCAAGAAGATTTGCAAATCAGAAATAATAAATGAAGGAGGAAGTGCGGCCACCAGCAAGAAAGAGTTGAACACGCCAAGAAGGATGGGGGTTTTTTAATGCAATGGCAGGTGGCTATTAAAGCCACCCACCTCCAGCCAACCAAGGAAACAAAGTCAAAAGACATTAACATTCCAATTTAAATTATGTTTCCAGTCGGATCTGTGACCCTTTTTAAAATCTCCTTTTAACATTGAAGTCGCTATTTTCCAAAACATAGCTTCATGTCAAATCTCACAATGATCTTGACTCCATGGGTCTTGATTAATATAATGCCTAGGTTGTGGTTTATGTCAAAGTCGAGGTCTAGGTTATACTGTTTAGAAACGTCAAGTCTTACCTTAGGAAAAATTGAAGTCCTTAGATATAGTTAACATGATATCAACAAGATACCACAAGATATGATAGCATATCATAACTGCAACCACTTTATTGAAATCACGAAGACAGAATAAAGACTTGAAACCAAGCCACTATGTCAAAGATCAAATGAACTCAAGGTAAGATTGTCAAACCAATAAATGTCAACTAAGGTCACAAGGCAATAACGAAATTGAATACGGCAATGGCGTATTGATGTGATATCCTTCTTTAAATAGGTTAACGCACAGGACATTACACAGTCCACACACAAAGGTGTCATTAACGACTTGAGAACGCAAGAAGGAGAGGGAAGGTTCTTCCGAGACAAGATCTAAGATAACGGAAATTCACACAGCCATTCGACACTGATCAACAAAAAGGGGTCATTGCGACAAGAACTAGGGTACACGCTGAATGGGGCATTACATGTAAATTCTAGGTGAAATGTACCCTACAAGGGACTCATCGAACAAAATTTTTGTTGAATAAATTGTGAGTTTACGAAAATTAACCACTTAAATTTTCCATGTATATAATTTATTATATGAATACAATGAAGAAAAGAGGAAAGATGGTGTGCGCATAGTATGCATACTCAATTTCTAATCTTGAAAGACCAAGATCATAGCTATGAAACTAATGAACTTCTTGAAAATTAATTTTAGGTATGTGTGTTGGGTTTTTTCTATTTCTTGGATCTTATAACCAAATTTGTACACTGTGGGATTCTTTTGTTGTATTCAATTTTGAAACAATGAGCCTTAACTCTCAAACATTACTATACATATTTATCAGGATGCTCAAGATTTTGTAAAAATTATATAGTAATGGTACACAATCGAAGGCTTTGGAAATACTAGTGGCCATGGGAATTCACTTTATGCACGTGGAAACATACAAAATTTCAAATGATAAATACCAATGCTCTAAGTTGTGGATACCTAATAAGAAAATATTATTCTAATTCTATATCGAGATAAATTTACATTTATAAAGGAATATGTTCAATCTAAGATGAGGAGTGTTAAAAATAATTTTTCTCCCAAAATTGAGCTCACACTAGATTCTTCATAAGAAAGGTATTTAATGGGGAAAAATAAAATGTAAAGAAATGTATACATCTACAGGAGAATTATATCTATTCAAGTAATTTGCACTCATTCATATCTTCCATATATGTGGTCTATAACATCCACTTCAATAAAGGCGTATGATAAGTATTGAGTTATTAAAGTAAGACATAACCTTATATTGCATCAAAGTATGTAAAACAATGTATGTTCACCAAATTGTACATGTTGAAAGTAATTGTACACTAACAAATGCACTAAAATAATCACATCTATTGTAATTACAAAATTCATATATAAATCAATAAATTATACCCACTTATAGAAATTCGCTACTTGTCCATGCACTATCCGATATTGTAAGAATATAATAATTACATTGTTAGAAAAAATAATTATTCTAGATAAATATGCATTTTAATCAAAATTTCATAGAAAAACATCAAGAACATGAAATCAAAAACATGTCCAAATACCAAAAGGTAGTAGACCAAAAACACTCATATAGAATCAAAACCTTCAGAACTAAAGCACTTGGAGGAGGAACATCAAGAACCATACCGCTTGATGTTGACCTTGCCTACACATATTTTGGAACTTACTTTATGACCATGCTCATATGTTAATCATTTTCAAACTCACACTGCTCTTTGAATAGACTTAAATATAAAAATGTGATTGGAAAATTCTTGTGATCATAAAAACATAGGAATCAATTAGAATAATGAAAATAAAAGGTCAAACAAAGACGAATTAAAGGGAATTAAATCCTCGTATGAAAATGAGATTTGTCTACACATTACCCCTACTTTGATACATTTGTGGGTATGTTACATAGAAAAAGATTTACAAAAAAGGGTATCTTTGAGGTCTTGATAATTCATATGTCCCGACCCTTCTCTTCACTTCACGCATGGATCTAGTATAATATAGAATGAATTTATATGTAAGATAGACTTTTTACATATGGGGGTGCTTTAGAAAGGGAATTATCTGTGACTTTCTAGAAATTCAATGTGTAAAGTATATGATTCTTTTAAATGCACGGTCCCGCACTTATGTATCATAAATTTATCAAGTTCTAATTAAAGAGTTTGAAATGTAAGGTGACACAAATCTTTGGTGGGAAAGGGATAAAATATGCACAAAACTCAAAGAGTAAGATGATATTTTATGTGCCAAGGCAAATAGTTACTTGCATGCGGAAATACAAAAGATTCACAGGACCACTAATTAGAAACGAAGGAAGGAGAAATATGAGAGAAATGGGGAACTTGTCACGTGAGAAAGATCGATGACATATAGAACAAGATAAAGAAGTGAAAAATTGAAACATTGGTACAAACTCTTGAATTATGAAGGTCTACCTAAACATGTAGAAGATGTTTTGGCTTAGGACACATACCAATTAACTAGCCTTGTGGGATGGAAAGATGCACTACAAAACCTATTTTAATGTAAAGGGATCTTGAGTTCAAAAGTGGAACCATTTTAAGGCCAAATATGCTCTTATAAATCCCTCTATGAAAATCAAATCAATGTAAAGGGTAAGTTGAAAATTGATTGAGGGTAACATGTAAAGTAATAAGTTTGTATTTGCTGTCCCATTAAGGGACATATAAGAGAGTAAGGAGAATACCCCTCATTTGTCCTCCTCTAGCATTGGAGACTGAAAAATTTGGTTAACAAAGAAAAAAAAATTATTAGAAAAATTTTGGATGAATTTGGAGGAAGAATTAGTGAGAGAGAGGAGAATGAGGATCGACTCTATCATTTTTGTGGCCGGATCCCCATTTTCTCTCATGTGTTTTTTATATTTGTTTTGAGAGTTCAGAGATGGAGGAATCCAAGAAATGGTAAAATTCAACAGCTTTGGTTACATCTCATATACTTCATGCCGATTTGACCCTCATGTCTCACTTTGGTCCTATTGAAATAGATCTAGATGCTTCCTTTTCTTTGTGTTTATAATGAGAATTCTATTATGGCTTTTGAGCCTTCTATGTCATCAAGGGATGTCCCTTTAACTATTTTCCAATAATAAAAAACAAAAACAAAATTCATATATAAATCAATAAATTATACCTAATTATAGAAATACATGTACTTGTAGAATATTCTAAGAATAAAATAATTATATTGTTAGAGAGAATACGTATTTTAGATAAATGTGTATGTGTAATCACAATTTCATATACAAACATCGAAACTGAAATGAAAATCATGTCCAAATACCAAAAGGTAGTAGACCTAGAAAAATCATGTAGAATAAAAAACTTCAAGAACTATAACACTCCTTTAGTGGCACATCTAGAACCATAGCAGTTTGATGCCGCCAACTTGAACACATATTGTGGAACTTACTTTACGGCCATGCTCATATGCTCTTGGGCTCTGAAAAAGCACACTCTATTTTCTAGACTTAATTATAAAATGTGACAATTAATCTAAATAAATTCTAAAATGAAATGAAATGTAGCAAAACATTTGTAGCAGAGAGAGAATATTGATGATTTCAAATATTCAATAGTTATGTGTTCAAATTACCTACACCAAAATTTGGGATTTTCAGTCCTTCACTATTTTTATTGGAAGATTCAATACGCATCTTTTTATTTCCTTAGGATTCTCTAAGATAAATTTACTATGAAAGGGTGTGAATTTATTTATTTTGTAAAATTTCAACTACCTAAGCTGAGGAAAGAGGACATTAATGTAAATATGAGGGATGTAAGGAGAAAGAGGGAACATGATATAAAGTTCTGTAGTGGTGGAGGATCCGGAGGGTCTAAATCCGAATAGATTCTTCTAGGGATGGTTGTGCTGGAGATGTTGCCATGGTGGTCCATATCGTCACCGTCAAGACATATCTATTGGGTTGGGAGATACCAGTACACAAGTTTGATCCAATCGAGGTTCGATGGTCAAGGTGGAAAGATAGGATCAAAAAAATGTAAAAGAACATTTATACATATAAAGGGCGATGGTATTTATATATATTCAAGTAATCTATGCTCATTAATATATTCCATATATGTGTGGTCTATAACATCTTCTTCAATATAGGCGTATGCATAATATTGATCTTATTATGCCGATCGCACTAACCTTAAATTTAGGTATTTAAAAATGTATGTTCACCAAATCAGACATCGAAAGTCATTTTACAATAAAAATATGCCCTAAAATAACCACATCTATCACAAAGTATCAAATTTATATATAAATCAATAAATTATACCCAATTATAGAAATTCATGTACTTGTAGAATATTCTAAGCATATAATAATTACATTGTTAGAAAAAGAACAAGTATTTTAGATAAATGTGTATGTTTAATCACAATTTCATAGACAAACATCAAGAACATGAAATGAAAAACATGTCCAAATACCAAAAGGTAGTAGACCTAGAAAAATCATGTAGAATAAAAAACTTCAAGAACTATTACATTCCTTTAGTGGCACATCCAGAACCATAGCAATTTGATGCCGCCAACTTGAACACATATTGTGGAACTTACTTTATGGCCATGCTCATATGCTCTTGGGCTCTGAAAAACCACACTCAGTTTTCTAGACTTAATTATAAAAATGTGATTAAAATTCTAGATCATAAAAATAGAGGAATAACTAGAATAATGTAAAAGGTGAAACAAAGAGAAGAGAATATAGAGAATTAACTATTCGTATGAAAATGACTTGTCTACATAATGCCCTACTTTGATAATTGTGTGTATGTACATACCAAAACAAAACAAACAAGGGTATCATGGAGGTCTTGATAATTCATATGTCCCGACCCTTTCTCTTCACTTGTGTGCAACAACTAGTATAATCTAGAGTGAATTTATATGTTTTTCTTTTTTCTCTTTATAAGGGAGTGTTATAGAAATAGAGTTATCTTGACTCTTAAATATGACTGGGTAGAAATTCAATGTGTCATGTATATGATTCTTCTAAATGCACTAATGCACCTATGTATTCATAAATTCTATTGAAGTTCTAATTAAGGAACTATTGAAATGAATAGGGTGACACACAATTGGTGGGAAAGACCACTAAAATATGCACAAAACTGAAAAGAAAGTCAATGTAAAGGGTAAGTGGTATTTACTGATTAATCACATGTATCCACAGTGTGTATTTGTATTTGTGTACAGAGTTAAGAGTGCAGACTGCGTAGGCAAGTAGGAAAATCGCCTCGGCCGAACAAATTTAGAAAAGTTTCCCTGCGAATTTGGAGGAAGAATCGGAGAGAGGAGAATGAGGATCCCGACCCAAGTGCAACGCCAATTTCCAATGAAACAATTCTCCATTTCTCTCATCTCCGGATTTGATTGTTTGAGAGTGCGGGAGATGGAGGAATCCAAGAAATGGTAAAAGCCAGCACAGTTTCTGTACATCTCAAATACCATGCCGATCTGAAAATGGCTTAGTGTGGAAGCCAGCACGCCTACACATCGGCCACCATTGACATTGATAAGAAGGAGGTATTCTGCATCATGTTCAATGCCCCCGCAGTTCCGGTGAGCAATGGATTGCTATCGCAAGAATGGTGTTTACTTGCAATACTTTTTGCTCAACCCCACAAATCTTCTATATAACTCCTCAGCGTTTCTGAAACGCCTCTCAATTCTTTTTCCAGTTCTGTGCTCCATCCATTGATGAATCACTGTGGGATTGAGGTTGAAAAATAATGTGTGCTGCAGTATCTTCTTCTACTACTTGTTGTTGAGGCCACCACACTATGGTTCGACTGTTTTGGGAAATTTGTCAAGCATGCCTGGGAACCAGCGGCAGAGGATAAGCCTTGTCCAGTGCGAGCACAGCTTCGTAGGCCCTGGAAAGAAAGGAGTGGGCACTGTGCTCCTGACGAAGGTGGGTAGGCAGAGCGAGGTTTGTGTGGATGTCGGTGTTGAGCTGACGGAAGAGCCGCGCCGCCATTCTCTGCTCCTCCGCTAACTGTGAAGGCTGAATTTTATTCACACCACACATCAAAGCCGCGGATGCCCATACAAAAGTGTACTGGCAATGCTAGAATCACCATTGTTATTTGGAATTAGAGCCTGGAGAATCAGAGCAGCTAGCGTGATGTTGGTGAGGGATGAATGGAATAGTTTGTTCCATCCGTCTCTTTGATCTGCGAGAACTGCATGCATTTCTGCGCGGTCTGCAGCAGCAGCAGCCACTAAACGCAGCTTTGCCACAATCATCTCTTCTTCTTCTTCTTCTTGTTGGTGGTGTGGAGGACTAGAAGGAAACGTGGTTAATGGGCGTATGAAGGATTCAACCTGTTCCTGGTGGAGATAATTAAAGCTTGTTTTTGGATGAGCCAACGAAGCCAAGATGAGCGGGCGACGACGACGATGAAGACTCTTCAGAGATGGTGATGATTTATAAGTTGCCATTCCCGCGCAGCCATGTTTATGTTGAAGATGCGAAATTGCATTACTCTTAACCGCTCTTGTACTTGTTAGCGTCAGGGCCTCCATAGGAGAAAGAAAACAATAAATCCTGGTGTATATATGTACTGGATGGAAAGCTCTAATTCCTGTTTCTGAAAATGAATATGAGGAGGAGGTATTTATAACTTGGATTGCATTCTACCGTTGACGATTAACATTGGAATTGAATGAGCGTCCGAATTCGACTCAGTCTCACGTCGAATACAATTAGTTATCAACAGTCAACATTAACTTTATTTTGACTTCGCGTAACATTTGACCATGTTTCCTTAATATAGACGGAGTCTCTATTTCATAAAATACTTTTGATGGACATTTACGTGTTTTTTATTTGTGTTTTTAGTCAATAAATGTTTACAAATATTATTATTTTGGATGTTATATAGGCTATATTATTTGAACATATAACTGTACAATTATTCATAAAAATGTAAGGTAGTTTTGGAGCACGCCACATAAGTCATCAAATTACATCACGCACCGGCCTATGACCAAAATTCACAAAAAGACTCGCAAGATTAAACATGTTATAGTTACATAACTAGAAAATCAAGCAACAACAACACAAAGGTCGACTGCAGAAGGGTCCCTATCATCGAGTTTGCCCCAACCTTCACTCGAAAGGTTCTTTCCCTCATCAATGGGTTCCCAACTAACCATGCTTGCAATTTTAGTTGCCTCCATAGATTCATTCAACCCCTAATCATTGTCCCTCATCGTTATGAGAGCCAACCCTAGCCGGGCAATCAGGTCGAACGTGCCCAACCATCATGGTGAGGAGGTGGAGAGCTTCATCCCCTATGATGATAGTGCGAGGGACAATAACAGAGATGTGGAAAATCATATCCGTAGAAAATGCGAGAGTGGTGGAAAATAAAGTTTAGCAACACCCCTTTCCTCTCAAAGTGCTTCCTAGAGATGGCGAGGGAAGTGAAACATAAACCAGGATGCAACCATCATCCTCACGTTGTCCTTGTGTGTCAAAAGGGTCTAGAGATGGACCGACAACACTAAACAATTTAGGACCAAACAATTTAAGCTTTCTTGAAAAACTAGAACACGTGCATAAATTTTTCAAAATGACCACAAAAGGGCATATATGCTAAGGGACCCCTAAATGAATTAAATGGTGGTCAAGGGGAAGACCTTGATACAATAGACACCAAGGAAAAGGAGAAAGCTTGGTCTCAAGGATTGCATTCTATATTGTATTAAACCATCGAATCCAACTTTCTGTCTAGATGAGTGAAGGGACTAATGCTTATTAAGATTATCCACCATACGGAGTGTTGGTGATAATAATTCATACACCGTGTAGCGTGAATAGTTATATTAAGGCTTATTAGGAAACCCTTTCCACTCTTTACACTAGGTTTAGGAAGAAATAACACTGATCTTGTAGAGCATCTAGGAAGAAACGACCTCTAGAATTTGTTCATAGGATTCTCAATCACTGTTTTGCAACTTGAACTTGGCTTTGGCTTCATCCCATCATAACAGTTTCCTAGATTGTTTGGAAAAGGCGTTAAGGACCGTGCAAATCCATAATTTGAATAACTTAAGGAAATGAACCCATGACACTTTAGTGAGAGGAACATGATGGAACTTATTGACTATATTCCTCCAAAGTTAGTGTTTGATAATGGAATTCCTTCCGCAAATCCATCTCCATTCCGTTAAAGCCATGGTTTTTGTTGGTGTATTACATAGTAACGGATGTCTTTTGTGATGCTTTACCTTCCTTGTGTGGAGTCTATTTTGACTTTTGTTAGCCTTCTTACACGCTTGTATATATTCATTTGTTTAGTCTTTTATTAGATTATCCAAAATGTATTCTTATCCTCTTTTCTTAGTAAACATTGGTATCATAGTAGCAGTTTAGGGAAATTCATTCTTTTCCATTTTTAGCTTTCCAAACTTGCAAACTATGGTGAAATCTGATTAGAAAATCAAACCTATCATTCATAAAAATGGTGGTGGTCTTAGAATTATTAATAATTCGTTCTTTGGCGCAATGACCTACCCGTTGTTTGTGCCCAACATTTGCATGGAGACCATATTTTCTAACAATCAACACAAGGAACATGGAAGGTGGGTATAAAAATCTAAAGTGACTTGTCCCAACATGAAATGTCAAACCTGTATTTGGTAGTGAACATATTTTTAATAATTGAATAATTAGATGTAAAAAATAACATTAAGGGCATTCTGTAAAGCTCGTCGAATGAACTTACTATACCATAGTTTTAGTAAGTGAACCCCCCGTGCATTTACGGAAGATAATCCACATGTTAAGATTGGAAAATAAATGTTTGAGATTTCACAAAATTGGTATGTGAGGTCAAATAAAGTCCTTGAAACTTGTTATTGCCACTATCATATCAAGTTTTGTTATCACTATTAGAAAAATTATAATTTATAGATTGAAGTTTGATTTCATTTCTAGATCTTACATTATCAAGTGTAAATTTATATGATTTAATATATAATCAAGATATTTGTTTTTAGGTGTATATAAGGTTAACTGAAGCATTTGATGGTCTAGAGAATTCCCCTAGAGGTATGAGTGCATTCATGTACTCTATTCTATGTACCATATCTGATGATAATGTTGATGGTATAATGGTTTGCATCAAAGATGTTTTTGATACTTGTGGGGAATTTTAAATATTTCTAAAAGAGTTGATGACTTGGAAATGGTTCAAATGGTTAATTTTGCATGAGATGATCATCTCAACACTTTATATATTCAAATTAGAGATTTTTTTTTTTCGATCTATAAATTGAGTGATGATGGATTTAACACTCAAATGCATGAATATGTAGGTTAGAATACCTCAAATACTCAACTAAATTTAGAAAAATTTATACGAGGTTAAACTTGTTAGAAGAGGAAAGCCATGTTGTGACATTTATGGATAGTTTGTAAAGTTTGATTAATCTTTATATCAAATGTTATGACTATGAAAAGTGGAAGAAAACTCAATTTAAGACATTGAAGGACACATTCCCTCTTAGTTCCTTCTTGTCCATGGTTGATTTTGCTAAAAATTATTCATTTTATCATCAAATGGAAAAGCAAACATAATACTATCATAGTGAGCATATTTCTATAAATGTGTATGTATTTTATAGGCATGCATAATTAGCTTTTGATGGTTTTTAAAGTAAATTCAAAAATTGAATTGTTAAGAAGGAATATTGCTATATTAAGGATGATAAGGATAATCACACCCACTTCGTGAAACACTATTTTTTACTTATCTTTCCAACAACTTTGTCAAAAAGGTATACAATTTGATCAACATCTAGTTTTTTATTATATTAGGTAAAAAAGTAGATTTTGAAGGGATCGGGAACCCTGTAAAAATGAAAGATATGCAATTAGGCCTCAAAGAGAAACAAGAAAAGAAATGGACCCTACAGGCCCAAGGTGAGGCCAAGAGACAAACCTAAAGAAACTAGAGACCGGAAAGAAACAAAAGTGGAAGGTCCACCGAGAAGAAGATTGGTCAAATAAACTTGAGAACCCACCCAAGGTGACAACCTAAAAATCAAGATCTTTCCCCCTATGAGATCTTAGGTTCATCTTACAAGGTGAATGACCATATTTTATTTTCTTTCTATTGATAAATTTTGACCAACAAACCTCATTAAATAAGTCATTTAGTTTCGTTCCCACTCCATGCTTCGAGCAACCCTCAAGGTCAACAATTAAGTCCATGTCATGGTTAAGCTCCTCCTAATATTTCATTAAGGTGCCTGCACTTCCCAAAAAATGAGTAGGATTTTAAATTGTTTCCTTGAGCTATGTGTCATTCTCCCCCAAATTTGAAAATTTTCCCCTCTCATTAGCCTTGAAAATCCCGTCTGCTCCACCATTTGATCCGGTCACCATCTCCCTTCCACCATCATTTCGCCAATTTATGTTGCTTCTTTTTGGTGAAATGTTGGTCTCTACTTCAGTCTCTCCTTGAGCATGGTCGATGATATCTTCATCCCCTAGATCCTCCTGTTGTGCACTAGGCATATCCACCTCACAACAAGTCTTTGGGTCATTTCTCACCCTTCTGTAGTTGTCACAGTAAATAGTTTAGCATTCCACTTCAATCCTTTGTTCCTAGACACCTGTTGAAGAATTCAAAAAACTTCTATTGGATATTTTTGTACCTTCCAAGACACAAATACAGAGCCTAGCATAGACTGGTCTAGATCTTGCCTTGGTAGTAGAATCCACAGTGAACAAAGCTCCTATAGACCTGGCAATCCCCATAAAAATTTTAAATTCCCTAAATTCTAGCGGAAGGGCTAGGAGATAGATCTAGACCAGAAGAGCCTTAAAAGCAAGATTATGTTGAACACTTGGTTCCCACCTATGAAAACACAAGGCGGTATTACCATAGAACTAGGGTGCTTCATGTAAGACATTTTGAATATCCTACTCATTGAGAAAGAAGAAAACAAAACCATCTCTAGCCAGGGCTCTAACATGAATTTACATCTCCATTTTCATTTGCACCAGTCCCGAATGAAGTAAATGTTGGGTCTTATCCTAGAAAACTTACCAATGATCACAAATTTAAGGATGTTCTTTTCTTTGTCGATCACCGATCCAGGAATCTCCAGTTGAGGATCATCCTCTCTCTAAGAAGGTGAAAGCTTGACAGTCTCTCTGTTTTCCTCACCAAAAAGTCTGGCAGCCCAAGATTCCTCCCTTCACCAAAATAATCAATATCACATCTAGTTTGGTTAGATGTTTTCACATCACATTTCAAATCCTCTCACCCTATTTTTCACTTAATTGATATCTGTTTTATCTCAAAACACCTCATTTGTGGAGCTCTTTTTAGAGTTTTCATGGGAAGTGGGAACATTATGGTGTTCGTTCTAGCATCAAACATGTTATAAAGAAAAAATCATTTGAGTATTAGTGTTATTGATAGATTGAACCCCACAATATTGTAAAATGGTGTATAGAGATTTTAGAATTCTAGAAACCCCATATGAGAATAACCCACCTGAACACATGGTGTTTTATGAGATTACATGTATGCATATCATATAATTAAATAAATAATGCATACACATGAACACAACATTTATTTTCTAACATGTTTAATGTTAAATTTTATTTCTTATACATAATTAAATAGGAATTGATTGAAGGACAAAACATGGATGTAGAATTATACCTAGTTATGTGTCTTTGCACTCTTTGATGACCATAAATAGTAGTAAATGGAAAATATGCAGAGAGGATTATTCTTATTTCTAGTATGAATGCATGAAAAACCATATACATAGTGCAAAAATTGAAATGTGGTTATGTAGGTGAGTGGAAGCAATTTCCGCTAGTTGTGGATGATTCATATGGGTTGGACGAGGATGATAATTTTGAAGATGTTCACTTAATTTCACGTGATTATAACCACATATATGGACTTGTAAACTAATTATTTTCATAATTGGTTTGTCTTTGATCATTAAATTAATTTTGAACTGATAAATATACAAAATTAATTTAAATAATTATAATGTCTTACACATTCATACAAATAATAAAAAGTGTTTATTGTATCATAGGAGATGTCTTCACGGTCATTCGAGAATAATTCAATCATGAACATGTATAGTACTACTTGTTGTGTTGTATGAAAGAGAAAACCAAGTTAGCAAGTGAAATGAAAAGTCATGACACGACATTTTTTCATGGCTCAGTGTAGTGTAGGGAACATACTTGAGACAAGATAAATCCCTACAAAGTAGAATAAAATTGTTGATTATGAACCAAGTAAATTTTTTTATATCATTATATCCATGAATAGCTTCTATTGGGTTACATATGCATCAAGTGAAGATTGCACGTGGATGCAAAAATGATGGGGAAGATCATAGAAAAATGTTACATGCTCTTGAACAACGTGAGGAACCAATAAACATCATCTAGTTAATTAAACATGTACATGTTTATGTATTATAGAGAAAATTAGTTTAATACTACATAATAACCTAGATTTGGTTGATTGTTTGTTAAGGTCTATCTCATTACACTACATTTTATGTTTAAATGTGTTCCATATATCTATATTAAATTTGGTTGATTACTTGGTTTGACAGGTTGACTCCATGCTATAAATAATAGTTCTTATGTCATACAATTATTATTTATATCCATAATCTTATTAAAATGAGCATGAAAAGTCCAAACATAATAGTATTTTTCATTAAATTACAAAGATATTTTTACAATATTTTGACATTTATATGTAATAAGAATGACAAATATTAGATTATTAGATTATTATATTTGATTATGAGTGGAATACTAGTGATATTAACTCAATTAAATTTAACATAGTTTTGAATTTTTATAACATTAAGGAGATTTTCATATGACATTAATGAACACTTTAGGTTATAGATGTTAAGGAGATGAAAAAGTAAATTTAAATCCTTTTTTAATATTTGTATTCCCAAAATACATTGATACACTTTTTATTTCTAGGTCTCATGACTGAATTTATAAACTCTCATTACTATAATTCACTCCTTTAAGCCATCTTGATCCCTAAATATGTTAAGCTTCCCTAAGGAAATATGTTCAATTAATATAGAAATGAAATTGGTGGCGAGAAAAACAAAATGTGTTCAAATTAGTTGTATAGGGTTCAATTAACCTCAATCACATACCAAATCAAGATATAATGTCTTCCTAAAATGTCATGTTCCATTACCCATGACACCTCCTAAATATGATCTCATCCTTTTAAGACAATAACACCCCCTTATGACACTTATATTGAAGTCGTTATTTAACCCCAACGACACTTTATATTGGAAAACATTGCAATTATTTTGATATATATACTATAATAAGTCATAATTTGTTATAATTGTGTTCATATACTTATATTAATCATGTTCCTATACTTCTATTAGTATAATTCCATTTATTGTGTTCATAGCTTCTTATAATTGTTTTCCTACACTTCAATTAATAAGTCAATATTTATTAGTATACTTCCATTTATTGTGTTCATAAAGAGAAACATTGAGTCAGAACTAACAATGGTGTCTCCTTCGACCCTAGTTAAAACATGGGCATCGAGACTTTTGGTTACACTCATTAGGTGCCCCTGAAGCTCATGCCCTCTTAGGGCCACGATGGTCATCACCATAAAATACCTAGAGGCTATTACTCGTATGCATGCTAAACTAATTAAGTTATTATAAATGAAACTAACACCACGTAGCTTCAAAGAAAAATTAATCTACCATTAACATTATGATAGGAGATTAAATGAAATAAGTACTTCTAATGCATAAACATGAAAATAATCACCTAATGCTAAGGCATTTCTAATATGTTGTGATTGTTACTTAAAATATGAACATAATTAGATCATTAAGCAATCAAATTTGTGTTGATCTCAAAAGAGAGGGAAGGATCCAACCAAGAAATGGCTACAAGGCCATACTTAGATCTTCCTTTGTACTCAACAATGAGAGAAATGGATGCAAAGATGAAGTAGCTATTCCAACAATGGAGAAGGCTCTTATCATAAGTTTATAGTTTTCACTAATGCAAATAAGGTGTGTGTTTGAGAGGAAGGAGCTTGGTCCTTCATATAGCTTTCCTGTTTGGGCAAGGCTTGCAAGACGGTGGATGTGGGACAAAGCCCAAAGAATAAATGGAAAATGATATGCATGTTTAGAGGAATTAATAAAGGATGTGCACTTTATGGGAGTTGAGAGGGGTTTAATTAATCAAATGTGATTAATTAATAGGTAGGGATAAGCTTGTAGAAACTATTTAGAGGGGATTTAGAGGAAAATTATCATGATTCAAGGGATATAAAAGAGGAATTTAACCAATAAAAGGGGTTTATTTATTAAAATAGAAGGCACGATCAACTAATAATGTTTAATTAATCACTTAGAAGTGGATTATAACTAACGAAAGGTCGTTAATTGGCATCCATGATGGGGAATATTTAATAAATTAAGGAAAGGTCATTAATTAATGAATAAGAAGGGGAATGTTAGTGAATTAGTGGAAAAGCACAAATTATTATAGAAATGATGAGAAAGAGGGTAATTAGTGCAATTTTAGTCTTAAACTACGTAAGCAGATTTTAGGTGTCTACATTTTTCCCTCTTTAGGGTGGCATAAGCGACTCCACTTCAAAGATAGTAGACAAGGATAGACAAATAAATTTTGAAGGAGTGGAAGAAAAGTTAGTAGAATGAAGGATGCCCCCTCGAGTGTCGATGGGGTGATGGAAGAGGTCGATCGACGATCAAAAAGATGAAAGAAATGGATAGAAGAAACAAGGAGGGGGAATAAATATAATCCTTATTGCCCTAGGTGTTAAAGTGTGATAGTGATAAGACATGATAGTGAAGAATATATGAATAGCTTTTACATCCAGATGATGCAAAAATAACTTTATTTTATCATTTTTCTCTATGATCTACGTCATCAGCTCTTATTAAAATATACGCATACAAAAAAAGTGTACCATAACATGAAAAGCTATAATACTAACATTTTTTCATTTCTAAAAATGTTTAGCTTCATGTAACATACATAACGTAATGAAATACAAAAAATTATACAAGCTAACATGGTAGGGAAACAAGTAAAAACACACATACTCAAACAAACAACGTTCAAGACTAGTTAGACCAATGTTTTTGTTATCAAGCTTCAGTTCCCAAATGTTCTATATAACGACAAGGGTTAAAAATGGCACCCTAAGAAAGGATACATGTGAGGTGAATATACGGAGGACACAGGGGTCCTATGAAAAATAAATCATGCACTATGAAATAGTACCAAGCAACTCATTGTGCAATGGAGTACATATATAGTAAGCAAACCAAATTTTTTGATGGAGGGTAGATCCAAATGATCCGCGAGTCGCGTAGAAGAACATACGAGAATCAAAGTAAGATGTCTTGTAGGACAATTTTTGATGTTTGAGGATAATGCATCCGATACAGGCTTCAACTGCGTGCATGCTTTCTACCAATTTTAGAATTTTTAAATTGTTTGGATTTTTTATTATTTTACCAATGTTTTGGAATTTTTAATGTTTTATGATTTTTTTGGATTTTTTGATATTTTGTTTTTAGGGTTTTTAAATTTTTTTCTGAAGCTATGTACATGAAAATGAAGATGCAAATATGCCCCCAAAGTGAGAGGTGAGAATGTACAAGGGAAAATATTTATGCATATATACGGGGAAGAAGATAATAACTGGATCAAGGTTGAGATAGATAGGTTCAACGTTATGATGAAATAAAACCAATGAAGTGATAGGAAGGAGAAAGAATGCCCCATTGCAGTAAGCTAGCAAAGAAAAAATGATAGAAAAAAGGACAAGATTTGTTTTATTAAAAGAAGGGAAAAAAATTCCCTCAAACATGGTAAAAATCCAATCTTATACACATGGATGTTTTGAATGAAGTAGAAAAAAAAAAATGTTATGAAAGGATATGGAAAATGTACGTAAAATATTGGTGATGAAAAGGTGATTATCCCAAGGCACAAATCATGAGACAAAATATAGAATATAACAAGAGTCTGAATAAGGTCCAAACAAACCCTGGTAACATACTAGTCCTATTTTCTCTTAGAGACCCAGTGTGTGCACATGGAAATTAATTACTTATTGAAGAAAACATTTGATAGACAACAAGTCAAGACACGCTAGCCAATGTTTAGGAATGATTTATTTTCATAGGTTATTTGTGAATGAAGGGTGGAAGGAGAGTCGTACATTTCTCCACTGCCAGCCAGGCATCCATATCCCTGATAGAGATGTATTTGATGTTAGTCACATCATTGATCTACTTCAGCCTAGACGTTTATAACCCCGATAGAGATATACGGGAAATATCCCAAGAGAGAGTTATATTTTCTTTTCTTTTTCTTTTTGATTTTTTGATTGATTTGTTTGCTTTCGGAAAAATTATTTCAGCTCTCTTGATTTGTTTTAATAAGGGGTTAATAATGTTGAGTTTAGGAGAAAACTTTCTTCACAAAAAGACATGATTTACAAACTTAAAAGTTTACACAATAATTGGGATCGGTTAGGGAACCGACATCGGTCACCAGGAGGAACCGACATCGGTCGGGGAATCGAAACTAGTTAACTGTGCATTTATGTTTTTATTTTAGAAAAGGGATTAGATCTAACCTTTGATTTAAAGGTGATCTAAAGGTTGTAAATGTATAGTTAAGATGACCTAAGCTTGTATATGCTTATATAAGTTAGAAAAATAGGGTTAGAAGATGAATTGAGTATGAATGTTGATTCTACTTGGTTGAGAGGATGAAGAAGAAGAAAAAGAAGAAAAAGGTTATATGAAGACAAAGCTTCCATGGAGAGAAGCTAGATAGAAGGAAATGATAGGTACATATGAATGGTGAGAAGAGTGTAATGTATTCTACTATATTTCCTTTGTATTGTTTTGTCTTAATGTAATGGATTGGATAGTATGCAAAGCACATATGGTTTCTTCTTGTAGATCCACATGTTGTTGTGAGATCTTGTATTGTAGATCCATGAGATCATGTTGTATTGTTGATCCATAGAGATCTAGTATTGTAGCTCATTAGATAGCTTGTGGATACGTGATAGTATCCAAATATTGTAGAGGAGGTTGTATTATTGTTTACACATGTTGATGCAGTGATGGAGGAGAGAATTACTTCTTGGTGCACAATTATGGTTACATATTGGTAGACCCATTTGAGAGGTCTTGTTTGCAGGTCCACAGGAGAGGTTGTTTGTAGTTTAGAGATGCAGTAGTTCCTAGTTATGTGATATCTACTGGTTGTTTAGAGGCACGGTTGTAGTGCACTCATGTAAATCCATTTAGAGATATGGAGGAGGAGCTACTCTTGGAGTGATGCATTGTAATCTTGTGGGAAGAGTTGATTTTTACTCTTGTTTATTATATATATTGAGATCTCTATCTTTGGTGGACGTAGACCACATTGGGTGAACCACAATACATGTTGTTTTATGTGTGTGTACTTTGTTTTGATTTGGATTATTATACTTTATACTTCCACTGCTATAGATTTAGGGGAATTTTCTAGTTCTGTATTTGCATGATTTAGTCTATTATTGAATCATAGCACTATTCTGCAGTCAAGATTCCCAAAAGATGGTATTAGAGAGATGGATTTAGTTTTTAGAGAAAGGGATTACTTTAGGGTTTTATTAGTGGTATTACCGATGCAATTATATGAGAGTAGGGTTTTGTTTTCCTGATGTGTAAATCATAGGAGAAATTTACGATCAAGTGAGAGATGGAAATGTAAGGTTTTGGAAAATGATAATGACAGGTGTTAGTATGCTATACCGATGTTTTTCGGTACTATTCCTTAGCCGGTATTGGTAGGGTGAACACGGTTGGTTAGTTGGACATCGATGTCGGTGACCTGTTTAAACATAAAATAATAGATCTGAAGAATTTTGAGAAGATGTAATGGATGTTTCTTGTTTGTTGAGGTGTCCCTGGTTCCTGGAGGTACACACATGTTGGTTCGATTAGATATTTAGATTATAGAGGTATGGTTTTGTTATCGTGGTATTGTAGTTCTTGTATATTTCGATTGCTCATGCATGTTTGTGATTGCAGATTTGGGTAAGATATAGAGGAGAAGTTATGCATCCTTAGTGTAATTAGATGCATGAGCTTTGTTAAAAATACATAATATAATAGCATAGAATGAAGATGAAGCTTCCATTAGAGAGAAAATTACTTCGGTTTAAGATGCAGTTAAGTGTCTTGGTGTTGGTAAGGTGATGTATTTCATCTTGGTGTAGTTTTATTGCATGTATTATTACTTGTAAAGTTTTTTGTGTAAGATTTGGGTGATTCTCTAAATGAACGGCTTGATAAAACTATCGGCTTTGGTCCGAGTAGGAACCTAGTTTGGTGTAGTATGAATTTTTTTTGGCATTATGGTAGTTCCAAGAGCATTCGACATCAGTCAAGGAACCAATTTCAGTAATAGGTGAACCAGTATTGGTGAGAAACCAAGGTCGGTCTCTGTGATAGTAAATATGTATTTATTTTTTATAGCAGAAGAGGGCATAAAAGCTTTAGTGTCCAGTTTGGAGGATTAGGTTTCTTTCACAGAGTGTATAGGAAGAAACCAAGTAGATCACTTCAATGTTTGAATCAGAAAGAGGACGGAGTTGGTTCGGTTATTCCAGTGAGATTTGGGTCGATTCAAGTATCTCTATGTGGTTCATGTTTTATTTCTTTTGTTTAAAGAAAGCGGTATTTTGTTTGGATTGTATGCAAAAGTAAAATATGTACCATGGATATTTAATGAATATAACAAAATACTGCAAGATTAAATATGTTATAGTTTCATAACTAGAAAATCAAGCAACAACAACACAAAGGTCGACTCTAGGAGGGTCCCTATTATCGAGTTTTCACCAACCTTCATTCGAAAGGTTTTTTCCCTCATCAATGGGTTCCTAACCAACAATGCTTGCAATTTTAGTTTCCTCCATAGATTCATTCAACCCCTAATATTTTTCCCTCATCGTTATGAGAGTGAACACTAGTTGGGAAATCAGGTTGAATGTGCCCAACCATAATGGTGAGGAGGTGGAGAGCTTCATCCCCTATGATGATAGTGCGAGGGACAATAACAGAGATGTGGAAAATCCTACCCATAGAAAATGTGAGATTGGTGTAAAATAAACTTCAGAAACACCCCTTTCCTCTCAAAGTGCTTCCTCGAGATGGAAAGGGAAGTGAAACACAATCCAGGATGCAACCCTCATCCTCACGTTTTCTTATACATTCATACAAATAATAAATTTAAATAATTTATTTAAATAATTATAATGTCTTATACATTCATACAAATAATAAAAAGTGTTTATTGTGTCATAGGAGATGACTTCAATGTCATTGGAGAAGTATTCAATCATGAACATGTATAGTACTACTTGTTGTGTTGTATGCAAGAGAGAACCAAGTTAGCAAGTTAAATGACAAGTCATGCCACAACATTTTTCTGGATAAGGTGTAGTGTAGGGAACATACTTGAGACAAGATAAAGCCCTACAAAGTAGAATACAATTGTTGATTTTGAACCAAATAAAAACTTTTATATCATTATATCCATGAATAGTTTCTACCGGGTTACATATATATCAAGTGAAGATTGCACGTGGATGAAAAAAATGATGGCTAGATATTGAAGATCATAGAAAAATGTTACATGCTCTTGAACAACGTGAGGAACCAATAAACATCATCTAGTTAATTAAACACGTAAATGTTTATGTATTATAGAGAAAATTATTTTAATACTACATAATAAACTAGATTTGGTTGATTGTTTGTTAAGGTCTATCTCATTACACTAAATTGTATGTTTAAATGTGTTCCATATATCTATATTAAATTTGGTTGATTACTTGGTTCGACAGGTTGACTCCATGCTATAAATAACACTTCTTATGTCACACAATTATTATTTATATCCATAATCTTATTAAAATGAGCATGACAAGTCCAAACATAATAGTATTTTTCATTAAATTACAAATATATTTTTACAATATTTTGAAATTTATATGTAATAAGAATGATAAATATTAGATTATTATATTTTTATAAATGATTATGAGTGGATTAATAGTGATATTAACTCAATTAAATTTAACATAGTTTTGAATTTTTGTAACATTAAGGAGATTTTCATATGACATTAATGAAAACTTTAGGTTATAGATGTTAAGGAGACGAAAAACTAAATTTAAATCCTTTTTTTATATTTGTATTCCCAAAATACATTAATAGACCTTTTATTTCTAGGTCTCATGACTGAATTTATAAACTCTCATTACTATATTTCACTCCTTTAAGTATCTTGATCCTAAATATGTTAAGCTTCCCTATGGAAATATGTTCAATTAATATAGAAATGAAATTGGTGGCGAGAAAAACAAAATGTGTTCAAATTAGTTTTATAGGGTTCAATTAACCTCAATCACATAACAAATCAAGATATAATGTCTTCCTAAAATGTCATGTTCCATTAACCATGATGCCTCCTAAATATGATCTCATCCTTTTAAGCCAATAACACCCCCTTACGACACTTATATTGAAGTCGTTAATTAACCCCAATGATACTTTGTATTGGAAAACATTGCAATTATTTTGATATCTATACTATAATAAGTCATAATTTGTTATAATTGTGTTCATATACTTATATTAATCATGTTCCTATACTTCTATTAGTATAATTCCATTTATTGTGTTCATAGCTTCTTATAATTGTTTTCCTACACTTCCATTAATAAGTCACAATTTATTAGTATACTTCCATTTATTGTGTTCATAAGGAGCAGCAACGAGTAGCGACCAACAATGGTGTCTCCTTCGACCCTAGTTAAAACATGGGCATCGATACTTTTTGGTTACACTCATCAAGTGCCCCTAAAGCTCATGCCCTCTTAGGGCCACGATGGTCCTAACCATGAAATACCAGAGGCTATTACTGTATGCATGCTAAAATAATTAAGTTAATCTAAATGAAACTAACACCACGTAGCTTCAAAGAAAAATTAATCTACCATTAACATCATGATAAGAGCTTAAAGGAAATAACTACTTCTAATGCATAAACATGAAAATAATCACCTAATGCTAAGGAATTCCTAATCTTTTGTGATTGTTACTTAAAATATGAACATAATTAGATCATTAAGCAATCAAATTTGTGTTGATCTCCAAAGAGATGGAAGGATCTCACCAAGAAATGGCTACAAGGCCATACTTAGATCTTCCTTTCTACTCAACAATGAGATAAATGGATGCAAAGATGAAGTAGTTATTCCAACAATGGAGAAGGCTCTTATCATAAGCTTATAGTTTTCACTAATGCAAATAAGGTGTGTGTTTGAGAGGAAGGAGCTTGGTCCTTCATATAGCTTTTCTATTTGGGAAAGGTTTTCAATTTGGTGGATGTGGGACAAAGTCCAAAGAAGAAATCGAAAAGGATATGGATGTTTAGAAGAATTAATAAAGGATGTGCACTTTATGGGAGTTGAGAGGGGTTTTATTAATCAAATGTGATTAATTAATAGGTAGGGATAAGATTGTAGAAAATATTTGGAGGGGATTTAGAGGAAAATTAGCATGATTCAAGGGATGTAAAAGAGGAATTTAACCAATAAAAGGGGTTTATTTTTTTAAAATAGAAGGCATAATTAACTAATAATGTTTAATTAATCACTTAGAAGTGGATTATAACTAACGAAAGGTCGTTAATTGGCATCCAGAATGGGGGAAGAGTTAATTAATTGAAAAAGGTTGTTAATTAATGAATAAGAAGGGGAATGTTAGTGAATTAGTGGAAAATCACTAATTATTACAGAAATGATGAGAAAGAGGGTAATTAGTGTAATTTTAGTCTTAAAACTGCGTAAGTAGATTTTAGGTGTCTACATTTTCCCTCTTTGGGGTGGCATAAGGGATGACACTTCAAAGATAGTAGAAAAGTAAAAAAAATTTTTTTGAAGGAGTGGAAGAAAATTTAGTAGAATGAAGGATGCCCCTCGAGTGTCGATGGGGTGATGGAAGAGGTTAATCGACGATCGAAAAGATGAAGGAAATGGATAGAAGAAACAAGGAGGGGGGAATAAATAGAATCCTTATTGCCATGGGTGTTAATGTGTGATAGTGATAAGACATGATAGTGAAGAATATGTAAATAGATTTTACATCCAGCTGATGCAAAAATAACTTTATTTCATCATTTTTCTCTATGATCTACGTCATCAACTCTTATTAAAATATACGCATACAACAAAAGTGTACCATAACATGAAAAGCTATAATACTAACATTTGTTCATTGCTAAAAATGCTTAACTCCATGCAACATACATAACGCAATGCAATACAAAAAATTAAACAAGCTAACATGATAGGGAAATAATTACAAACACACATACTCAAACAAACAACGTTCAAGACAATTGTGCCAATGTTTTTGTTATCAAGCTTCAGTTCCCAAATGTTCGATTTAACGAAAAGGGTTAATTATGGCACCCTAAGCAAGGATACATGTGAGGTGAATATACGGAGGACACATGGATCCTATGAAAAATAAATCATTCACTATGAAATAGTACCAAGCAACTCGTTGTGCAATGGAGTACATATATAGTAAGAAAACCAAATTTTTTGATGGAGGGTAGATCCAAATGATCTGCGAGTCATGCAGAAGAACATGTGAGAATCAAATAAAGATGTTTTGTAGGAAATTTTTTTATGTTTGAGGATAATGTGTACGATACAAGATTCAACTACGTGCATGTTGTTTACCAATTTTTGAATTTTAAAAAAATTTACAAATTATTTTGGATTTTTGATTATTTTACCAATGTTACGGATTTTGAAGTTTTACCAATTTTTGGATTTTTGAATGTTTTATGAATTTTTTTGATTTTTTGATATTTTTATATTTTATTTTTAGGGTTTTTTTACTAAAGCTATGTACGGGAAAAGGAATATGCAAAGATGCCCCTAGTGAGAGGTGAAAATGTACAAGGGAAAATATTTGTACATATATACGGGAAGAAGATAATGGATCAAAGACGAGATAGATAGGTTCAACGTGATGATGAACTCAAACAAATGAAGTGATAGGAAGGAGAAAGAATGAACCCAAAGGTAAGCTAGACAAGAAGAAAATAATAGATAAAAGGACAAGATTTGTTTTATTAAAAGAAGGGACAAATATTTCCTCAAACATGGTTAAAAAGGAAATCTTATACACATGGATGTTTAAACAAAGTGGAAGAAAAAAACATTATGAAAGGATATGTAAAATGTAGCTAGAATATTGGCGATGAAAAGGTGATTAGCCCAAGGCACAAATCATGAGACAAAATATAAAATATAACAAGAGTCTAAGCAAGGTCCAAACAAAACCTGGTAACATACTAGTCTTGTTTTCTCTTAGAGACCGAGTGTGTGCACATGGAAATTAATTACTTCTTGAAGGGAATATTTAATAGACAACAAGTGAAGACACGCTAGCCAATGTTTAGGAATTATTTATTTTGATAGGTGATTTGTGAATGGAGGGTGGAAGGAGAGTCGTACATTGTTCCGCTGCCAGCTAGGCATCTATAGCCATGACAGAGATGTATTTGTTTCTAGTCACATCATTGCTCTACTGCCAGCTAGAAATTTATAACCTCGATAGAGATATTGGAAATACCCCAAGAGAGAGTTATATTTTATTTGATTTTTATTTTTTAATTTTTTGATTGATTTGTTTTCTTTCTGAAAAATTATTTCAGCTCTCTCGATTTATTTTAATAAGGGGTTAATAATGTTGAGTTGTGGAGCAAAATTTCTTCACAAAAGGCATGTTTTACAAACTTGCAAGTTTACAAAATAATTGGCATTGGTTAGGGAACTAACATTGGTCACCTGGGAGGAACCGACATCGGTTAGGGAACCGACACCGGTTACTTGTGCATTTAAGTTTTTATTTTAGACGAGGATTAGATCCAACCTTTGATTTAAAGGTGATCTAAAGGTTGTAAATGTATAGTTAAGATGCCCTAAGTTTGTATAGGTTTATATAAGCTAGAAAATTAGGGTTAAAAGATGAATTGAGTAAGAATGTTGATTCTAATTGGTTGAGAGGATGAAGAAGAAGAAAAAGAAGAAAAAGGTTATATGAAGACATAATTTCCATGGAGAGAAGCTAGATAGAAGGAAATGGTAGGTACATCTGAATGGTGAGAAGAGTGTAAAGTCTTCTATTGTATTTCCTTTGTATTTTTTGTCTCAATGTAATGCCTTGCATAGTATGCAAAGCACATATGGTTTCTTCTTGTAGATCCACATGTTATTGTGAGATGTAGTATTGTAGATCCATGAGATCATGTTCTATTGATGATCCATATAGATATATTATTCTATATCAATAGATAGCTTGTGGGTACATGATAAGTATCTAGATATTGTAGAAGAGGTTGTATTATTGTTTGCACATGTTGATGCAGTGATGGAGGAGAGACTTACTTCTTGGTGCATAGTTATGGTTGCACATTGGTAGACCCATTTGAGAGGTCTTATTTATAGATTCATGAGGAGATTTTGTTTTCAATTTAGAGATGCAATCATTCTTGGTTATGTGAAATATTCTGGTGGTTTAGAGGCATGATTCTAGTGCACTCATTTAGATCTGTTTAGAGATATGGAGGAGGATATACTCTTGGAGAGATGCATTGTACTCTTGTGGGAAGAGTTGAGTTTTACTCTTGTTTATTATATATATTGAGATCTCTATCTTTGGTGGACGTAGCCCACATTGGGTGAACCACAATACATCATGTGTTATGTGTGTGTAATTCATTTTGATTTGGATTATTTTAGTTTATACTTCCACTATTATAGATTTGGGGAATTTTCTAGTTCGTATTTGCATGATTTAGTCTATTATTGAATCATAACACTATTCCGCAGTCAGGATTCCCAAAATTTGGTATTAGAGAGATGGATTTAGTTTTCAGAGTAAGGGATTGCTTCAGGATTTTATTAGTGGTATTACCAACAGTTATATGAGAGTAGGGTTTTGTTTTTCCCGATGTGTATATCACAGAGAGAAATTTAAGATCAAGTGAGAGATGGAATGTAAGGTTTCTGGAAAATGATAGTGACTAGCGTCGGTATGCTATACCGATGTCAGTTAGTACTATTCCTTAGCCGGTATTGGTAGGGTGACACGGTTGGTTAGTTGGACATCGGTGTCGGTGACCTGTTTAAACATAAAATCATAGATTTGAAGAATTTTGAGAAGATGAAATGAATGTGTCTTATTTGCTGAGGTGTCCCTGGTTCCTGGAGGTACAAGCATCTTGGTCTAATTTCATATCCAGATTATAGAGGTATGGTTTTTTTATCTTGGTATTGCAGTGTTTGTATGTTTCGATTGCTCATGCATGTTTGTGATTGCAGATCTGGGTAAGATATAGAGGATAAATTATGCATCTTTGGTGCAGTTAGGTGCATGAGTTTCATTAGAAAGACATATTATAATAGCATAGAATGAAGACGGGGCTTCCATTAGAGAGGCAAGAACTTCGGTTGAAGATGTGGTTAAGTGTCTAGGTTTTGGTAAGGTGATGTATTTCATATTGGTGTAGTTTTATTGCATTTATTATTGTTGTAAATTTTTTTGTTTAAGATTTGGGTGCTTCTCTAAATGAATGGCTCAACAAATTATCAGCTTTGGTTTGAGAAAGAACTTGGTTTGGTTTAGTATGATTTTTTTGTATTATGGTAGTTCTAAGAAGACCGACGTCGGTCGGGGAACCGATGTCATCATAGGGGAGCTAGTACCGCTCAACAACCGAGGTCGGTCTCTATGACAATAAATCTATACTAGTTTTTTATAGCAGAAGAGGGCATAAAATATTTAGTGTCCACTTTTGGAGGATTAGGTTTCTTGCACAGAGTGTATAGGCAAAAATGGAGTATATCACTTTAATGTTTGAATCAGAAAGAGGAAGGATTTGGCTCGATGAGTCTTGTGAGACTTGGGTTAGATTTAAGTATCTCTATACGGTTCATGTTTTATTTCTTTTGTTTGAAGCAACTGGTATTATGTTTGTATTGTGTGTAGAAGTAAAATATGTACCATGGATATTTGGTGAGTTTGAATTTTATTTCCGGGATGTGTTGGAATCTTGAGGACAAGGGTATCTAGTCTAAGGATGAGATCCTCAATGAAAAGTCATGTTTAGACATAGTTGTAGGTAACGAGAGATGTTGAGTACACATGGATGAAAAGAAGGTGGTTCAACTTACTTCACAAGAAGCCCAAAATTTTGTGATGTAGAAGTATTCTTTGATAAGAAGGGAATCAATTTTATATTTTCTTTCATCTATTTTATTTCTCACTAATATATATTGGAGCTTTTGAGCTTGATGATTAGAGGCAGTGTAGGGGAGTTCATGTTGAGTGGGAGCAAGCCATGGTTGTTGGCATTATAGGTTGGACACATATGCATGTGCAGAGTGAGAGGAGAATGCTACTATTCAGAGTGGCATGAGGTACTATTTGTTTTAGAGGATAGTCACGATTTTACAGGTTATTTTGTGTTTAGTGCATGATGATGTCACTTCTAGTTTTATTTTGTAGTGCCTGGATGTCCTTATGGGATGGTAGTTGATGGTTTTTCATCTGGGTTAAGAAGAGAGAGCAATGTTTTAGATTTTGAAGGGTTAAAGAAGGAAAATATGCTTGTTATAGGTTATAAGTGTGACAATAGTGTGTATTTACATTTTATTGATGTTTCCCTTGTTTTCTTTCATCTTGGATGGTTGTGTAATATGTTTGATGAATTTTTTTGGTATTTGCACTAGTTAGTAGTATCATGGTTAACATGGTTTTTTTTTGACATTGATGAGAACATGATTCATATGTGGCTTTGGAGTTAGTCGGTGAGAGACTTGGAGCTTTTGGAGAGTCCTGGTGATATGGATGGATATACATGGTGATTTTGTACATGAGGATAGATTCTATTTTGTGAGTCTATGATGATGCAGATATTTTTTTGCACATGGATGCATATGAGCATGGTTTAGATGCCCTTGAGCATGAGTAGGGGATGTTTGTATTTCCTCTTATTACTATGTTACTCCATGATAGATATGTTTTCTACAAATGATTGTCTTGGACATGCAATTTTTTTATGTAAGATTGGATTTGCAGAATGCAGTGTTTTGATTATTTGAGTTATGTAGGTGTTATGGATTGATGACCCACTAGTTGCATGTATAACTCACTTGGGTTGTCTTGACTTAGGATCTTGTTTGCTTATGCATATTCCAGTTTGACTTGTCTTTGGTCAGTTGCATTGGTGGTTGTATGGAGACATGGATAGATGGGTGGAGAACATGCTTGGTTTTATAGGTATGGATATGGTTACGATTAAAGCTCAGTATTTTAGTTTGAGTGAGATCTCTTGAAGGTGTGTTAGTGATGGTGGCTTGGTGTTACGATTCAGTGGGATCTTGATGTATGGATAGCTCATGTATCACAGATCAGTAGTAGCTTCGTGTAGGCATATGGTAAGTCACAAGTTTATTATCTTCTTATTTTTAGAATATGGTTTGATCTTCCTATTTTTGAGAGAATTCTTGAAGTAAAGAATAGTTGGACTTCATGGTATGTAGAGGATAGTAATGTACATTTATAGGTTCAACAATTTATCTCGAAGTGAGAGATTGTTGAGTTGTGGTGCTAAATTACTTCACAAAAATGCATGTTTTAAAAACTTGCAGGTTTACATAGTAATAGACATTGGTCACCTGGGAGGAACTGGACATCGGTCAAGGAACCGACACTGGTTACCTATGCGTTTATGTTTTCTATTTTAGACGTAAGATTAGATCCAACCTTTGATTTAAAGTTGATCTAAAGGTTGTAAATGTAGAGTTAAGATTCCCTAAGTTTTTATATGCTTATATAAGCTTGAAAAATAGGGTTAGAATATGAATTGAGTAAGAATGTTGATTCTACTTGGTTGAGAGGGTGAAGAAGAAGAAAAAGAAGAAAAAGGTTATATGAAGACATAGCTTCCATGGAGAGAAGTTAGATAGAAGGAAATGGCAGGTACATCTGAATGGTGAGAAGAGTGTAATGTCTTCTACTATATTTCCTTTGTAATATTTAGTCTCAATGTAATGGCTTGCAAACTATGAAAAACACATATGGTTTCTTCTTGTAGATCCACATTTTGTTGTGAAATCTTGTATTATAGATCCATGAGATCATGTTGTATTGATGATCCATAGAGATCTAGTATTGTAGCTCATTGGATAGCTTGTGGGTACATGATAAGTTTTCAGGTATTGTAGAGGAGGTTGTCTTCTTGTTTGCACAGGTTGATGCAGTGATGGAGGAGAAACTTACTTCTTGGTGAAAAGTTATGGTTGAACATTGGCAGACCCATTTGAGAGATCTGGTATGCAGATCCACATGAGAGCTTGGTTACAATTCAGAGATGTAGTAGTTCCTAGTTATGTGAAATTTGTTGGTGGTTTGGAGGCATGATTATAGTGCACTCATGTAGATCTATTTAGAGATCCAAAGGAGGATATACTCTTAGAGAGATAAATTGTACTCTTGTGGGAAGAGTTGATTTGTAATCTTGTTTATTAAATATATTGAGATTTTATCTTTGGTGGATGTAGTACACATTGGGAGAACCACGGTACATGTTGTGTTATGTGTGTGTACTTTTTTTTGATTCAGACTATTCTAGTTTATATACTTCCACCGTTGTAGATTTTGGGGAATTGTCTTGCTCCATATTTACGTGATTTAGTTTGTTATTGAATCATAACACTATTCTGCAGTCAATATTCCTAATAAATAACCATTGATGGCTTAATGGAAGGATGTTGAAGTGATTGTGATGACGACATTGACTAGTGTCAACAAATATGTCTACAAGTTCCTCAAAACAATTTTATTAGATGTAGATAGTGATATGATCTCTAAGAGGTAAGTCATTATTTAATTTACGAAGGTGATGAAAGACCAAGGTCAAATGGATACCATAGAGATAAATGTCATAAAATGAGTGTGAATACACTAACCAAGATATCATCTAAGGGATGCACATAGTGGATGACGTGCAGAGGAATGGAAAGAAAGTAAAAAAATCACATCCATGTGTATGCAATACCTAATTACAATGTTTGATCTTTATACCTTTGAGTTTTTTATAATTTTTTAATGTTTTCTCAATTTTTGTATTTTGATTTTTTGATTTTGGGAAGTTGGGACCAACAATGTTTGTGATTTATTTTATAAGGGAGACTAGGATTTTTTTCTTATCATGAGTGATATTATCTCCAATCTCGATGACCGTGGTGAGATCATATTCAATAAGTGACTGTGAATTATCTTGAAATATGGATTTTGTATGTGGGAGTTTGAGTTCTCTATTCATAGATTTCTGTACTTTGCACCATACTTGATGGTTAAGTTGGTGTGCATTATTGAATCGAGTTTGATTTTTAACTTTATGGTTGTTTGACTTCTTGGGAGCTTTGGAGCTCTTAAGATATTTAATCTAAGCTTGATGAAGAAACTGTTTGGGTTTCATATAACCTAATGGGTGAATTTTCTGATCCTGAGAAGTGGGAGAAGAAAGTGGATATTTAGGATTGATGAGAGGAATGTGAGGAATTATGGTGGGCTTGCCCTAGTCATTGATATAAGGATGATATGATGGACGAAGAGGATTGGTACATAAATTTAAGAGGATGGCCTATAAGGAGGTGAGCCACAAACAGAAGATGAAGGAATACCATGATGTGGCCTAAGGATGGAAGATAATGGGATACTAGGAGGTGAGCCACATATAGAAGATGAAGGACTACTAGGGGTGGCCCTAAGTATAGAGGACAATGGGATACTAGAAGGTGTCTCATAGATGGAAGACAAAGGTCTATTAGGGTATGGCCCAAGTATAGAAGATGATGGGCTATCCGGATGTGTCCCATAGATAGAAGATGAATGGATACCAAGATGTGGCCCAAGTATAGAAGATGATGGGATACCTAGAGGTTTCCCATAGATAGAAGATGAGGGGATACTAGGACGTGGCCCAAGAATAGAGGATGATGGGATACCCGGAGGTGACCCACAAATAGAAGATGAAGGTCTACTAGGAGGTGGCCCATATATAGAAGAAGATGATTGGATACCAGTAGGTGACCCAAGGTGAGATTATGATTGAGGAATTGTGATATGTAAAGAATGATGGGGTGAAGAGAATATAGGATAGGGATAAATGACAGACCCATGCGTTTCTCCATGTAATGGGGAATGTGAATATGGAAGAATAAGAGGAGGATCAAATTTGATGATCTTAGGATCTTCCTCTATTTTTGAAAAAAGGAATCAACCTCTTCCCTAGAATATGCAAATTCATCAAGGTAAAAAGAGAATCCTTTCTCATGATCCTCTAGAGGAATGTCATTGTGTAGCCCCATGAATTCTCTGATCACTTCTTCATTCTGAAAGAAATTGATAGTTATGGGTCTTTTTGGTCGATGATAGTAGGTTGATTGGAATAAATAGGTCCAAAAAGTGTGGAAGATTTAGAAGATGTTTAATGATGATTGATAGAAGAAGATGACTCAAGAGATGAAGTAGATTTGGATTTAGATGTCTCGTGAGTGGAAGAATATGGGGATTTAGAATGGGTCGGTATTGGTTTTCCTAGAAGATGGCATAGTCCAAGTAGACAGAGAGGATCATGTCACCAGTCAGTGGATTGTGACATTAGGGCCAATCACCCATATCTTCAAAGGGTGAAGATTTCATTGAGGTGACTGATAAAAGAGTTCATGCGAATAAAGGGAGGACCGCGACTCAGGAGTCGAATTAGAAGAATGATTAGAAGAATTTTGAGTTGCACGTATCTTCAAAGGAAGAATACATCATTGAAGTTACTGATAAAGGGGTCTTGCGAAGAAAGTGAGGACTGCGACTCAAGAGTTGAATTAGATGTTTGATTGGAGGAATTTGGAGTTGTATGAATCTTCAATGGAGGAAGACATCATTGAGGAAACTGATTAAGGGGGTCCTACAAAGAAAGTGAGGACCGCAACTTAGGAGTCGAATTAGAGGAATGATGGGGATAAGTTGTGGCAACAAAAATCCTTAGAGGAGGAAAACATTGTTTAGGTGGCTGGTTATTCCATAGAAGAAATTCGATTGAATGAAGATCTAGAGATTTAGAGGCATCTGCAAGATACTTTAGATTAGAATCATCAGAAGATTGAGAGGAATCAGAAGAATAGTTTGGATTAGAATCATCAGAATCATACCACTGACCATGAGATGAAGGTGGGTAAATGGGTAACCGAATGGTTTCTCTAGTGAAGAAATAATCAAGGTTTATTTGTAGACATGTTTTGATATGAATTCATAAACCTAGGCTCCCTATTGTTGTAAGTGTGAGGAACCATGTGATAGTCAGTCATAGTTGACATTGTTCGGTCCAAATTCCTAGAACTAGATAGTGTGATTGATCTCCTTCAAATGGAAGGAAGTTCCATGCTGATTTAGGTATCATAATGGAAACCAACTAGGTCAATTTCTTAAGTATGGATATGCTTGTGAGATTTTCCAAAGGGGATCTAAGTAAAAAAATATATTGATGACACAATTTCAACAATCTAAAAGGTTTGGACAACAAGTTACAAGTGTAAATGTCAAGATGAAGAACTAAGGGATCAAAGGATCAAAAGGATTGTCCCTAGAAAAACAAGTCTACAAGATGAATGATCACAAGGAACAATCATGCAAGTTCAACAAACCAATCCAATCTACAAGGAAATACTCCCTATGCAAATGTGTCTCAATGGTATTTTGATATGAGATGATCAACACAATGTCAACACTTAATTCAAGTTTAAATTAACAAATGGTGGAAGTGACTTCTAATTCAAAGTATACTATAACCAATTTAGATACAAACAAGGCCTAAATCCCAAATAGTGGAAGTTATAAATGCGAGGAATGCAACAATACCACTTGGATAGGTTAACAAGTTTCATATCCATTTAAATAAATTAATTGATTGGATCAATAATGTGTGCAAATTTTTCTAAACATGCCCCTATGTACACTAATTATTTTTCATTAGGATTATGGCACATGTTTATCCTAGATTATGTATACAAATATACAAGTCCAAAAAATAGTCTTGTGATTGATTATAATGGATATTTTCATAAAAATATATTTAACGTATGCACAATTTAACTTCCAAATATAGTATTAAATACTCATAAAACTTTCCATTAAGTGTAACTAGTGGATTGTAAGTGTACCAAAGACTCGAGCAAAACACCGGGATGTAAAAAAGATGGCGTTAGAAGATATTTGGGTCGGTCCCCGGAAGCGATAAGCTTCCTGGCGGATGTCATCACGTTTTCAATAAAGAAAAGAAGCATACATGATAAAAGATGTAAATAAAGACTAGATTTTCGATTGCGTAATAAAATGAAACCAATGACAGAAGAGAAAAGTACAGTAAAACAGGAAGCGGGAAATAATGCTGGATTTGTGTTACCTGTGACCTTTTACCTGTCTGCAGGGAAATCGGCGTCGACTGGGTAGAATCGGCGGCGACTGATGTGATCGGCGTCGACTGGGTAAGATCGGCGTCGATGAAGGTAGACTGACCAATCAGGGACTGTGCGATGAGATTCGGGGATTGGAATATGAATGTGGTCTGCTGGATGTGCCGAAGATGGAGAGACACTGGAACAGAGTCACCAGATGATAGACGGTGGTGTGTGATGTTGATATGATACGGGCAGAGTAACGGTGCTCCTCTCAGGGATTGATTTGGACAGGATCTGCCCTAATTTGATACAATTGATGCTAAGAAGATCTCTCTTTCTCTCAACCTGTATCTTTCGCTCTCTGTTCGCTTTTTCGCTCGTTCGTAATCTCTTCTTGATCTCTTCGCTCTCTTCGGTCTCTTAGTCCCTAGAAGCGAGTTCGGACTTGCTTTTATAATCGGCGCCGCTCCTAGAAAATCGGCGCCGACCATATGGGTCGGCGCCGATCGCGGAAAAGACTCCCGAGATGGCCAAATTGATTGATTCGAGAAAGATAAGACTTATCCCGACTACGGGAAAATATCCCGCTTATGGAAGATTAAAAATAGATGCGATATATAGATAGAATAAATTTGGGGTGGATAAGTGATTAAGATGCATGGGAAGAAGCGTAATTAAATATTTAATATTTAATCACTCATGGGCAAGATATGATGGGATGAATTAAATTTGGAATAAGTGATTAAATCACAAATTGGATAATACCCCAAGGGGATAGTTGGTGACGTAAATGTGCCCCAGGTTACCTAGGCAAAGTAAGCGAATGTGAGGGACACTAAATTGAGAAACCAATTTTAGGTGTCTACATTTTGCCCCTTTTTGTCAAGTAACTTGCGATAAGCAAGGTTATGAGACAAAAACAAAGGGATGGAGGAAGAGAAGAATTTGTGGTGATGTGATCCCCCTCAAACTAGGGATGGGATGGATGATAGAACAGACGATCCCGAGTTTGAAAGAGGTAGATGAAAAATGCAGGATGCCCCAGTTGGATGTCTGGAGTAGATCTGATCATTGATGACGCATAAAAATAAACACAAGGGCAGCAACCTAAGGAACTCACATTGGTAGGGAAAACTAGCCGGTCTCCTCATGAGACGACGTTAGTGTCTAGAGACCCATGAGTGTAAGGAGAACTGCAAAATAGCCAACATCTAAAGAGAGACACATTGGTAGGGACAACTAGACGGTCTATAAGTCAGACGACGTTAGTGCCTACAGACCCGCGTAACTCTAAGCTGCCAAAAAGGTACGAGTGTCCCACGCAAAAGGGAACAAACCCAAAATAGACAAGGATATCTAAAAGATGCGCCAAAAGGCAAGATTCAGCACACAACAATGATCAGATAGATAAGTAAGCCAAGCATCAACACTACGGCAAACAGACATGAAAAATCGGCGGCGACCAAAATAATCGGCGTCGACCAAAACAAGCGGCGTCGACCCAAAAAATCGGCGCCGACCATGCTCGATAGGCGGCGGCTAGGAGAGACAGCCAGGGGCAGAGGAGGGTGGAGGAGATAGTGTCCTCCACGCTTCAGATTTTACCATATAGAGATTTGATAGATTTTGTATTTGTATAGTGATGTAGCCTCGATTGGAAGGCATTGTATAGATGGCTTGATTAGAAGCCATCCATTTTTGTACAGACACACATGTATATATAGATTCATTATTTGTCATATAATTGTACTCATGCTTTTTGGTTTTGATATACATGGGTAGATGGATATAGATAGAGGAAAAATAGATGTGATTGGAGAGATATAGGTGATAGATGATAGAAATAGATGTGATTAGATAGATTGAAATGTGGATAAAATAGATGTGATTGGATAGATATAGGCGATAGATGATAGATGTGATGTGGATATAACTTTGATAGATGATGTAACTTGGATGTACATGTGTTTAAATATTTTGATGGATAGATATACGAGATATACTTGATGTATGGATTAGATATAGATAGATGTAATGTACCTTAGATGTACGTATTTTTCGATATTTTGATGGATAAATGTGTTGGATATATGGATGTAATGGTATGTGAGAAATGAATACGAGATAGGTGTTTTGATAGATAAGATGAACCTAGATAGAAGATAAACTTTGATTGAATTAACATGTGAAATGCCAATTTAACAGGGTTGCAAGACAAAGAAATGGAGAATACTCCTTGCAAGAGTCAAAGATGAAAGTGGAAACAACCGTGACTTTAGAAGAGAAGGTACTCGGAGAAGAAGAAAAATGATAAGTTGGACTTCCAACCAAACATAGATAAAATCCGAGAAAGGGAACCAAAAGACCAAGCATACAAGGCCCTATATAAGATTAAAATAAATCGACACTAACTAGTCATGAAACCAGATCTAGGATAGAAACGGAAAGAAAAGTAAGTAAGTACCTTGTCGGAACTTATAAGGGACAGAATACATGTCCATAGTGGGGAAATAGGATTCTCCATATGATCGACAAAAGGTCCTAAATCTCAGCTTCATGACTTTGACAGATAAGCAAACTGATCAATGCGGGAAGTTTTCTTGATATGGAAAGACTGATCGATGCGGGAAGTCTTTCAGTGATGCTAAAAGTGTATAAACTGACTGGAAGGCTGATTGATTACAAGAAGCCTTGAATTTTTCTTTGAGAAACAGCCGTCCTTCAAGGGAGCGGTCTGTATTTTGAATTTTAATGATAGCCATCCTTCGAGGGTATGGTCTATTTTCTTTTTTGATTCACTTGATAATGTATGGATATTTGTCCTTGAGGATCGATCTATCTTTTTGGATAGCATGTTTTTTTTTTTTTTTTTTTTGAAACTTTTTGGAAGAAGCTGAGTTTAGACCTAGATAGATCAGATGGAGGGGAAGAGAACATAGAAGAACATGCACTCATGACCCGAGTAGATCCGATTAAGATAAGTACTTGGGACAGATGAAGTGGTGATTAAGGTATTCCTACCATGAGGAGGAACATATCCAAAAGAAACGTGCAATGAGTAGAGCCGCGATACTCATATTTAAGGTAAGCGAGGCAATAGGCGGAGAACCACACAATTTCAAATCACCACGAAAGTAGATGACTGGTTATTAGGACGGATGGAAGATCTGTGTTGTGACTAGATTTGTGTAAGATAGATTTTAACAATAGAAGGGCCGTAAATGCAAAGCATTAAGAGGTTCCGCTTCAGGATACCATCCATGGAAGATAAACGATAAGCCCCAGACCCATATTTATGAGTGATAATGTAGGGGCCCATCCAGTTGGGAGCAAACTTACCACGCTGACTCCTTTCGAGTGTAGTGACATTTTGATTTTCCTTAAGAACAAGGTCACCAATTTTGAAGTCACGGTGTTGCAAGTGCTTGTTATAAGCACGTTTGACATGCTCAAGATAGACTTGATGATGCTCAAGAGCGTTAAGACGCCGCTCATCTAATAATTCAAGTTGTGCTAGACGATTTTGACGATAATCCTCATCGGAGACAAATTCTCTGAGAGAAACACGGAGAGATGGGATTTGGACTTCCAAAGGAAGGACAGCCTCAGATCCATAGATGAGAGAGAAAGGAGTAGCACCAGTAGGGGTACGAATGCTAGTCCGATAAGCCCAAAGAGCAAAAGGGATATGTAAATGCCAATCCCTGCCAGCTCGACTAGTTACCTTTGCGAGGATATTACGCAAAGTTTTATTGGACGCTTCGGCTTGACCATTAGCTTGAGGATAGTATGGAGAAGAAAAACTGAGCTTGATATTGAAAGCATTGCAGAGATTCTGCAAATCAGCGTTCTTGAAAGACTTACCATTATCTGTGATTAGCTTGTGTGGAACGCCAAAGCGACAAATGATGTGTTGATAGACGAAATCAACTATGGGCTTAGCCTTTGTTGAAGAAAGGGGGATAGCTTCTACCCACTTAGTAAAGTACTCAGTGGCGTAATGATAGAATGATGACGCTGTGAAGAACGGGGATTGATGAGACCAATAAGATCAAGACCCCACTGCGAAAAAGGCCACAAATCCGCCGCAGGTTGCAAAGCCTGACTAGGGATGTGCGTGAGATTGGAATGTTGCTGACATTTGACGCACTTCTTAGTGTATTCACAACAATCTTGATTAAGAGAAGGCCAATAATACCCCAAACGTAAGATGCGCTTAGCTACAGCTAAGCCACTAAAATGTCCACCACAGATACCGTCATGGACCTCCTGAATAGCTTTAGATGATTCATGGGTTTTGAGGCATCGAAGCAAAATACCATCAAAGCCGCGTTTGTAAAGAAGGCCGCCTAGAATAGTATAGCGGTTGGCGCGTTGGACAAAAGACCTTCTACCATTGGGAGACAGATCTGGAGGAAGGACCGAATGAGATAGATAATCAACAATCTATTGATACCACTCATCCCGAGTATGGGTTGTGGCAAAGCATTGATTGGACGTTAGTTGCCCAAGATGAGATGGTTGATCTAATCGTTGCATGACCACACAAAAGCGCGAGTCTTCGGTAAAAGGCGGGATAAGGGAGGCTAAAGAGGCCATGGTATCTGCGAATCGATTTGCAGTACGAGGAATGGCTTGGATAGTGAAGTTATCGAAAGATTGGAGTTGGGCAAGAACGATGTCGCGATATTTTTGAAGGATATCATTCTTGCATTGATAGACACCCGTGACTTGATTAACGATGAGTTCAGAATCACCGAAGATGTCAATATGACGAGCGCCGAGATTAATGGCATTTTGAAGACCTAAGACAAGAGCTTCGTACTCAGCCATATTATTGGTGCACTCAAAGTTCAATTTGTGTGCAACTGGGATAGGCGTACCCCAAGGAGGAATCATCACAAAACCCGCACCTCCCCCTTGCTGGCATTTGGATCCGTCAAAGAAGAGCGTTATTTTAAATGGAGATAGACCAAAATCGATTTGTTGGATATACTCATCGGGAAATTGAGCAAGGGGGTCTTGAGTGTCTGGAAGAGGAGCATCAGCTAATTGATCTGCAATAACCTGACCCTTGATAGACTTTTGCGGGATAAACTCGAGGTCAAACTCAGTCATGAGCATAAGCCAACGAGTGATGCGATCATTGTGATAAGGTTTTGCATGGATTGTCTTGAGGGGATTGACACTTGTGACAATGTAAGTTTTGTGATTAAGGAGATAATGACGAAGCTTAGAAGTTGCGAAGAAGAGAGCACAACATAGTTTTTCAGCTTCGGAGTAACGTGTTTCATACTCATGGAGGGTGCGCGATGTAATAGAGGCAGCTTGTTCTTTACCACAAGTGTCCGATGCGAAATCATGGCTCCTAGAGCATGGTCGATCCACAGAGATATAAAGATAGAAAGGCTCCCCCTCGCGTGGAGGTGTAAGCACAGGTGGAGAAAGAAGATAAGCTTTAAGATCATCAAAGGCCTTTTGGCAATGTTCATCCCACTCAAAATGAACATTCTTACGGAGGAGATGGTGAAAAGGTTGACAACGGTCCGACAATTGGGAGATAAAACGACGCACTGATTGAAGACGTCCTTGGAGACTGCGGAGTTGCTTTAAGTTAGACGGGGGAGGCATCTCAAGGATAGCTTTTATTTTTGCGGGGTCGACTTCAATACCCCTGATGGAAATGATAAAACCTAAAAGTTTACCAGTGAGAACGCCAAACACGCACTTAGCTGGATTTAGACGAAGACAGAAGCGGATAAGCCTCTCAAAGAGAGGTGCAAGGATAAAAAGATGATCTTGACGACGCTTGGACTTGCCGAGGAGATCGTCAACATAATCCTCCACAGTTTTGTGTAAGAGATCATGGAAGATGTACGTCATTGCTCGTTGATAGGTTGCTCCTGCGTTCTTAAGGCCAAAAGGCATGACACGATAGCAAAAGGTCCCCCAAGGAGTTATGAAGGAAGTCTTATGTTGGTCTTCTGGTGCGATGAGGATTTGATTATATCCGGAGAAACCATCCATAAGAGAAAGCATCTCATGACCCGCAGTTAAATCTACGAGTTGGTCGATATTAGGAAGAGGAAAATCATCCTTTGGACAGGCAAGATTAAGATCCCGGAAGTCGGTACAAATTCGAATTTTCCCAGTAGCCTTAGTTACTGGTACTACATTGGACACCCATTGCGGATAATCGATGGGTTGGATGAAGCTAGCCGAGAGCAAGCGTTGTAATTCTTCTTTAACAAGAAGGGCTACTCTAGGGTGCATTTTACGCAATTTTTGCTTAACTGGTTTGATGTTGGGAAGAGTAACGATATTGTGGACCACAATATCGGGATCGAGTCCTGGCATATCTTCATATGACCAAGCAAAGGCTTGACGATGTTTGGAGAGAAAAGCGGTAAAGTCCCCTAATTCCTGTGGATTAAGGGATTGGCCGACCTTGATGATGCGAGGGTCTTCAGAAGTCCCTATATTAAGGTCGATAGTGGCTTCGTTGAGAAGGGTAGACGTGTCAGAAGGAATAGTCTTGGGAAGATATGAATCCTCTGCCCCTAGATAGGTGAGGACAGAATCATCATCCGCACAGTGGATAGTATTGATAGTAGGAGAGTCGTCTCCAACTATTTCAGGGAAGATTAATGGTATAGAAGCAGACCGATTGTTAGTCTCATAGACTAACGGCCCTAAGGAAATGGTATTGATCAAAAAAAAAAGTTAGGTGGGATGGAAATGTCATCGTCCACATCGAGTGATGCTTCTGATTTAGTGGGAGAAGATGGTTCCTTAGTAGGAAGAGGTTCATCAAGAATAGTGACGGTGGCCTCTGAAAGGGGTTTAAATCCTAACCCAAATTTTTGATGTGGCATGAGAGTCGGAATGGATTTGAGGTCATGTATACCTTGTTCATATTTTCCAAGGCCAAAACCTTTCCACGCGCATCGATATAGATAAGTCTTTGCAAACGTGGGATTCTGTAGATGATCAAACCCTGTTAGGTAAGGTTTGGCTCTAGGAGGAGAATCCGGGCGATAATGAGGCGTATCAAGACCACCGTAGATGAAATTGGTCTGTTGATTGGGCAGACCAATGGTGACGATGCGGCCAGAGACTGGTTGATATTCGGAGTTGTTTATGCGGTCTACCATACTCATTAGGTTTGAGATGGGCATCGAAAGAAAAGAGAGGAAGCTCTCCTAGTGAGAAACGCTGCAATGTCTCTTCCAGATTTTGTAAATCCGGTAGTTTGGTTGCAGGTATGGAAGAAGATGAGGCCTCGTCAGGAGAACATGGATTTTCTTTTAAAGGGGCAGATCTTGTGGTCATGTCGCATTGTGCGGAAGGAAAAGGATCTCCTGGATGAGTATATATTTTGCCCTCATATTGATATTTTAGGCATCGATGGAGGGTGGATGGGACACAATGCATTGCGCGAATCCAGGAGCGTCCGAGGATCATGTTATAGTGGAACTTTCCTTCGACGATGTAGAAGAGTTCATGAAGCAGCTTCTTACCTACTCGAATGGGTAAGACCACAGTTCCTAGAGTGACTGCTAGCTGATCGTTAAATGATCGAAGGGCGAAAGGTGGGGGTGACACCACATTCTTTGGTAACTTAAGTTGTTCGAATGTGTGCGAGGAGATGACGTTGAGTGCAGCTCCACTATCGATCATAACACGTTTTAAGGTAGTGTTATTGATTTGGACTGTGATGAAGAGGGGAGCCTCCAAATCTTCGGAAGAAAGAGAAGGAATTTCTGAATCTTCAAAAGAAATGGTAGTTGATGGTCTATTCAGTCCAACAACCAACTCGAAGGGCTGGGGCTCATCGGAATTCACTGCGATGCGACGCAGATTATCAATCAAAGCTTGGCGATGTTGTGGAGAGGATTGGATGAGGTCAAAAAGAGACATTTTGACCGGAGCCTGGGTGAGTTGTTTCATAACACTCTCCTCAACAGACACGGGAACTTGAGCCCGAGGTGCAGCACGAATAGAGACCCTGGGTCGTGGGGCTGATGAGGAAGGAGAAACGCCTTCAGGGGCTGCAGAAATGACAACTCGTGGTCGAGATGCTGAAGATGAAGATGGGTTATCATAGTGTTGGGTTCTAGTGGCGATATGGATTGTGTCAATTTGGGAAGGTGGAAGATCAAGTGGGATGGAACCACTAGAGGTCTGAGTGGATGGTTGAGGTTTGGATGGGGCTAAGGTGACAGGAGGTACTTGTTCCTCCTCCTCCAGCAAAAGGTCACTTTCTTCCAGAAGGTTCTTGATAACGGCTTGAAGAGCTTTACACCCCTCAGTGTCATGACCCGGGGTACGGTGGTAAGCACAAATCAGATCAGAGTTAAACCAAGTAGGTTTCACTCCTTTAGGATTATAAGGTTTAATCGGAGGAAGGGTTATGGATGAAGATTGGATGAGTTGATGAAGGATTTCGGTATAGAATCCGGTAGACGAAGAGGAGGATAGAGATGATGAAGATGGTTCTTTTACCTTAATCGATTGCCGAGGTAAAAGAACTTGCATGTTAGGTTTAACGGTTTTATTAGGGATCCTCTTATTTGTTTGGACATTTGGAGGAGCTTGATCTTGGAGTGCGTGGGATGGGAGTAAATGAGACATGATTGACTTTGGTGGAGGGGGAGCCCCTAAGATAGATTTTGAGGAGGATGGAGATGTGACAGATTTTGTGGTCTTTGGAGACAAAGGGGATTGCTTAGTCGGATTTACGGATGATTTAGATAATGTTGATTTAGACGGGGAAGAAGCCCCCAGAGTGAGTGTAGTCGGAGGAACATAGGGTGCCTTGGTTTTTGGTAATGAAGATGATGATCCTGATAGAAGAGGTGGCATCTTTTTGGTAGGTAAGTCTATTTTTAGGGGTATTGATGAAGAATGTGTTGTGGAAGAAGATGATGGCTTTGATGGATGTGTAGAAGAAGACGCCTTCTCCGCGGGCAAATCCAATCGTTTATGAGGCGTGGAGAGAGATTTTTGTGGAAGAGCACCAAGAGTTTTGATGGTCTGAAATATGGGCTTTCCTTTTTCAGGGATGGTGACAACTTCCACGGCATAAGGTGATTGTAACCTTTTCGGAGGAAGCAAGTGGGGAGGTACTGATGGTGTAGTGTTAGATTTTGGTTGTCGCGGTTTAGGTTGAGGAATCGAGTGTGCAGGTGTTGGTGTTACTTCTTTTGATTTTTCCTTAATAGGTGAAGTAACACTATTGATGGGAGAAGGGAGTGATGAAGAAGGAGTGTCTTGCGGAGGGAGAACTTCTGATATAGTAGGAAAAGAGATAGGAAGGGTCAAGATCGAAGACACTTCCGTCGAAGTCGGCACAATTATGGGTACATTCACCAAAGGCATAGTTGCGGCGGGAATGGGAGCAACGGAAGTAGATGTGTCCGTAGTGGAAACTCGGAGGGATGTGATTGCCTCGAGCATTGAAAGAATGTCTGATGATGAAACAGATGAGGATGACACTGTCTCGGGTATAGATGGAAAGTCAGACAAAGGAGCGGAGAGAGATGACTCCGTGCTTGGTAATGTAGGGATATTCAAAGATGGACTATCTGAAGATATTGGAACTCCCGTGATTGATGAAGAGGAAGGAGGATCTGATTCGATTGATGTGTTCGTAGATGGCTTGGTTTCAGAAGCGGATTCTTCAGTGGAGATGAAATTGATGGTGTGGGTGTTTGGTTTTTGAGATTCCGAAGAATTATGATTTGGGGCATGATTGGGGAAAGGTTGTTTAAAAACGTCCAGTGCTTGATTTGGGGGAGCATTTGGGTTATCCAGAATGAGCTCGCCTTTATCAATGAATTTTTGGACAAGATTTTTGAAAGTCTGACATCGTTCGATGTCATGACCTTTGGTTCTGTGATAATGACAGAAATCGTTTTCCCTATACCAGAATGGGCGTTCTCGGCTTTCATCAATATCCCTAATGGGTGGAAGTTCGATCATGCGAACTTCCAACATTTTTTCTAAGATAGAGGCATATGATTCCCCCAAGGGAGCAAAGGATCGTGATGATGAAGCCCCTTTCCGAGAAGATGAGGAATCTCTTCGTGGTGTTTGATTAGGAGTATTGTCAGCTCGTGATGTTCTTAATACGATGGCATTGGTGGATCCTTGATTTTTGTCTTTAGAGGGGGAAGAATTTGGTTTGGTGAATCGAGAAAAATCGGGTTTCGATTTAGAGCGAAGTTTTAACTTCCCTTGTTCAATGGCGCGAGATTCAAGTTTACGTGCCATCGTAAAGGCCTCTTCAAAGGTATGAAAAGTTTGGATCCTTAGAGTGGAAGAAATGTGATTAGCACAAGATCGGGTGAACATCTCGATTTGTTGGGATTGGGGAAGGGAGAAAGACAATTGGTTGATTATCCCTCTCCAACGAGCGACAAAGTCTGCTATAGACTCATCGTCGAATTGGCGAATGTTATAAAGATCTGTGATTGAGATCTTATGCGCGATATTTATTGAGAAGTTTTCAACAAACATCTGGGCCAATTGAGAGAAAGAAAACAAAGAATGTTGAGGGATGTTATTGTACCAGTCCAAAGCGGGACCCGCTAGAGACATAGGAAAGGTACGGAGCATGAGTTCCTGATCCTGGACGATAAGGTAGCAAGCATGTTTGAATGCTCGCAGATGTTGTTGGGGGTCTTCCGTTTTTATGAAATTTTGAGAATTTGGGAAGTTCCCATTGGGAGGATAAGACTTAAAAGCCACCGAAGGATGAATGGGTTCATTGCACACTTCTTCAAAGGAGTATGAAGGACGGGTTCCTTTTGTGGAGGCTTCCAAGTCTGCAATTTTCTTGAAGAGAATTTGAACTACGTCGGATTGGGGAGGAGGTACATTGGTATGTCCTACATAAGAAGCAAGTGGTGGATGTTGTTGAGATGTCAATGGGGGATTCATCTGTTGTTGGATAGGATGATAAGAGGAATAACCAGGTGTTCTAGGTGACACCGGGTGGGGTATTTCTGTGAGGCAGCTTGCGTATATAGCAGCCGTGTGAGATAATAAGTGGTTGAGAAAATATAGGTTGGGTGACGAATGGAACCTGTGATTGGTGGACTCCTATGTTTGTTGATTGAATAGGGACAGATTGAGGAACATGGGTGCTGGTTAGATTGGACATGTTGGGGAACAAGACCTGAAAAGGACCTTCTTACCGCGGATTTGGTACCAAGGGTGCCGATACTAGAGGATGGGCGAAGGTCGCTTTCTTGGAATATTAGAAGAAAAACCCCTAGAGGATGAAGTAGTAGAGCCAAGTCGACTATTCGGAGGGTTGGCTCATGAAGTGATACTGACCTTGAGACACAATGGAGGGCATAGACGAATTGACGGCAATGTGCGGGTGTGCAGACGCATTCATTATAGCCAGGGCAGAAGACCTCTCAGAGATGGGTTGTGGAATATTCGAGGTAACTGCAGTGTTAGGGATAGGTAAGACTAATTGAGAACTAGTCGACATGGTAGGTGGAAGAGAAAAGGGAGGCATAGGGGCTTCGCCCTTCTCCGTGGCTCGAGGCAAGAGAGATGGTACAAACTGCTCTACAAGGGCCTGGGATGATCCACGAGGATAATTGTACACTTGTCGGATTGGTGGGTCTTGGTCAGATATTTGGATCGACTTGTGTACTAGGTAGTCCATGAGGGCTATTGGATTGCGATCGAGGAAAGCCTGAAATTCGGGATCCGCGAGGACATACTCCGAGCCAGATGATATCTCGGAGGGACTAGGAGAAGCTGGATGTGATGGAGGTGCTTTGGTTTGATAGAAGGGATTATACGACCATGAGGGGGAACCAACTAACAGCGGTCCCGAGGAAGATGGGAGGGGTGCCGAAACATCCACGCTGGTGGTGATTTCGGAGGAAGAAGGAACCTGTTGGGCCATTTTCCTAGATTGTGACCGGGTGATAACCGTCATAAACAAGCAAGAAAGAAGATTGTCCTAACTAATGCACAAACAATTCAAGCAGCGCAAGTGATTATCTCCTTTAAATTTTGATGCTTTTAAGAAAAGAAAATGTTAGGGAAGGCTTTTTAGAACAGGAACTACTCAGATAGCCAAACTAAGGATGGTTTGGGTAATGTGTGGTGAGGAGTCCCGAAGGCACTTCAGTAAAAGACCGGTACGTGGCTTGATATAGGGGCCTACCCCCGCACTTCACACACCGCTGCGATAAGGGAGTCGGGTGCTTTGCCAATATATACCAAAATCTTCCGTGAATTTATAGCATGGCCATACTGCGTAGGCTCTTCCTCTTGGATATCACTTCCAAGTAGGCGAGGCCAGGGAAGGAGTTTTGTTTAGATGCTTTATACCTAGTGATTTTGGCTTTGTGTGCAAGGGTGAAAAATAAAAATCAAATAGTGTCACTACCGATTTTGATCAATTCTCCAACCTAATTAAAACTAGATGAAAAAGCATGCAGCAATGACGAAGAAAAGGTTCTTTTTAAGCACTTAAAACGAAATGTTTGATTTCGATGAAGACAAGTCAAACAAGTTCTTTCCCAAATGCGATTAAGTTCCTTTTAAGCACCAAAAATTGAAGTGTTTGGATGTGATAGACAACCAACAAAGAAATCCTAAAAAAGAGAAAACACCGTAAAGAGGAATACTGTAGATTTAGCTCTCAAGGTGTGTGGACTTCAAAAAGCGCGTTGTTGAGCTCTTCCCTCGAACAATCCACGAACAAGCAAAGTGCTCAAGAAAAGATCAAGCAACCAACAAACAAGATCCGGAAAGATACATCCAGATAGTGGCGAAATGAAAAATTTCAATAAGGGACTTAGTTAGGTCCCACCGTGTTGATGCGAATGTAGATCAAGAATTTTGCGCTTGCATTGTCCAAGTTAATGTACCAAACTAAACACAAAAATCTGAAAAAATCCAATGAAATCGATACTTGATGGAGATGTAGACGGATGAGGAAGCCGATGTAGACAAGACGGGCGCACACGAGCAATTTGCACAATAGATCCGAGTAACCTGCAAAACACCGGTGCTTGACAGAAAAAGATGGCGTTAGAAGATATTTGGGTGGACTGCCCGAGAAGCGGGTCCGGGAAGCGATAAGCTTCCTTGGCGGATGTCAGTCCATGTTTTCAATAAAGAAAGAAGCATACATGATAAAAGATGTAAATAAAGACTAGATTTTCGATTGCGGTAATAAAATGTAAAATTCAAATTTGAGACAGAAAGTATAGAAAACAGGGAACTGGGAAATAATGCTGGATTTGTGTTACCTGTGACCTTTTACCTGTCTCGAGGAAATCGGCGTCGGCCCAGGTATAATCGGTGGCGACTTATGTGATCACGTCGGCCCAGGTAAGATCGGCGTCGACTGAAGGTAGGCCCGACCAATCTTACCTTTCTGCGATGAGATTCGGGATTGGAATATGAATGTGGTCTTTGGATGTGCCGAAGATGGAGAGACACTGGAACCTACAGAGTCACGAGATGATGAAGACGGTGGTGTGTGATGTTGATATGATACGGGCGAGACTAACGGTGCTCCTCTCGAGGATTGATTTGGACAGGATCTGCCCTAATTTGATACAATTGATGCTAAGAAGATCTCTCTTTCTCTCAACCTGTATCTTTCGCTCTCTGCTCGCTTTTTCGCTCGTTCGTAATCTCTTCTTCGGTCTCTTCGCTCTCTTCGGTCTCTTCCGTCCCTAGAACTGAGTTCTGGACTTGCTTTTATAATCGGCGCCGCTCCTAGAAAATCGGCGCCGACCATATGGGTCGGCGCCGATCGCGGAAAAGACTCGAGATGGCCAAATTGATTGATTCGAGAAAGATAAGACTTATCCCGAATACGGGGAAAATATCCCGCTTATGGAAGATTAAAAATAGATGCGATACATAGATAGAATAAATTTGGGGTGGATAAGTGATTAAGATGCATGGAAGAAGCGTAATTAAATATTTAATATTTAATCACTCATGGGCAAGATATGATGGGATGAATTAAATTTGGAATAAGTGATTAAATCACAAATTGGATAATACCCCAAGGGGATAGTTGGTGACGTAAACGCCCCAAAGTTACCTAGGCAAGTAAGCGAATGTGAGGGACACTAAATTGAGAAACCAATTTTAGGTGTCTACACTTGTCAAGCATCCTCATTTGGTGTAATGAAATTCCAAGTATAATTCAGATTATGATCAGCAATAGAACACCAAATAACACAATATTTAAGAATAATGAACTCAATATGCAATTATAATAGCTTTTCCACTTCGAGGGGGCAACCTCCAAACCATATAATAAGACTCAAATGCTCAAATAATAATGAAATACTACCTACAATCCCCTATATATACTATTCATATGTTATGGCCATCACCAAGGCTGACCTATTAAGCATGAGAAAGTATAAATGATATAATAAAATGATATGGTAAGCCACAAGTCGGCTACTCATATCCTAATATAAGAAATAGGTTAAGGGCGTAGCATGCCCTTCCCCTTCAAACCAATGTTTTCCTTAACATTGAATAATCTTGGATGTTCAGCAGTAGAAAACCTTCATCCTCCCTGAGTTGCATCTTCTATGCTCAGATTCTTCCACTTAATAAGATATTGCTTAATGTCTTTGGTTCTCAACCTCTTAAGACGTTTTGCGAGAATCTTCTCGGCTCCAAAATTATTCTTCCTTCCTTGTCAAGTTCTAGTAACTCTTCTCGGGCTTCAAATTTCTCTCCAATAACCTTCTTCAAGCATGAAACATGGAATCTTTGGGTGTATGTGTGAAGATGGAGGCAACTCTAGTTTATAAGCAACACTGCCAATTTTCTATAGAACCTGATAAGGGCCATAATATTTAGGAGCAAGTTTGTTGTCCTTTTTCTATTGCTTTAGGCACATTTGTTTGTAAGGATGGAGACGTACAAAAACCTAGTCACCAATTTCAAAATGTCTTTCACTACGATGTTAATCTGCTTGTTGTTTCATCCTGTTTTGTGCTAATGCTAAATTCTCCTTCAAACTAGCTAAAACCTATTGTTGATGTTGAATGTGTTCCTCAACATCTCTGACCTTAGTTTGCACCCTCAAGGAGGAAGTGATAAAAGGTAGATGGTAAAAATATAATGCTAAAAATGGGGTCATTTGAGAAGAGGTATGAAAAGATGTGCTATACCACAATTCTGCAAGTGGTAGCCATTTAATCCACCTTTCCTGCTTATCTGATACAAAACAACACAGATACCCCTCTAGGCATTTTTTGACCACTTCCGTTTGCCCATTAGTTTGAGGATCATAAGATGAACTGTGAGGTAGCTGAGTACCCAAACATGAAAATAATTCTGTCCAAAAATTACTTGTGAAAATAGGATCATGATCACTTACAATTATCTTTGGGGTTCCATGTAGCCTTTAAAACTATCTCCAAAAAAATAGTAGTGGATCAGTATTTAGATGCAAATGGATGTGATAGGGAAAAAAATGGGCATATTTTCTGAGCCTCTCCACAATCACGAAAATAACATTCTTACCCTCTAAACAAGGCAATCCGGTGATGAAATCCATGGAGACCTCCTCCCATCTCTGGCTAGGAATTGGTAATGGTTGCAACAAACCTAGTGTCTTAATTGTTTCCCCTTTATTTTGTTGGCACACTAAACACTCTAATACAATTTTTGTACATCCCCCTTGAGTCCTTCCCAAAATAATTCTCTTTTTATTCTATGATAGGTCTTCAAAAACCCACAGTGTCCTCTAACAAGCGAGGCATGTAGCTCTGCAAGAATCTTATGATTCAACTCGTAAGCTTTACTCAAGTATAACCTGTCCTTGTACCATAGGGCATTACCTTTCCACTCAAATTTGTTAGATGTCATAGATCCTTGCTTGATATTATGTATTAGAGATTGTGTATCCTTGTTTGAACCCATTCCAATCTTGCTTCATCCACCCAATCGACCATCAACATGGACATTCCATAGAGTAAGGCATCAACGGATGTATCCCTTCTAGACAATGCATCAATGAATAAATTTTCTTTACCCTTTTTGTATATGATTTCAAAATCATAACCCAAAATTTTTCTTACCCACTTTTTTTGTTCCTCAAATGATAACCTTTGCTCCAAAAATTATATGAGACTATCATGATCAGTTTTTACCTTGAAGTGTCTACCCATGAGATAGGGCCTCCATTGCTTGACCGCATGATAATAATCATCATTTCCTTCTCATAGATGGGTTTGAGCAGATCCTTTCCTTTGAATTGGCGACTCTCAAATGCAATTGGTCTTCCTTCTTGCATTAGAACTTCTCCCAATCCTGATCTTGAAGCGTCACATTCAACAATGAAGGTTTTTGAGGATTTGGGACTAGCCAAAAGTGGGGTGCTGCACAAGGCTTCCTTCATTACTCAAAGGATTTAGTGGTGAAATCTTTCCAATGGAAGACATCCTTCTTTAGCAATGCAGTGAGTGGGGTTGTTATTATACCATATCCCCGCACAAATCTTCTGTAGTACCCTGTTAGTCCTAGGAACCCACGAAGATTTTGGAGACTTTTATTTACATAAAAGCGATGCATGAAGACCAGAGGCGAGTGGATTCTTGAATGAATCCTGCTTTCAATTGATTTACGTATTTCATTCGGCATTCTTTCCTCTCATTTGGGGCATACCTCCGCAGTGCGCCTTGAATTTGGGCACAATCTCATTGCCGTTGCTATCTCTGACAAGCTGGCAGTCAAGAGAGCAATAGTGCTTTTTCCTTGTTGATGAATGCATGCGGATCATCGTTGCAGATGTTTTGCTTGATCTTGGATACCATTTCTTCAATGCTCACACTGCAATTAGAAATAGACTTGTGTATCCAAGTATTATTAATATTTTTTACCTTCTGAGGTAAAGGAACTATTGACTGGAAAGAATACCTCCTTGGAATTTGTACAGGAGGTTGGAACAACATGATATGTTCTTTAGAAATAGAAAATGTGTTGCATTTCTGTAGAAAATCTATTCCTAATAAGACAGTCATAGTTTTCCATGTTGTGTTGATAGAATTCTATTTCAACAGAATTTCCTTCAACATCAATCATGACCTTAGCCATTGATTTACAGACGACTTCCCTCTTGTCAAATCTTATTTTGGTATGGGTATTAACCCAACAATCACTAGGGATAGCATACTGTCTAATCAAGCTAATTTCAGCCCCTGTATCTATCATTGCATCAAGACTGTATGGCTTAATGTGAGGGATGCAGATAGTTATTGCAATGAAGGGGTTCTGAGTACAACTTAAAGTACATACCTTTGCCTCTTCTGTCTTTTCATCTTTGTTGGCAAGGTTTACGGTATGTTTCTTCTAAATCCTCTCCTGGGATTTCTTTATCAGCTTCTTGTTCGGCAATAAGCTTCTTTGTATTCTGTGTAGCATTAGCCAATACTTTCTCCAGAAGTTCAATCCTGGATTTTCTCCAGGTTCTGTAGACTTTCTTTGAATCAACAGAGGATTGTCCTTCTTCATGGGAAGAATAGACTGGGGGACTGATTCCTCTGCCATAGCCACGCCAAGATCCAAATCTTCCCCTGGTGGGAGTTTGTCTTTGCCGGATCCTTTGCTGGAATGGTGGCCTTATGGGAAATGCTTCAAAAGGCTCATCAGGCATCTGTTCTGCTTTACTCTGTGCTTGACTTTGTTCAAGCTCCTGTTGCCTGATATATTTATCTTGTAAGTCTCTGAGTTCTTTATTCAGAGACATCTTTCTAGCAGTGTCCCATGGGGGACAGCTTTCATATACAGATTGAAGGCTTTCAACCTGTCTTCTTAAAAGGGCTGCACTTGGTGGAATCATAGGATGTATGAAGTTAGAAACCATATTTATACTGAAGCGAGCAAATGAAGGAAGTGAGTCATACCCACTTTCATCCGTACTGTCACTGTCTTCAGTAGCCTGCTGGATAGCATTGCATGCTTCACCATCAATGGAAGCATATGATATATCCGATGACAGACTGTCAGAATCTGAAACAAGTGCATATTCATCTTCTTCAATTCCTTTTAAGGATAAGGCATTTACCTTGGCCTTACCTCTGGCAGTGTCTCTGTGGACACTTATTTGCATAATGATCTTCCTTGCAGATGTAGCAAGTTGGCTTGAATCTTTTAGATTTGCCTAGATGCTTGTATCTTCTAAATTTGAACTTTTTCTTAGGCTTACTGAACTCTTTATATTTCTCTTTGTGTTTTTTCTTTTTGTATTTCTTTTTCTGCTGCCAAGCACCCTTCCCCTTTGAAAAAAGACAATCTTTGCAAGAAGATTTCTTTCTAGAGGATTGGATTTCAAGATCTGGACACCCGAAAGGTTCCAGTGCATATTGTTCACAGAAAGTGTTGTTCAAAGCTTTATTAGCCGGATCACCACCATCCAACCTTTTCTTGAAATCCTTAAGATCTGATCTAAGGATGAATGATTCATTTTGCACAAAGAATAAGAAAGCTTTAATGGCTTTCTTTGCGGCTAATAATTCCTTATGAGAAGAATGGTATTTTAGTTCAGAACCAGAAAAGGCTCCTGAAGCAAATCTACATACCTTTTCTTGACCATCTTCTCCTTTCTCTTTTAGAACAGCTCCCCAAAATTCTTCACTGGCGTCGCATTCGATGATTTTAATGCCAGCTCCTGGAAGTGACATTGCTGGAAGCTGAAGGACTTGTCTTTTAATTCTTTGTACTGCCATAGTCATCTCCTGAGTCCATGCAGGAGCATCTTTCTTCAACCTTCTGTTGAGCAGTACACGATCAGCTGCTATGTTCTGGTAGAAACCAGCAACATAGTTGACGCATCCTAAGAAACGTTGAAGCTGCTGTTTCTCTAGGATCTGATCAGGGAAATTCTGGATATTTGAGACAACATGCTGTTGCATTGTTATTGATCCAGAACTAATCTTGATTCCGAGGAAATCAATTTCCTCCTTGAAGACTTCCATCTTTGTGGGGGACAAGCAGATTCCATTCTTATACACAGTCTCATAAAATCTTTCTAGATGTGCTAAATGCTCTTTTGGAGATTTAGAAAATATGAGAATGTCATCTATGTAAACAATCAAGAAATCAAACAGCTCACCAAAGATTCTGTCCATAATCTTTTGAAAAACTGATGGAGCTGTTTTGAGTCCAAATGGAAGAACCTTCCATTCGTATTGTCCATCCTGGCACTATGAATGCCGTTTTGAACATGTCTTCATTATGCAGAAATATCTGCCAGAATCCGCTCTTGAGATCAAATTTACTGTATACCTTTGATCCTTTGATCCTTCTGAGTATGTCATCCTTAGCAGGTATAGGATGCTGGACTGCGGCAATAAACTTGTTGAGTGGCTTATAGTCCACTACAAGTCTCTTCTTATTCTCAGCTGTTCACTCCTTTTATTTACATAAAAGGCAGTGCAAGACCAGGGCGAATTGGATTCTTGAATGAATCCTGCTTTTAACAATTTCTGTATTTCGTTCTGGCATTCTTTTCTCTCAGCTGGGGGCATGCCTCTGTGGTGTGCCTTGAATTTGGGCACAATCTCATTGCCGTTGCTATCTCTGACAAGCTGCAGGTCAAGAGAGCAATAGTGCTTTTTCCTGCTTGATGAATGCATGCGGATCATCGTTGCAGATGTTTTGCTTGATCTTGGATACCATTTCTTCAATGCTCACACTGCAATTAGAAATAGACTTGTGTATCCAAGTATTGTTAATATTTTTTACCTTCTGAGGTAAAGGAACTATTGACTGGAAAGAATACCTCCTTGGAATTTGTACAGGAGGTTGGAACAACTTGATATGCTCTTTAGAAATAGAAAATGTATTGCATTTCTGTAGAAAATCTATTCCTAATAGGCAGTCATAGTTTTCCATGTTGTGTTGATAGAATTCTATTTCAATAGAATTTCCTTCAACATCAATCATGACCTTAGCCATTGATTTACAGACGACTTCCCTCTTGTCAAATCTTATTTTGGTATGGGTATTAACCCAACAATCACTAGGGATAGCATACTGTCTAATCAAGCTAATTTCAGCCCCTGTATCTATCATTGCATCAAGACTGTATGGCTTAATGTGAGGGATGCAGATAGTTATTGCAATGAAGGGGTTCTGAGTACAACTTAAAGTACATACCTTTGCCTCTTCTGTCTTTTCTTCTTTGTTGGCAAGGTTCTGGTATGTTTCTTCTAAATCCTCTCCTGGGATTTCTTTATCAGCTTCTTGTTCGGCAATAAGCTTGCTGTATTCTTGTGTAGCATTTGCCAATACTTTCTCCAGAAGTTCAATCCTGGCTGTTCTCCAGGTTCTGTAGACTTTCTTTGAATTAACAGAAGATTGTCCTTCTTCATGGGAAGAATAAACTGGGGGACTTAATCCTCTGCCTCTGCCACGCCAAGATCCATATCTTCCCCTGGTGGGAACTTGTCTTTGCCGGATCCTTGACTGGAATGGTGGCCTTACTGGAAAGGCTTCAAAGGGCTCATCAGGCTCCTGTTCTGCTTTACTCTGTGCTTGACTCTGTTCAAGCTCCTGCTGCCTGATATATTTATCTTGTAAGTCTCTGAGTTCCTTATTCAGAGACATCTTTCTAGCAGTGTCCCATGGGGGACAGCTTTCATACACAGATTGAAGGCTTTCAACCTGTCTTCTTAAAAGGCTGCACTTGGTGGAATCATAGGATGTATGAAGTTAGAAACCATATTTATACTGAAGCGAGCAAATGAAGGAAGTGAGTCATACCCACTTTCATCCGTACTGTCACTGTCTTCAGTAGCCTGCTGGATAGCATTGCATGCTTCACCATCAATGGAAGCATATGATATATCCGATGTCGATCGTCGAGAATCGAAACAAGTGCATATTCATCTTCTTCAATTCCTTTTAAGGATAAGGCATTTACCTTGGCCTTACCTTTGGCAGTGTCTCTCTGAGGACACTTATTTGCATAATGATCCTCCTTGCAGATGTAACAAGTTGGCTTGAATCTTTTAGATTTGCCTAGATGCTTGTATCTTCTAAATTTGAACTTTTTCTTAGGCTTTCCTTCTCTGAACTCTTTATACTTCTCTTTGTGTTTTTTCTTTTTGTATTTCTTTTTCTGCTGCCAAGCACCCTTCCCTTTTGGAAAAAGACAATCTTTGCAAGAAGATTTCTTTCGGGAGGATTGTATTTCCAGATCTGGACACCCAAAGGGTTCCAGTGCATATTGTTCACAGAAAGTGTTGTTCAATGCTTTCTGATGTTTGAAAGCTTGCTTTCTTTCCCACTTTTCCTTGCACATCTTGGCATTACATTGGTCAATAATTTGATTAATATGACCAAAACTTAGTTCAGAAGTTTTCATACCATGCATGGCCTTTCTATATTGAGTTGCGAAGAAAGGCGGAAAGGATTCTATGTACCTGAGTCGCATGGTTTCATCATTTATGTTGCCAGAGCTGTAGTAGAGCTTCTGCATAAAGCATTGGTACTCCTTTATGCGAGTCATGTCACATAAACGTGCTCTGAGGAACATGGCTGTATTCATCATCTTATCATCATCGATATTACCGATGAATTCTTTGATCAATGCTGCAGTCAAACCTGTAAAACCTGTTTCAAGAATTGCAGCTTTGTTAGGTAGAACATCCCACCATTCTTTTAATATACCAACAAATCCATTTACAATGGTGGCAGCTATATTCTTGGGGGTCCTGCCATATGTTTCTTTGGGTGTTACCCCATCCTATCATGGCATGAATCAATTCTTTACTTCTGCAACAGTTTTGCATTCAACTCTATAGAAGTTGGGTTGCAGAGTTTGGATTCTTGAGGCTGCCTGAAATCCAGGAGCACTGGATTCTCCCATGTGTTCATCAAACACTGGTGGCTCAAACTGAGGGTCATCTATATGAGACTCTGTTCCCTCTATGCTAAGCATATTGACCTCTTTGTCTTTAAAGAATAAAGGTTTATATTCTTCTAAGACTTCCTTATAAGATTTCTTAGGAGTAGGACTGGCCAATTGTTGGACTTCTGACCAAGATACTGCTTTGGTCCAGTCTCCTTCTTTCCTAGGAGTCAACTTCTGATTCAGCTCATTTATCTTAGGGATTATTCTAGGAAGCTCAGTAGTCAGACATTTCTGGATATCATCTATTCTTGAATGGGTTTTTTCATTATCATCTTGTAATTGAGATATACCAGATTCTATTAGCTCATTTGTCTGAGTAGTCCTAGAAAGAATAGTACTTTTAAGACCAACTGTGTGATCTACTAATGGCTGTACTAAATCAGTGACTCTTTGTGTGATTGCTTCTGGTAGATGAGTAGAAATATTTTGAACAGTGGTTTCTACTTCTTTTAAAGACTTGTTTACAGTATCAATTCTACCATTTAGCAATTGTAAAGCTCCTGCTGTATCTCCCTTTTTCCTAAGCTCTATAGCTTTCAAAGTATTTTCCAGATTAGAGAGCTTTGAGGAATATGAACTTACTTCTTCATGAACTGACAAAAGGGCCTTGTTGGTCCAATTCAGCATCTTTGAGCTTTCAGAGGGCTCGATGTCCTTGTTCACTGCTCTTTGATACCAGAAGACAGCCTTCTGGGTTTCATCTGGAGAGATCAACTCATGTTGATCAGTAGGAGGAAAAACAGTTCTTGTGCTGGAGGAAGCCATATTGATGGTTGGCCCATTGACTGGGGCATATTTCTGGCTTACAAGTTTCTCACAATCTGTACACCATAAAAAATCAGTAGCAGGATCATGAGTTAGTGATTTATGACTGCACAAGAATATCTGTTCTTTTTCTTTATTTTCTTCTTGAGGAGCTGCAGATTCGCCTACAGTAAAGTAGGAAGATGTAGAAGCTACTGAGTTGCTTCTTTGTATCTGTTTCTTTGATCTATCAGATGTTCTGCCGACATCTGAATTTCTTCGGAAACTGAGCGTCACATTTGTCTTGTTCTCTGTGACTGATGTTGCATTCTCTAACTTGGGCTGTGATGTCTGAACAAACTTTTTGGCAAGGGTCCATTCTCTGGGGACTTTGATGTCAGACCAAGATATGAGCTCAGGCTCAATCTTTTGGGTTTCTAAATTTACGTGTGTCACCACGCTGCTGCCCTTGGACACTCCATGTTTTACAGCTGGGTTCATGGTATTGACCAGTCTGTAAATGATCTTATAATGTATGGCGAGGGGACAAGCTCCTACGCGCATATTTAATCCTGTAGTTGCAAGATGTAACTTTAAAACATCCTGAAGGAGGTCATCTTTGGTAAGTGACACTGGGTAGTTTGGGAAAACTTCAAAGGATATAGGGCCATTGTGAAGGCCAGTTTGTACAGCAGCTAAAAGACTGTCTTTGAAGTTATCAAACCTAAGGTCCATAAGACAACATAGGATACTAGCATTTAAACCTCTTCGAAACAAGGGTGTGATCCCTATCTGCACGCATCCAACATGTGCAAACTTATATGTGGATTGCTTCTTTAAAGATTTCAAATCGGCTTTATCAATCAGCGGGATATTGTATTCACTGTTATTGCTTTGGGCTACCTGAATTACAGACTCTCTAGTCTTAAACACTGTAGAAGCTAAAAGCTGAAATCTATTTAGATGGGAATATACCTCATTATATGACTTTTTAGGAAGTCGCCACTCAGGAGTGGGACTTGACTCTTCTAAAACATTAATTTCTTCATTGACAGAGAAGACGTCAGACAAGTTTATCAAAACATTATCTTCGGGTTCTACAGTAGAAGATCTAGGAGATAGATCGGCCATTTGGGACTTACAAGCAAGGAAGCAGAGATTGACGAAACTCCTCGGGCAAATACTCGTCTTACTGTTGCGCCTAACACACGGCGTCTTACGGTTGCGATAGCCACACCAGTCAATCTTTCTGAGTTGCTATATAAACTTGTGTTCTCTTACGTCTGAACTGCTCTTAAATCCTTATCTGCAAAAACCTTCAATATAATACTTTTGTTTCTCTAACAATCAACTCTGTAGGTCTTTGGATTTATTAACCAGCTCTGATACCATTTCAAACAAAACCATACTTATTTCTTACACAACCATACTTATATGTGCTCGACCTCAATTTTTAAGCAATTGATACTACTTACGATAACACGGATATGCAAACATACAATCTGCCACTCTTATCTACCAACCATAAATATGAATAATAGTAACATAACTCCACGGTGGAAATGTTTCCTTTATACAACCAAGCACGATCTCAAAAACATCTTGATTCAAAATAATCTTCTAAAATACAAATCATTTATGATCATCAACTTGTATTCCAATTCTACTTGAAACCACGACATATAAGTATCAACCATATTAATATTGACCAAATATTAATTGAATATCAAACTCTGCATCTTCACCGAACAAATCTACTAATATCATAACAACAACCTCAAACACGTCCTCAGAATCAAACACATCAACAAATTCATCAAAATGATCTATATTGAGAAACTTCAGACTTCCATTAACTTTTACAAGAACATGTGCATGAATGAACATGATAACTTACGCGAAAAACTTATATAGGCGTTGCTCTGTACAAGACTGAACTCAAGATTATGCCTTTGTTCCAATGTCTTCTTAGACTTCTATCTTAAAGCACGAATCTGCTAAAAACACCCGATCACTTGATCTCCTAAAATCCCGATGTAGTGAATGAGATAGAAAGTCTTATTTATAGACTATCTATGGCTTTTCAGGAAGACCTACGAGGACCGGGAACCGGATAACCTAGGATGGAGGTAACGGTAAGATTCCCAACAACGTGAGTACTGCCCACTCACGAGAGCATTATTGAAAACATGGGCCCACCACGCCCGACAAAGGTAGAGATAAGAACGAATCTCTACGGCCGACAACATGCTGTCGGTTGACAAAGAAAAGAAGACGCACAAACAAAAGCAAAGGATAAGATAGAATCTTATCCGGACAAGTGTGGCAACATGCCTCGCCATGCAATAGCAAGTAGTGCGGAGCGCACTAAGTATCACTGAATGAGACGGAGGGACCCTCATGGTCAGAATCATCGCTGGAGGATGATGTGCTATCATGTCGTTGTGGAGCACCAGGAAGTCTCCTTTCATGCTGTTCAAGCCATATCCGAGACATGTGTGCAGTGCCATCTGTATTGGGTCGCAGTGTACTCTAGTAGGATACATGTAGTGGTCAAGGATCCTAAGATCCTGATCTGGAGCAGGAGGCCTGACAACCATGGTGTGATGCAGAAGTATTCTCCTCCAAAGAGTTGCATTAGGTCTTTCGACCATATTTCTGTGATTAACCTTTACATAATAATGTGCTTTAACAAACCACGGGATCTTACACTGAATAAGAACATTTCTGGCTATATCCGGATGCACATTAACAAGAGGAGAGTCAGACAGTTTTGTAGGAAGATATTTTGATAAGAAATACTTAAAATGGGAAGAAATATACTTCCTGTCTCCCGAGTGGGAGGACGATTCCATAAGTCGTTGAGCAAGGGATGTTCTTCAGTCCATAATCTGGAGAACTCGAATCGCCAAATAGTGTCCTTGCGAGGTATCAGCTGTCTGAGTCTGAGTCCTTCGACAGGTAGGTGATCAGGTCGTTCAACAGCATACATAGATCTCCATTGCCAATGGAGACAGCATTTAACAATTGGTTCCTGTAATGAGTGGAATTCTCTGCCAGGAATGTCTGGGTCATAGAACTTGCATTCTGGCTCAGTCATGGCGAAACTCTGTGTTGAGATCAAATCTCTGGAAGTTAAAAGAGTTTCAGCTTCATCAGACATTCTGTTGTCACATCTAACCAATGCATCTATTTGCTCTTTAGCATGCCTGTGGTCCCATACTGTTCCATGGGATTCATGTATCACCTGTGTTACATTCACAGCTTTATGTGTGTTGAGTTCTCGACTTGCAAAATCTGCAAGTGCATTATTTTTTCCTGAAATGTGTTCCACGGAGAACTCAAAATTATCGAACCATAGGCCCCATCTCTGGAGTCTATTGAAGGCATCCTAGGTTATCGGTTCCCGATCTGTAGGTCTTCCGGTGAAAAGCCATAGATAGTCTATAAATAAGACTTTCTATCTCATTCACTACATCGGGATTTTAGGAGATCAAGTGATCGGGTGTTTTTAGCTTGATTCGTGCTTTAAGATAGAAGTCTAAGAAGACATTGGAACAAAGGCATAATCTTGAGTTCAGTCTTGATACGAGCAGCAACGTCATATAAGTTTTTACGTAAGTTATCATGTTCAGATTCTATACATGTTCTTGTAAAAGTTAATGGAAATCGAAGTTTCTCAATATAGATCATTTTGACGAATTTGTAGATGTGTTTGATTAGGGACGTATTTGAGGTTGTTGTTATGATATTAGTAGATTTGTTCGGTGAAGATGCGAGTTTGAGATTGACTAATATTTGGTCAATATTAATATGGTTGATTCGTATATGTCGTGTTACAAGTAGAATTGGAATACAAGTTGATGATCATAAATGATTTCGAGTATTTTAGAAGATTATTTTGAATCGAAGATGTTTTGAGATCGTGCTTGGTTGTATAAAGGAAACATTTCCATAGTGGAGTTATGTTACTATTATTCATATTATGGTTGGTAGATAAGTGGCAGATTGTATGTTTGCATATCTCGTGTTATCGAAGTAGTATCAATTGCTTAAAATTGAGGTCGAGCACATATAAGTATGGTTGTGTAAGAAATAAGTATGGTTTTGTTTGAAATGGTGAACTTCTTAAATCTTTATCTGCAAAACCTTCAATACAATACTTTTTCTAACAATCAACTCTGTAGGTCTTTGGATTTGTTAACCAGCTCTGATACCATTTCAAACAAAACCATACTTATTTCTTACACAACCATACTTATATGTGCTCGACCTCAATTTTTAAGCAATTGATACTACTTGATAACACCGAGATATGCAAACATACAATCTGCCACTCTTATCTACCAACCATAAATATGAATAATAGTAACATAACTCCACGGAGGAAATGTTTCCTTTATACAACCAAGCACGATCTCAAAAACATCTTCAGATTCAAAATAATCTTCTAAAATACTGAAATCATTAATCACCATCAACTTGTATTCCAACTCTACTTGTAACACAACATATACAGTATCAACCATATTAATATTGACCAAATATTAATTGAATATCAAACTCTGCATCTTCACCGAACAAATCTACTAATATCATAACAACAACCTCAAATACGTCTTCTGAATCAAACACATCTACAAATTCATCAAAATGATCTATATTGAGAAACTTCAAACTTCCATTAACTTTTACAAGAACATGTACAGAACTGAACATGATAACTTACGAAAAACTTATATAGCGTTGCTCAGTATCAAGACTCGAACTCAAGATTATGCCTTTGCTCCAATGTCTTCTTAGACTTCTATCTTAAAGCACGAATCGCTAAAAACACCCGATTACTTGATCTCCTAAAATCCCGATGTAGTGAATGAGATAGAAAGTCTTATTTATAGACTATCTATGGCTTTTCACCGGGAAGACCTACAGACTGGGAACCGGATAACCTAGGACGGAGGTAACCGGTAAGATTCCCACAACGTGAGTACAGCCCACTCACGAGAGCATTATTGAAAACATGGGCCCACCACGCCCTGACAAAGGTAGAGATAAGAACGAATCTCTACGGCCGACAACATGCCTGTCGGTTGACAAAAGCAGACGCACTAACAAAAGTAAAGGATAAGATAGAATCTTATCCGACAAGTGTGGCAACATGCCTGCCACAATAGCAAGTAGTGCGGAGCGCACTAAGTGTCACTGAATGAGACGGAGGGACCCTCATGGTCAGAATCATCGCTGGAGGATGATGTGCTATCATGTCGTTGTGGAGCACCAGGAAGTCTCCTTTCATGTTGTTCAATCCATATCCGAGACATGTGTGCAGTGCCGTCTGTATTGGGTCGCAGGTGTACTCTGGTAGGATACATGTAGTGGTCAAGGATCCTAAGATCCTGATCTGGAGCAGGAGGCCTGACAACCATGGTGTGATGTAGAAGTATTCTCCTCCAAAGAGTTGCATTAGGTCTTTCGACCATATTTCTGTGATTAACATGGGATACAATGTGACCCAGTACTCTACCTCTTGTACACCAAAAGAAAATTTGGATGGATTTTCATAGAGAGTATGTTTCTCCAACACTTTATTGACATGTTGTAAGTGTTCTTCCCATGTCTTAATGTAAATCAATATGTCATCAAATAAAAATAATACAAATTTCCTTTAAAATGGCCTAAAAATACTGTTCATCAAGTTTTGAAAGGTTGAAGGCACATTTGTAAGACCAAAAGGCATTACCAAAAACTCATAATGGCCTTCATGATTTTGAAAGCCATTTTATGAACATATTCCTCTATTATCCTAATTTGATGGTACCCCAAACGAAGATCTAATTTTGTGAAATAAATAGCACCATGCAATTCATCAAGTCAATCATCAATTACTGGAATAGGAAACTTATCTTTGATGGTGTACTTGTTGAGTTATTGGTAATCTAGACACATCCTCCATGTTTCATCCTTCTTACATACCATGACCACTGGTGAAGAATATACACTCTGGCTAGGCCTGATGATACCTACCTTCAACATTTCCTGAACCATTTTATTGATCTCACTTTTCTGGGAATATGGGTATCTATATGGTCTAATGTTAGGTGTTTAGCTCCGTGGAATCAACTAAATGGCATGATCATGATCCCTAACTGGTGGTAGTCCCTTTGGAATTGCATCAAAAATAGATGAGTGAGCATTAACAATCTTCTGAAGATCGGGTGGCATTGAAAACTCTATATTTTTTACTTCTATGGAAAATAACTTTGCTATAAATCCATCTACTCTACTAAGAACCTTCTGGATATGATGAGAGCTAATAATCTATGGATACTTAGCCACCATCCCATTCAATTGTATTGTCCTTCCATATGAATGAAATCACATGAACAATTCTTGGAAATTCATCTCTATAGTACCTAAGGTTGTGAGCCATTAGACACCCAACAAAATATCTGCCCCTCCCATAGAAATAAAAAACATAGGTGAGTCTAACATGTAGTATCCCATGGAAAGCTTGATACTATGGAACTTTCCTGTGCACTTGACTATCCCACCATCCATAATCATAACTTACATTTCTGGAGCTGGGTAAATAAAACAATTGAGGCGGGTAGCTAACTTACTATTTATGAAGTTATGAGTACTCCCCAAGTCAATCAAAACTGTCACCTTCTATTTTTTGAGATAGACAATAACCTTGAGTGTTTGAGGAGTACTAATACCTGAAAATGCATGGCAAGAAATTGTAGGTTGGTGATCCTCTACTTCATCTTCTACTGGTTCCTCATCCTCTCCTATAATTTCAGCTTCCTCATCATCCTCATTACCTCCGTCAATATAGAACAACTTCTTCTCAACACATTTGTGTCCCAGTCCATATTTTCTATCACAGTTAAAACATAATCCTTTTGCTCTCTTTTCTTTCATTTATTGAGAAGTTAGTCTAATTGGCCTAGAAAATGAAGGGGAAGAGATACTATGGTCTCTGGTGTTAATGAAAGGTGACCTCCTACTACAAAGAACTTTTTCCTCTGCTCGACGTGCCATGATAATAGAATAAAAAAGATTAAGTGGATTAAACATACGTACATCATGCTCGATGTGGTCCTTATGACCCCAAGAAATAGGTCATTCAAATTCTCTTCTGGAATATTCTCCACTCTTAAGGATAGGTTCTGGAATTGATGCACATAATCTTTGACTGATCCTGTTTGTCGTAAATTTTCTAATTGACTAAAGTAGTTATCTAAAAACTGGAACTATAGTGCAATTGTACCTCCTCGGTAAAAACTATCCAAGTGACACCGAGACCATTCTTCTACCTCTGAGCACATAACCATCAATACCAAACGAATTGGTCTGGTTCAAGATACAAAGATTCCAATGTCACCCTTTTTCCTAATGGTATTTGATGTATCTCAAAGAAGTTATCCATTTGATTTATCCAATTCATGGGATCCTTACCATCAAATTTGTGCATATCCACTTTCGGCATTATGTTCCGTGGTTACGCATAAGTTGGATTCTGATTGGGCTGGAAAAGTGATCTAACATGGTTATTTTTCCCGATTTTGAACTGAAGATCCTCTGTGGTTGATATAGGCCAAATTTGGGCCATACTATTTACCCTTTACATGTTGCATGATATCATCCAACCAATGATTGATTTGGGCTATGTCTCCTTTAGAGGCCATATCAGATTGTACATTTCACAACTCATACTCAAGTTGGCTAACATTATGATCAACTAAGGTAAACCCTAGTGTTGAGGAATCTGTATTTACCCCTTCTGAATCCATATCTTCAATCACTACCCCCTCTTTAACTGGGGTTTTACCTCGAGTAACCGGATTCTTTTTTGCTCTTGTGGAAGGCCGTGCCATGAAATCAAACCTTAGGGTTTAGGGTTTTGATACAAATTAGGCCAAATAGGAAAACAAATAGTAAAAATAATAATACTATTTTTTTGAGATCTTTCTGAAAATGTAAATAACTTGAAATAATTCCATAATTTGCACCTTAGGGAGCGATTTTATGAAAAAACATAAATTTGTAATAAATTGTGAAAAATAAATCAAAAACGTCTGTAATTTTCAAGGAACTTTACTTGAAATGTTTCTCAACTCTGGTAAAAATATCTCCCACCAATTCAATCTAGTTCGCAATATATTTTGGAAACAAACAATTAGGGTTTTTACCCTAATTTTGGCCCATATCGTAGCTCTGATACCACTTGTAATGAAATTAATAGTATAATTTAGATTATGATAAGCAATATAACACCAAATAACACAATATTTTAGAATAATGATCTAAATATGCAATTATAATAGCTTCGCCTTACCGCCCCTCCAAACCATATAATAAGACTCAAATGCTCAAATGATAATGAACTACTACCTACAATCCCATATATATACTATTCATATGATTTGGCCATCACCAAGGCTGACCTATTGAGCATGAGAAAATATAAATGATATGTTAAGCCACAAGTCGGCTACTCATATACTAATATAAGCAATAGGTTAAGGGCGTAACATTTGGAGTGGTTTGCAAGATACTTTATAAGAGTTTAATAGAATTTTAAACATGATACTAAAATAATTTTAGAGGATATAACCCTAAAAATATATGTTTATAACTCAATTAATATGAAAAATTCACACAATTAATACTTTAATATATCTAAGTGAAAAAAGCTGGTTACTTAAATAATGTGAAGACATGGAGCCACAAGTAAAAGGAAAGCATGAGCATGTTAGGAGAATTTGTACTAAAAATCAAGAGAAATAATATCAAGGGTATAACAAGTTCTTATTTTGGATCTTGTACCAATCAATAAAATATTTCACAAACATCTAAATAAACTATCCAATATTTTTAAAGATAATTCTATACAATCAAATAATATTAGCATTCCTCCAAATTCAACACAAATTTATCTCCAAATGATTTACATTCATTCATGAGCTAGGAAAACTAATTTGTAACACATTTAATAAAGAATGTTTATATGGATCATTATTCCAACCACATAATTTAATATAAGGTTTCATCTCATTGACGTTATCAAATGTAATGAATTCACTTGATGGTCTATTTGATTTCTACATGAAGCTTCCATGTTATATATATTTTTCGTTAATTGTTATATATGATCATTACTTTAGGCATATGTTTTTACCTTAGTGAATCCAATTACATTATATATTACTTATGCATTGTACATATTCTAACCTTTATCTAGGAATAATGTGTTAATATTAAAGGTTAATAAGAATATACATAGGGTACACCCACATAATGTCCAATTAAAATATAATGGAGTCAACATCTTACTATTGACCATTAGAGCCATGCATTGCATACATTACCATAGTTCTCCCTTGAGGCCAATTATTTATACATTTTCATAATCATGTATGGAAATATTCTATCACATTCGTATCACCATTTATCCCTCAAAAATATCATTCAAATGCATATACATGGTTTGCTCTAGCAATTTTAAGTCGAGATGATTTTTTTGTTAATGTGAAAAATAAATATGGTTATGCCATGGCATATACAAATATGTTCTTTCCTTTAAAGCATACTTATACTTATATTTTCATGAAATCCTAAGCAAATTGTCAGATGTGAAACCAAATAATCTCTCTTTCATCTATAAGAACATTTTTCTTGGAACTTACAATACTTAGGTCTTAATAAAATTCCATCCTCGTTAGTGATATCCATCTAATCAATTTGTACCCTTATTAATATAGCTCAAAACTTAAAGTCATGCCATTGTACATCTTCATAGTTTAAATATCTCCAAATTTTATATTCGTATACAAAATATGATTTTATATTAGTTGATGAAAGTGTACTTGTAAGTTGCAAGTTATTATAGTTAAGACACCAAATTGTAACATTTACTTGGAATTTTGCATCCATTTGATATATTGGTTAGGACACTTCTTTATACATGTTTTTGTAAACTTACATTGATTATTGATTTAAAGATTTTTTCTCAAATGAATTGCAATTGAGATATGCCCCTAGGTTTTTATCAAGTCATTTATAATAATTAATTTCTATTATATCTTTAAAAATAGCATCTCATAATCTATTTCTATATATTCCAATATTTTACAATAAATTAGATATACATTTATTAAATATACATATATCTAATTACAATTATGTGTGGTTGTTTTAGTGGATTTATTAATGTGAAACCAATGTCCATGTATATAACTATATTTATTTCAAATAATAAAATTTTAGGTATAATTATTTTCAATGTTACACATGCACACAGACACTCACGCGCGTGCGCGCGCACAGACACAGACACAGACACACACACTTATTTAAAATGTCAATGTCTATAACATAAACAATAATGAGTTTTTTTACAAAATCAATGTCTAAATACAAAAAACATCCTAAAAATATATACAAATGTCTAGATCATGTGTTCATATATGTATATAATAATGTCGGGTCTCTCATGTACCAAATATACATATATACATACATGGAAACTATGTATACAACTATTTCCATGTATAGGGTGACTATCCAATACCTAGTTGTGCTCCAAGCTCTACTTTTATAAAAATAAATCACATATTAGATAAATATTTTAAAATATATTATAGCATGAGATAAATATTTTACGTTTTAAAATAATTTAAAATATCATAGAACTAGGTTTTTTCCCAATATTTCTCTATAGGGGATCACAAAAAGGATTTATACTATGCACATATCCCTATGCAACAAACATGATCCAAATGTAATACACTAAAACATAATGTATATAAATGTAAGAAGGTGAAAAACATTTTTTTTTAAGAAAACATTGATTTTAAAATTTTAGAGTTTTATCTATGCATACATACATACATACACACATACATACACACACACACACATACATACATACAAGGGTTTTTGAGACAAGGGGTCTACTATATCGTGAGTGCGTACCATGCACACTTTCAATACTTGTGCTCCGACATTGAAACCTAGTATTTGAAGTAGAATGCAAAAGTGGTGGACACACGATATATAGTGGTATCCATTTATGTTGTTTCCTTTTGTCCAAAAATGGGAAACAAGAAAACAAGGGTGTAGACCAAGTGGTGTTGAAATAAACTTGGTGTTATTTTGGCAGAGTTTCGCTTTGTCTTAAGACAAGTGAAAAACTAGGACAAAATGACACTAAGTAGATTTTGTGATGAAAAATCATGCGGTTTCAATTTTAAGAGATTATTTCCCCTGTTCGAAAAATAAGAGTTTGAATCTAACAAAGTTTTCATTTTGTGAGAGATCTCGAGTATACTATCTAAGACAAAAACAATGGTTCCAAGACGACAATATTTCGAGGTGGTTCTCTCTATAGGTGCAGGGATAATTTTAGCGGCGAATATTCGTAATATGGCGAAAATTTCATTTTAGGAAAATTTGAAAAGGTGAATTATTCGGAGTGGGTCGGTGTCCTGTTCGCCTAAAATATAAAGTATATTTTTTTTGGGGGGTCGGCTTCGCCTTCATTTGAAAACATCTCCTATAAAAACCTATGTGATTCGCCGGGTAGTATACCTCAAGTAGCTTACCAAATTACCAATACTGTGAAATTTGAACTCGCATACCCTTGAGCACCAGAGATTCATATTACTGTTATCCTGTGATTGTTGACGCGTGTGACAAATACAATGTTGACGCCAGCAAAGGCAATATTGACGCGCGACAAGAGCATCGATGATGCACGACAAGAGCATCGACGCGTGACAAGAGCTATATTATGACGCGCGCTTTGACAAGAGCTATACTGACGCGTGACTTGGGCTAAGAAGTGACGCACGACAGAGGAAGGGTTGACGCGCGACAGAGGTTGTGTTGACGCGTGACTTGGGTAGTGTTGACGCGCGACATCGAGTTCACCCGCATGACAAGACCTAGAGACTAGACAGAGTCACTTCTTGGTTCTTTTTGCAACACGCAGACTATTTTGGAATAATGGAAGGTGCCTAGTTTTGCAAAGAATACGAATAACCTAAAAGTAAGTAAGAAATCTTAGAAATCACTCTTCAAGTATTTTGGAAACTCTGCGGATACGAGATAATGTAAATACCAATCATATAGATGCCACCAAAAAGAATCGAATAGCATTTGTGTGGAAGGTATTATTGAGGTGGACATGCATTGCACGATATCACGGTCAAACAAATGAAACCTACTGATAATATGCCGAGATCTTGAAGATATTGTTCTGTTGGGGTGCAACCGAGAAGTGCGGCTAGATATCACGAGATACAAACACTCAAAGCAAAATGGAAGACAGAAATCAATATCAAACTCGGTCCAAGAAAGAGGAAACCAGGTGATTGCGATATTGCTCAAAATTCTACTCAAAAAAGTAAAGCATTGAAAATGAACAAGAATATGTGGACCATTGGCAGGACATACAAGTTTGATTGGGCAGCTAAATTTCCATTTATTGAACCTGTACAATCATCTAATTCTGAAGAAATCCCATGTGAATGTACATGTAAAATATGTACGTGGAAATTGGGAAAGCAACAAAAAATGCAACTGAAGCTGGACACTATAGAAAAACATTGTGGAAAACAATATTTAAGCAGAATGTGCAGGGCGGATGGCAGGAAAATCAAAACACATAGGTGGAAAACCTTTAAAAAAGGAGTGCATGCATGTCGGATACGCTGTGATGGAATATGAGGCAGAGCGAGAAAAAACATAGACATCTGTTGGAAAAGGGAGGAACAATCACATCGCATATTGGTAAGATGAAAGAAACAAATCTACATGCAAAATTCATACAATTCTCTACTCTTTTTCAAATACTTAAAAAAGGAAGGGCGATGTCAGATTTCCTTGATTTCAAAGTTTTGTATCAATTTAACGGAATGCTGAATGTACCTCAGTCTCATTGGTCTGAGAGTAGTGGATGGGAAATGGCAAAATGCCTCTCGATGATAGAGAAGGAAGATTTGAAAGAGAATGTAAAAAAAGCAAACTTTATCTCTCTTTCAATTGATGAAGTGACAGCAGTCGACAACACCGCATGGGTATGTATCCACATATATACTTTAGAAAATCATATAAGGACTCCTCATCTGTTGGGTGTTATGAAAATGGTTGAAAACTGCAATGCTGAAAACCTATATAAAATAGTTGTTTCTCATTTGAAAGATGTTGCTTGACGGCCCGATTATGGTTGGTTGGTATGCGTTGGAGCAGATGGTGCATCGTCATGCGGGGTCACCGAGCAGGTGTGTGTTAGATTACAAACAACAGTGGCCCCATATATGCTACCAATTCACTGTATGGCTCACAGAATGAATTTAGCGTATAAAATGGTAAGCAACCACGAAAATGTTGCTAAATTAGAAGACCTCATAAGAGAACTTCATGCCTATATGTCAAGCAGCCCAAAGCATTTTCTCGAGTTCCAAAAATTTGCAATTGGAATTACAGACGGCAAAAAACTTCTGAAGGATGTGGAGACTAGATGGATCTCTTTGTATGAACCAACATGCAGAGTTCGTGAGGAGTATCCTTCATTGGTTGGTTTCATGCACAAATACCGTCATGAATTTGATAGGCAAGGACTGTTGTTCCGCTTAAGCGATTTGGAGACTTTGCTTACATTGGTTGGTATTCTTCCAATGTTAAAGGAGATCAATACACGATGAAGCATGCATGTAAGGGCGATTGATCTATATTGTGGATTTTATACGGATGAGGAAAATGGTATGTCAAAGTCTTGATATATTGTACTGTTCTCAGGATAGTTTTGATGCACCTATTTTTGAAAATTGGAGAGATTTATTAGATCTTAAAAATCCTAACACCTTTTTGAGATTTAATATCCATGATCACCTATGCATCTCTATTAATGGGAGGGAAATACCAATGCACATTTTGCAAAGACGTCAAGATATTACAGGATCGGAACGAGAAGATGTTCCTGTGACACGTAATTTTTTTGAGTCTGTGATAGTTGAAACAAGAATAAAGCTTAAAAAATTTTTGAAACCTTGTCATCGAAATTAGGAGCGTTTATAAAGATAAAATTACGAAGCCATGGGTGTGATGAATCCGAATTTTGGAATACAGAAGGTGGCCGTGTAGACTTTGTCAGTAAGCATTTCCATAAATCAATGGGTACAATAATGGAACAATTTACAAAGACGTCAGAGCTCAAGGGTACGGAAATCAAAGGTATACTGAATGCCGATTTATTAAAGTTTCAGTCAACCAATTTTGCAACAACAATGAGGAACCAATATAAGAATTTAGATCAACCTTCTGAAAGTGGTGCTATTACAAGGCTGTGGAGAGGAATCTATCAAAGTTCTATCTTACAAGAAGATATTAGTGAGTATTTCAGACTATATGAGTTATGCCAGACAATGATTTTGGGGTCTGTGGAGGATGAAAGAGTTTTCAGTGCATTGTCATTTATAAAATCAAAACTGAGAAACAGGTTGGATAAAAATCTGGAAAGTTGCATGAGGTGTTACGTTTCACGATACTCCCTCGAAACCTTTCCGTTTGACAGAGCAATTGCGCACTGGAATTCCCTTTGCGAAAGAAGAGGTGTAAATAATACAGCTACAAGTACAAATATTCCCAACCTTGAGAGTGTAATTGGCTCTTCGTCACATTCTACAGAAGACAACATCGACTTTGATGAAGCTATTGATAATGGATTGTTTCAACTTTAAGTAGGTATCTTCTTTATCTATCTTTTATCTTTATCATTAAAGATGTTACAGGTCTATATACTAAAAATGTCAGGCAATTCACCCATCTATCTACTAATCCATTTCTCATGTTGGATTTTTTTAAAACACAGATCTAGCGCATTACCAGTGGCAGTGATGATTTCAACTTTAAGCAGGTATCTTTTTCCCCTTAATCTTATTGTTTGTTACTATTCATTTTTTGACAGAGCAATTGCTCACTGGAATTCCCTTTGCGAAAAAAGAGGTGTAAATAATACAGCTACAAGTACAAATATTCCCAACCTTGAGAGTGTAATTGGCTCTTCGTCACATTCTACAGAAGACAACATCGACTTTGATGAAGCTATTGATAATGGATTGTTTCAACTTTAAGCGGTATCTTCTTTATCTATCTTTTATCTTTATATACTAAAAATGTCAGGCAATTCACCCATCTATCTACTAATCCATTTCTCGTGTTGGATTTTTTTAAAACACAGATCTAGCGCATTACAGGGTGTGCGGTGATGATTTCAACTTTAAGCAGGTATCTTTTTCCCCTTAATCTTATTGTTTGTTACTATTCATTTTTTGACAGAGCAATTGCTCACTGGAATTCCCTTTGCGAAAAAAGAGGTGTAAATAATACAGCTACAAGTACAAATATTCCCAACCTTGAGAGTGTAATTGGCTCTTCGTCACATTCTACAGAAGACAACATCGACTTTGATGAAGCTATTGATAATGGATTGTTTCAACTTTAAGCAGGTATCTTCTTTATCTATCTTTTATCTTTATATACTAAAAATGTCAGGCAATTCACCCATCTATCTACTAATCCATTTCTCGTGTTGGATTTTTTTAAAACAAAGATCTATATCATTACCAGTGGCAGTGATGATTTCAACTTTAAGCAGGTATCTTTTTCCCCTTAATCTTATTGTTTGTTACAATTCATTTTTTCAGCTCTGGTTATTATTAAAGATGTTACAGGTGTATGTATTTACATTTAGTTAAATACAAAATTTTTATTTTTTGAAAACGTGGGTTGACATCCGTCAGGAAGTTACTTTCGGGACTCGACAATGTCAGACAACTCACCCATCTATCTACTAATCAATTTTTTGTGTTGAATTTTTTAAGACAAAGATCTAGCACATTACCGGTGATGATTTCAATTTTAAATAGGTATCTTCTTCAACATAATCTTATTGTTTGTTACCTTACATTTTTTCAGCTCTTGTTATCATTAAAGACATTACAAGTCTAATTCTTTATATTTACATTTATTTAAAGATATTGTTGGTCTATATATTTTAAGATGTTGCTGGCACTTCTCAGGACTGACAATGTCAAGCAACTCACCCCTCCATCTACAATGTCATGTGAAACAAAGATCTAGCACGTTACCCTTGATGATTTCACAGTAATCTAATACGCAAGAGGTAAGCTAAACCCTAGCATATTTGCAATTATGATTAATTTCTTACCAGTGATGATTCTTTCTTGATTTCTTAGAATTATATTTAATTTATTTTTAAATACAAGTCCACATAAAATTCACATAAAATTTGGGATAAACAATACATTATACGATTTTAAATATAAGTCCACATAAAATTCCTCATCATCCATATATATCATATCATCACCATATCATTATCATATCCTCATTATCATCATCTATCATTAATTATCAATTATCATCATTCATCATCTACGTCCACATACAATTCATGACAATGCAAATAAACAAGAAACATACATATAATTCATGATAATCACCATCTAATGCAATTAAAATTAAAGATTGTATGTAAATCCATATAATTAAATTCAAATACCATAGTACATACTCAATAGTAGAAGTTTTCAAATTCAATATTTAAAGTTTCCTCAATAATAAAAGTTTCTAGTTTTCAAAACCCTCTTTTTCTTTATTCAATTCTACTCCTCTGCACTATTTCCCAACGGCTTCTTCCACTGTGGCTGAACCTCTTTCCCCAACACCAGAAATCTCCATGCGACAGCAAATTTGGATCAGCTGCAGCGTATAAACTATCCCGTTGCCAATAATTTTCATTGATTAGAACCTTTAGCCCTTCTGTCCCATTCTATAAGCTGATTGATATGAGGAAGCATCTCCATCTTTCTCATCAACCCACACAAAATCTTTTTTGTGCTTGTCCAGATCTATGAAATACTCCTTGCCCTCTTTAGAGGTACTTGTGCCCAAACCCTGGGGCCTGTATGGTCCAAGCAACAAGTGATACCTAATCAGCAAGTGAACAAAACCAGAACTCGAAAACATATAAAGAGGAAACAAACTAGCATTACTTTGTACTATATGGTCCAGCCGGTTATCGATCCGCTCAATGATTCTCTCCAAGCTTCATACTCAGGAATTGTGTAGAAAGATAACACATTTCCATTTTTGTGAGTTGCCTACATCAACATGTGCCGACATTAGACATGGAGATACATAACATCTGGAGGCTTAGAAAACAAATATAAAAAGTCTCGAAACACAACCAAATATACAGGGGGAACATTTACAGAAACTAAACAAGCTTATCAAAGATCATGTACAGTACTGTCATTATCATCAGATGGCCATATATTTAATGCTGTCATATATTTTATCTTCCTGTAGACCAAGGATTTTTTTTCTATTTACTATCTCTTTATTCTCCATTTGTTGGTGAGTGGTAGCTTCCCAAAAAATAGATATTCCTGCCACCTGATAGGATAAAGATAACTAAAATAAC